>VWZT01015989.1:690388-748017 GCA_013397055.1 Pachycephala philippinensis
AGGCACCGGGAGCCCGGCAGCCGGGAGCGGGGTGGCCCCGGGACGGGCAGCGGGGACGGGATCGCGCTGCCGGCGGTCGCTCGGGCGGAGGCGGCGGCTGCGACGGGCGGGGGATCGGGCGGAGAGCCCAGCGCTGGGGACCCCGCGTTTCGGGGAGCTCCCCGACGGGACTTCCCCCGCAGCAGCTCCGCAGGCGCTTTCCGAGAGGAAAAGAAGGGAGGAGGAGGGGGGATTCCAGAGGAGTTTGGAAGTGGCTGCCTTGCAGCTCCCCTTCCCCCGCAGCCTTCCGACCTGCTTTCGCTCTCCCCGTGCAGCCTCTGCTCCCGGCCGTTTTCACTGGGGATTTCTTCTTTCTCTCCTTACCTGTCTCAAAAGGTTTGACTGTAGGTACCAAAGCGGGGATCGACGGCGCATAAAGATGCTGAAGGGTGTTTGGTTGCTCAGTTTGTTAACAGTGGCTGGGATCTCGTGGACAGAGAGTCGCAAACCTGCCAAAGACATTTGCAGCAAGAGCCGCTGCCCTTGTGAGGAGAAGGAGAACGTGCTGAACATTAATTGTGAAAACAAGGGATTTACAACCGTCAGCCTCCTCCTGCCGCCCCCGTCCAAGATCTACCAGCTGTTTCTCAATGGGAACGCACTGACCCGCCTGTTCCCCAATGAGTTTGTCAACTATTCCAATGCCGTGACCCTGCACCTGGGCAACAACGACATGCAGGAGATCCGCACGGGGGCCTTCAGCGGCCTCCGCACCCTCAAGAGGCTGCACCTCAACAACAACAAGCTGGAAGTGCTGAAGGAAGACACCTTCCTGGGCTTGGAGAGTCTGGAGTACCTGCAGGCTGATTACAATTACATCAGTGCCATTGAAGCAGGAGCATTCAGCAAGCTGAACAAGCTCAAGGTGCTGATTCTCAATGACAACCTCCTGCTGTCCCTGCCCAGCAATGTCTTCCGCTTTGTGCTCCTCACTCACCTGGACCTGCGGGGGAACCGGCTGAAGATGATGCCTTTTGCTGGTGTGCTGGAGCACATTGGAGGCATCATGGAAATCCAGCTGGAGGAAAACCCTTGGAACTGCACCTGCGACTTGCTGCCACTCAAGGCCTGGCTAGACACCATCACCGTGTTTGTGGGTGAGATAGTCTGTGAAACCCCCTTCAGGCTTCATGGAAAAGATGTGACCCAGCTCACCAGGCAAGATCTCTGCCCTAGGAAAAGCTCCAGTGATTCAAACCAGAGGGAAAAACACCCTGTCCTCTCAGACCCACACATCTCGAGGCTATCGCCCACAGCCAACTCTGCCATCAACCCCACCAGGGCCCCAAAAGCCAGCCGGCCACCCAAAACTAGGAACCGCCCCACCCCCCGTGTCTCTGTGTCAAAAGACAGACAAATATTCGGACCTATCATGGTTTACCAGACAAAGTCTCCTGTGCCCATCACCTGCCCAGCTGGTTGCATCTGTACGTCCCAGAGCTCAGACAATGGCCTAAATGTTAACTGCCAAGAGAAAAAGATAAGTAACATCTCCGATCTCCACCCCAGGCCAACCAGTCCAAAGAAACTTTACCTTACCAGTAACTATCTGCAAGTCATTTATAGAACCGATCTCACAGAGTACAGCTCTCTGGATTTGCTACATCTAGGAAATAACAGAATTGCAGTGATACAAGAAGGTGCCTTTACAAACCTCACAAGTTTACGCAGACTTTATCTTAATGGCAACTACCTTGAGGTCCTGTACCGATCCATGTTTGAAGGGCTGCACAGCCTGCAGTATCTCTACCTAGAGTACAATGTCATTAAGGAGATCCTGCCACGCACATTTGATGCTCTGAGTAATCTTCATCTGTTGTTTCTCAATAACAACCTGCTCAGATCCTTGCCTGACAATGTCTTTGGTGGCACTTCCCTCACCAGGCTCAACCTTAGAAACAACCATTTCTCCCACCTGCCTGTGAGAGGAGTCTTGGACCAGCTCTCGGCTCTAATTCAGATAGACCTCCAAGAGAACCCTTGGGACTGCACGTGTGACATACTGGGGCTGAGGAACTGGATAGAGAAAGTCACTGACCAGAACAACCAGCAGTCAAATCCCCCTGTAGTTATTAATGAAGTAATATGCGAGTCTCCCAGCAAGCACTCTGGAGAGCATCTGAAATTCCTGAGCAAAGAAGCCATCTGCCCAGAGAACCCCAACTTGTCAGATTCTTCTGTCCTCTCCATGAACCAGAACACTGACACCCCCCATCTCGGTGCCTCACCCAGCTCCTACCCAGAATTACACACTGAAGTTCCGCTGTCCGTCCTAATTTTAGGCTTGCTGGTTGTGTTTATTTTGTCAGTTTGTTTTGGGGCAGGTCTGTTTGTCTTCGTCCTTAAGCGCCGGAAGGGGGTGCAGAGCATGCCCAGCAGCGCCAACAACGTTGATATAAGTTCATTTCAGCTCCAGTATGGGTCTTACAACACTGAGACCCACGATAAAACTGAAGGACACGTTTATAACTACATTCCCCCTCCTGTTGGACAGATGTGCCAAAACCCAATCTACATGCAGAAGGAAGGGGATCCGGTTGCCTATTACAGGAATCTCCATGATTTTAGCTATAGCAGTCTTGACCACAAAAAAGAAGACCCCACTAGTCTTGCATTTACCATCAGTGCAGCTGAATTACTGGAAAAGCAGTCCTCGCCAAGGGAACCAGAGCTGCTGTATCAAAATATTGCAGAAAGGGTCAAGGAACTCCCCACTGGAGGATTAGTTCATTATAACTTTTGTACCTTACCCAAAAGGCAGTTTGCCCCTTCATATGAATCCAGACGCCAAAACCAGGACAGGATAAATAAAACTGTTTTATATGGAACTCCCAGGAAATATTTTGCAGAACAGTCTAAACCTGAGCATCCTTTACTCCAAGGAAAGCTACAAACAGAACCAGACTACCTCGAAGTTCTGGAAAAACAAACTGCAATCAGTCAGCTGTGAGGGGGGAGGTGGGAGACAAAGGAAATTTTTTAAATGAGCTCAGCATCACATTTCTTTGAGTCTGAACTCAGTACTGATTTCATCTGTCGCATTCCCAACATTTCCACTTTTTTAAATTAGAGAGGGAGTGAGAGAGAAAAGGAACCCTTGCAGCATAGCAGGGATGTGGTGTTGCTTTTGCAACGTTCCCTTTAAGTTATTTCTATATCTCTCCTTTTGACCCTTCTCTAGGAACTGTCATTGCAAATGTATCTTTCTGTAATAGATCTTGCATAATTCTTTTTGATTTCGAAGGAAATGAGGAAGGGGGTCTTTGGGTTTTCTGTTGTTTTTTTTCTTTTAATTTCAAAGTGGAAACTTAATGTATTATGTAGAAGATCTCCAAAGATCTTTTTTCCTGGACTATGACTTTCTTTTGTAAATAATAATATACAGTACTGCTGTTTCAGTTACCAACTATAGCCACTGGGCGTCACTTTTTTGTGTTAAAGTGCCTTTGCACTTTAAGTACATTATTACTTAATTGTTGCTCTTAGCTTTGATAAATTGAACCTATTTTAATGTGTTGTATTTTTGAAATTAAAAAAAAAATTGTAAAATAGATCTATATGTCAGCTGCATTAAATCAGAAGATTTGATTTATAGGAAAGCTGCCCTTCTTTAAATGACTCTAGTTCTAGGACTTTACAGACTCAAATGTAAATTATTGGGGTATTTTTTCCCTCTAGGTTTGTTTAGAGTGATTCACTGAAATCAACTGAGAGGATTTAGCAATGGACTAGAGGTTATCAAATGCCTCAGCCGGGAATAACAGCTCATTAATAAAAGATGTTTAACACAATGTCATAGTGAACTGAACAATTAATGTCCTTCTTAATACATTGCATTGCAGCTCTAACACAGTAATGTTCAATGGCTTAAGATTATTTTCATACTTAACAGAACATTACTCATAATATTTTATGCATTGGATTAGGTATTTTTGTACATTTTATGACAGAGTTTATATTTGTAACTTTTTGGACTGAAATTAACATGTCCTCTTCCTGCCAGATACATATTTTTTTCATAAGCAGGGACACCAGCAGGGGTCATCCCACACCTCAATAAAGTTATTAACATACAGGCAAATGAACCAATGCCAAAGGTAAAATTTGAACCCAGGACTCTGGAGTCCTCCAGACCAAGGTAGCTGAAATCAGTGTGTGCATCGCACTAACTTTTGGTAGTCTGAATTATGTCTATGTCTGTGCTTTCTGTCTCTAGAGCAGAAGTAATACTGCTATAATTCTAATCTGTTAGAGAAAACTACCATTAAGTTCACTGTCTTAAATTTTATAGAATGTTTTTTATTAACTGAATTGCACTCTCAACACTGGTTTTCTTAAGCCCATCAGTGAAAAAATGCAGTGAGTCTTCTCCTTTCCCATTCACTCAGGCCTGTTTTGCTTCAAGCTTTATGTTATCACCTTCAATTTGCTTTTCCTTCATGGAGGATATTGAAACCATTTTTATTAACAAGTATACAGTCAAACTTTATTAAGCCTTATTAGCTTCTAAATAATTTTTAGATGCAAACATTATTGTGCAATTTAAACAAACAGCCCTTATTTACAACAAAAACAGTTTTGTTTTGTCTATTCTAAATCCTTATGCAACTGGGATGGTGATCTGCATATAAAGTAGGCCAGGCTTTTCAATTCCTTATTAAAGCAATTGATGGGGTCTGAAAGAAGCACACTGTTTCCTTTTCATAAATAGGTTACTGCACATAATAATCCTTTATTATCATGCAGAGATTGAAGTGGCCTCTGCTGACTGATTTTTAGAGCTTTACTATGGTTAATAATACAGTATCTACAACTTAGAGAAATTTTCAGCAATAGCATTTAAGCTATAAATAACCACAATCAATGTTGTTCTAATCAGGACTTTGCCAAGAGGAAGTTGCTTTTTATTTAAGAGCTAAAGAGGCTTTGCATGTGTATTGCCAGATATCTGAGTCACTCAGTAAAACGTCTTCTAATGATTTATGTGACATCTGAGTACATTAATATGCTAACATGTCAATTCTTTATGTTTAGAGTCCATAGCACCTATGGCTGTTCATTAGATCAGGTTTAAAATTGAAGTGCTACAATGAACTACTGAAGAATCAGTCTTCAAAACGGTCTCACATCAAGAAGGAGGTGAAATGGTATCACTTTAGTTGAACTTGAAACATTTGACTGGAATAGCATCCGTCTTTGAGCAAGGTACTTGCTTGAAAGCTTCCAGTACTGATTGTCTTACCATGTCTCCTTCCCCTGGGTAATTAAAAGCATTTATTACTGAAACACTGAGAAAAGTATAAGTATTATTTTAAAGTAAAGTTATTAACTCTTTCCAGGTATGATTTTAGTATTGCCTGCAGAACAAGTACCATGTTACCTCTGGCAGCAGCCAGTATATTATGATTTATTATTCTCCAATGAACCAGAACCAATTACAAAGGTTTTTTTTCCTCAGAAAAAAAGCTAATTTTTCCAACAGAAATGTTTTCAGTGTTCTAGTGTTTGCAAACAACAGAGATAGGGAATTGATTCTTTCAGTAACTTTATATTGTTTGGTTTTACTGCTTCAGTCTCAGTACTTTGATGTTTGCTTTGGTAGCACAGCCATGCTTTACAGAGGTTGCTGTTGCTTTACATTTCCTTAGCTTTCCTAGTGGAATTATTTAATGACTAGATTTTATTTTGCATCACCAGTACCAGCTTAAAAATTATTATTGCTGTAGATCTTTTAGGTTTGTTTTTATACCCTTCAGCTGACATCTATTAAGCAATTCTTTTCATAGAGTGTCTAGGTGAAAGAGAATATTTTTTCAGTTACACTTAAAGAGATTTGTTTAACAGGGAAAGTGTGTTGGCAGCTGCTGTATAGAAGGTCTCCACATTTCTTCAGCTGTGCTGCCCTGGAAGCTGCTGCTTGTTAGGGGAGAGCTGCTTGCCTGAGTAGTGGTGGCTTGATAATGAGTCTGAAAAAAAATTTCTTTCACAGTTGGAAAAGTTGAACTGTGAAAATTATGTAACCAGGTTAGCAAAGTTGTTTTTTCCCTCAGGAAAATGGGGTGCAAATAGTTTTCTTTCTTCATAAGTTTTCTTTTGTGAAAGTGAACTTAATGACCTTTACAGAAACAGTAACAGTGCAGACTGAAGCACTGTTGAAACTGTGCAGTTATTTCTAGTGAAAATGAGGAGTGCTGCACTTGCAAAGCATGAAGACATTTTTTTTTTACGACACCTTTCTGGGTAAGCATTAGATAAAGTTTATCAACATACTTCCCTTTTTCTTCCCACAGAAAAAATGTCACTTTTTGGAAAAAGTGTTTTTTGTGTTCTCAAGCCTGCTGCAGAGCCACTCCACATGCCCAGTGCTGGTTCCCCTTTCTGCACTCTCTGTCTTCCATCAGATTTTACCCTTTGGGGCTCCAGCATTAGCTCAGCCCCTACCTCACCCCTATTATCTGCTTCCCAAGCCCTCACCATGTAATGCCCCAATCTTTCTGCTTGCATCTGTCCCTATAGTCTCTCTTTTCCTTCCCTAGCAAGCTCTAAGGGACCTATTTCAGCTTTGAAGGGAGCTGATGTTCCTGCTCGCTCGAGAGCTCAGTCCTTACCTCCTGCCCTGACATTGCTGAGTAGCCCTGTGTGAAATGAGACACTGATCCCAGTGGTTTTCCTGGGGGCTGTGCTGGAGGAAGGTCTGCATAGCTGTTCCCTCTTCCACTCATTGGGCAGAGAAGAGAAGCCTAAAATCACAGAGAGTTTCAGCTTCTATGCAGGATTCCCTGTGTGCCAGCCTGGGGCAGGTGGCACAACCTGTGTCTGTGCAAGCAGCATTTCTGAGCAAGAGCAAAGGGATGAGCTTGCTGAAACCACTGGCGTCACGTCACTCTGCTGCAATTTTGGTGAGCTGTCTTCAGCATGAGTTAATCTTGCCAAAATTAGCTACTATAATTTTAAACTCAAACTGGTTGTGTAGCGTCTCTAACAGGCCATTCAAAGGTGATTTATTCCCCCTCGTAATACAAGGCATGAATTGGGCTACAGATATGCCTGCTTTCTTCCAGGAAGTGCAGAGAGGATGGATAAGGAGTACTGATAACAGCTAATTCCCACAGAGCTGCAGTCAGCCCAGCTGACCATTTTCTAGCACCCTCACATGCAGCATCCATGCTCTGCTGAGTATCTGCCAGTCTCTACTCCAAGACATTTTCCTTCTGTCCATGAGAGAAGCATTCCCTGTGGAGCTTAAACCCTGCTTTGGTCAAACGCACTCACTTTTTATACCACCACCTTGAGCTGATAGAGAACTACACAGAAGGGTTTAGTTTGGTTTTCTTCCCACCAACACTTGAGTTTGTAAAATAAAAGTTGCACTTTTAAAAAGTTTGAAGCTGTAATTAGTAGTGTCAAAATAAGGATGCCAACAAGTTAAATTGCCTAAATGAAAGTCTTATAGAATACTGAGCTTGTATAGGAATACAATAATTTTAAACTGCTCATGAGTGAAATGAGATACTGGAAATGTTAATGAAACTTCTTAGGCTCTTACAGGCTAATCACTGATACAGTTTGTGATTTTTCATATGACTGTTTCTGCAGACAATAAATGTCATTTAACAGAGAAGAAGAAAAAAAACCCTATTTCCCAAAGACCTCCTCCAACTGCGCAACTTCAAAATAACAGATAAATTAACTTATGCAGATGATGTGACACTTCTTGTGTATTTCCCATCACTTTGTCTGAGTGTTCCATAGGAGAAGTACAAAAGTTATTCTTTTCTAAGAGGATCATTAAGTCTGTTTGGATTATTGATCTCATAGCTTTTCTGGGCACGAGGCCAATCATTTTGACTAAGGTTTTTAATCCTAGCTAATGAGGGAGGTGGATTAAGGAGAAGGTTTTTGTTGGGTTTTTTTTTGTTCTTGAAGGGTTGGTTGGATTTTTTGAACCAGTAGATTGACATGTTTATGAATACAGATGAATAGATCGTTCTGAATGAAAGAAATGTTGAAGTGGCAGTCGGAGATGCAGTCATTCTCAAGAACAAATAGGCTCAAGAGTGTGAGTGAAGTTTGAAAAACAGGACATCATAAAAGTGGCTTATTTCCTGAGACCATAAACACAGGGGACACCCCTGTGAATACAGCAGCAGATTTTGTGACATGCTGTTAACCCTTTGGAGGGATGAAATTAGAGGCCAGATGCACCTCCATGATCCTTAAGGATAGACTGAAGTGTTCAGGATTTGTCCTCACCTTTGGTTGTTACCCTCTGTGCACACCCCTACATTACCACTGGTTATGTGCTCAGTTTGAGAAAGCAAACAAGGTGAAGTTTGGAGGAGCAGAGTTATTTGTAGTATTTCTGAATGGTTCTTATGTCTATCCTTTAAAACAAAATGAATTAACCATTGGTGCATTTAACGCCATAGAATTTTAACTTCTAAGGTCCTTTGTACAAACTAACTTCTCAGCAAACTGTTCCAACCAGTTTATGTAGCTACTTACAAAACAAGGGCAGCACAAAGCATTGCGGCTGATCCTAATGAGGAAGTCAAGGTAATGTAAATACATATTTGCAATATAACAAATTACATCAGCGTTACAAAGTTACTGCAATATAATGACATCAGGACTCTTTGTGGTGACAGAACAAACGTAGATTTGTGTCTTGAAAACACAGGTTCCTTGTGTCTTCTCTTCTTGCCCTACCTGTGCTTTGCTCTCAAGCCAGAGCTGTTAGGCACCAGTTATCTTCTGAGTAGGAGGCAGAGCAGCCTTTTTAAAAATGCTGTCTGCATTGGAAAAAGCACAGCTAATGTATATAGACCTGTTGCAGTTATCTCCTCTTGAGATAAGACATATTTCCATACAAAAGCCTGGGAAAAATCCCCTTGAGATCACTGATAATGTGACAGAATCTATTTTAAAACATCTTGATTTTAGTTCTGAAAGCCTCTCATCTGAGAGGCAAAGGAGCTGAAGTTAAGGCATTTTTTTCCCATGCTATAAAGTTTTGTCCTTCTCCCCAGGGATTTGTTATAGATTTGATATGTTCCAGCATCTTAGCCAGACAGTCAGAAAGAACACAAAATTTTTTGAGAACTGTGAAAATGTAATGACTACATAAATTTTCTTCTAATCACGAAAGAACATACAACATGATGTGGAAGCAAAGCTGTCAGAGAGGCTTTTAAAAATTCCAGGGTACAGTCAAATCTGAGCAATTCAGGTGCAGGTGCAGGGTACCCTTGTTAGTTTTACACCTGAGTGGCTCCCGTGGGATGCCCTGGGATTGGCACGAGTGGCAGGAATCTCACCAAGTAAGAGCAATCCTATTGAACTCCTCAGTTGTGAGTGGCAGAGGGGAGAGAAAAATGCTTATGTTCTCTTACCATCACTTAAAATGCCATTTGGGAGTTTTCCAGACTCAACACTCATTCCCATAAATCTGAAGTCAGCATACTCCAAATTTATACTTAAGTGTCAGATTTTCAGTCATATTTGATTGATGTGACATTTTGGCTATCACAGCTCTTGCTCCTGGGAGGGTGAGGTTTTGCTTGGAATTTTAGCTTTATTCTATCTCTTCTAAATTTTAATTCTTGATTATTCCTGACTGTATTCTTACTATAGAGGGCAAACAGAATATGCTCAGATAATCTTTGTTTTTTTCTTTATCTTATTTCTCAAGTAGCCAAGTTCCTCAAGTATCAGGCAGCTGAGACTTAAAAAATAGTCAGAAGTTTCAGAAATTCAGTGATCCACTCAAGTGAGCAAAGCTTTACCAAAGCTGTACTGCTCCCATCACATCTGCTGTGCTCTGCTAAGCTGCTGATTTTATTCAGATGTATTCCAACTTGAAACACATACACACTAATAAGTATCTGTGTAAAACCTTGTAATATTCAGCTTACTTATAACAGAAAAAAGAGAGGGAGTTAGAGGTTGGAAAAAGCCTTTCAAATTTTCTGGGTTTTTTTTCTGAAGGTTTCAGAGGGATTTATTATGATTACTAGGGAATCAAACGGAATTCTAACAACAGTGTTGTGTAGGGGGGGTTTTTTTGTGGTTTTGTGCAAGGTAGTGGAGGTGAGGGAAAGGGGAAAAGAAAAGGTAGATTATAGTTGTCTTAACTGTCAAGATGTTACAAGGAGACTACCAGAAAATGAAGGAATTCAGAGTTCATGACTCAAAGAGCTTACAAAAATGCCTATTTTTCTGTGGAACATCTAAACGGAAATGGTGCACAGGCTGCTTTCCTAAAGGCTGAGGGAACTGGACAGGCACTCTAGGAGAGCTGACAAATCCCAGCCTTAAAGTTAGAGCAGATTTACTGTAATTCAGATATAAGCATGGCTCACGTGAAAAGATAATGGTAGTGGGCAAAATGCTTCATGCTGCAGTTCACACCTTAATTAGGGGTATAGTTTGTAGCCTGTATTTTCTGTAACCATATTTACCATCACATCCAACTCATAAGCTACTTACCAGAACTGAGTAGATAATTCTTATTTATTGATGTGGCCTTCTTTTCCATAATGCAATGTTCACAAATTTGTTTGATGGTGGCTTAAGTTTGCCATGGCTTCTTTTTGTTCTCCAAATAATGCATGGGGATAATTCCAACAGTAGAGTCCTAATGGATATTTCATAGTGAATGCCTAAAATTGAACTACCAAGGACTTTGTTTGTATTATCTTTTTTCTTTTTGTTGTGCTTAGATAGCGAAGCAGTGGGCCTAGTTAAAAGCTCAGTTGCTGGGAACTGAAAAATAATGTTCCCTTTTTAGTTCTGCCAGTGATCTTGCACAAGACATACCTGTGTCCCCCTGCTTTAGTTTCTGCATCATTAAATAAGGAGGATAATACTTTCTGCCTTAGTCTG
The DNA here is from genome assembly GCA_013397055.1 of Pachycephala philippinensis. Taxonomy (NCBI): domain Eukaryota; kingdom Metazoa; phylum Chordata; class Aves; order Passeriformes; genus Pachycephala; species Pachycephala philippinensis. Next base: position 701,312 of record VWZT01015989.1, read on the forward strand.
GTGAGATTTACTGATGAGAAACATTAAGTATAATTGTTTTTCAAAGCCTTTATAGCTTCATCCAAATGCAGCAACAGTGTACTACTTTTTTTCCCTGGCATATGTTTTTCTGATCTAAGAATGTGGTGTCTACATGTCAGATTTAGTTTTGTTTTCTGTTTTTACTGTTAAAAAGAGACCATGAAGATTAACTTGTACAGGGAAAAGATACTGTCTCCTTGTAAAAGGATATGAGATAAATGGAATAAAATGGGGAGGAAAAAGCTACAGTTTGTTTTTAAACTGTTGAAAATACACAATATCCCCTCTCCTCCGTTTTCCGTCTCTGGCTGAGTTGAATCACCTTGTCTGTTTCTGCCCTATAGAATCAATTCAAAAATAGTTCTTAGCATACCAGGCATTTTTTTATTCACCTTTTTCTGCATGAAGTCAATTGGGCTATTGCTGACAGTTTTTGTGCTGGCAAGCGAGCCAAGAGAGGCTCTGAGTGGCAGACAGCTGCTGAAATAAGAGCCTGGCACTCTGGGGAGAGAAAGAAATTCATTCAACTTTCCTTGTCAGCCTCTTCCCAATACACTGGAACTTCTTTCTACTCAGTAGTTACCGTGATAATTCTCTTGTCCACTGAATTCAGATTGTGGGCATATTTTTCCATATATAGTCCAACCACATACTGTAAAATCCAACTCTGTGTTGGAAAGCCCACCATTTTCCACAGACAGTCTTCCATGGCATGCCTAGAAATCTGATGCTTCCATGCAAGAGAGCTGATTTCTAAATGCAGGGCTACAAGAATCTGTGGTACTATATCCATTCAACACAGCAGAGACACAATTTCATCTCCACTTTTAAATTTGCTTTTGATTAACCCACTAAAATTCGTTCACTGGCTAGGCCTTTTGTTTTGCTTTATGTTTGGATATTGTGCCCATGTAAATTCTGAGAATGCTAAGACTGATGCTCTCATTTTCTTGCTGATTCATAAATGGGACATGTGAACAATTATTCCTGGTTTCTAGACTGTAAGTGACATGGGGTTTTTTTGGCTGGATGGGATAAGTGCTCTGATCCCATGCACAATTTCATACTTCTAGATAATTGGTAATTGTTCAGAGTCTGTTTATATAGAACATAGGATACATGGGGCACCACTAATTACTTCTGGCTGTGCAGTGTAAAGCATCTGTACTGGACCAGCAGGAGCACATCAAAAGTAGCTCAAAGTAGTCCTTAAAAAGGCTTGTTCTTAAGTCCTGGGACAAATCTGAATCAAGGAGAGTAAATATTCAGAGATCCTTTTAACATGTCCATCTTCAAGATTTTAGGGGATAAACTTTTCTCTCCTAAGAAAACAGGGTTTATTATTTCAGGAAGGATATCCAGACCTTCCTCTGCTGTAAACAGTGTTTAGTTCCATAAACATCACTGAGCTGGTTTCCAGTAGCTGAGGATGCAGCTGCTTTGTTTTGTAAACCCCTTAACTTAACCAATCAATATTTATACCAATAATGGATCCATTCTATCAGTGCAGGATATTGTTCACTTTAATTCCACTGCTGTAGAACCAATACAATTTGCCACTGCCTTGGAATTTTTAGTCACATTTGAAAAGAAAGAGATCTTTGAAAGTTCACCACCTAGTTCATTTTGGGATGTAAATGAATAATTTCTGTAATAAAACCCTTTGGTTGATACATTTATACACTTGGTGCTTCATAAACCCTTTTAATTTTCAAGTCTTAAGAGTTAGTAATACAACACAGTGAGGCAGACAGGAATATTTTGTGTTCTTTTGGGACTCCTCACTTATTCCTAAAGATCAAAGCTTTTTAACAGCTCTTGCATCCCTATTCTGCCACCCTCAGAGTCTGGATGTGAGTCTGTAGTCAATGGTAACTGCACTGTAACAGTAAATGTACTTTCAAAGAAAAATAGAAGTAGAGTCCTGAGAGATGCACAAAGTCACATCCAGAAAGTCACATTTTCCCAAGGATGGCCACAGCTGTTTCTTTTTCTTTGTGAGCAATACATTGAATTAACCTAAAATACATTACCTTATTATCATGCAAATATTTATTCCACATTAGAATCAGACTTGCTTTCTTCACAATAGGTAAGCTTCCTGTGTTATTGCAGATAATGAAAATCCAATTTCTGAAAATGTTCTCTTATTGTTTCTTTCTTCCTCTGCTTTTTATTAGTGAAGAACTTGCAATTATTTGCTCTTATTCAGATGTTCCAGAGGAAGAATTGAAGTCATATTTCCCACACATTGGGATTCTGATAATTGAAATTCACTGCTTTCTCTTCTTTCTATTGCCTTTAAATAAAGGAATGTACTAGGGAAAAAGACTCAGCTCAGTCTGGAATGGTACAAGTGCAAGTCAGGAATAACTGAAAACAGTTTTGATCACCCTTTGAAATCCTCGATTAAGCAATTTTGCTAACACTCAAAGAAATTCACTGGAACCTTTTGATTTATTGCACAATAGGTAGAAAGCTGCTTTTCTTCTTCTTCAGGCTCTTACCCTGCCAATGGATATTTGTTCTGTAAGTAGCACTGATGTGAAAAGTCTGAAGTTGTCCACTTTTCTCCCTTTGACCAAAGTTCCCTCGGTAAACAGAGTGCCATGAGGAGAGCGTCGTTAATCCTCTAAGTTTAGCCTTGTGAAAAAGCCACACTGGAACCTGTGAAAGCTTTGAGGGAAATTAACAAAACTTTGCAAGCCTTGCCAGCATCTTTCCAGAACACTTCCCACTATATGAGATCCAAATTTAATAATACCTTTAACAGTTTCTTCCATATTAATAAAATATAAGCATGGAAATAACAATGGTATGTCCCCTTCGCTGAAGGAACTCCTCTTAGCAACATGGATTGTAACGTTGATTGCAATTCCAGTTCTCTGATCTGTTGAATTTTGCTTATTAACTGAATTAATTGAACTGATAAATTGAATTTTGCTGGCTCTGGGCTGAGTAGTCAGGCTGAGACTGCCAGGCTGATTCTGCAAAGGGGAAGGAAGGGACAGAAGAGGAACTGTGAGGACACAGAAGGAACAGAGGACAGAGACAGTAGCAAAGCCTCGAAGAGGTGGTTGAGGCCACAAAAAATGAGAGCTCTGCCCTCCTAGAAGTGATCCCCCACACTCACACATAGAGACAGGGTCCTCCAGCATGATGTTCCATCTCACATTCCAGAGTCGGCTTTGGATGGGCCTCAGCATAACCAAACCAGACAGTGGGCACCTGGGCTGTCTGCTTCCCCAAGAGCTGCTTGCAGGGCACACACGTTCAGGCACTTGCACTGGGTTGATGTCTGTTCATCCAAAGCTGTCTGCACTCTGAAACTTGGCTAATTTGGTGAGAAATCTAATGGTCTGGTAGAAATCCCGTTCTAGGGGCTTGGGGATTGGATCTGGAGATCTCTGTGTTTCAGCTGACTGGAAAAGTGGGAACACCACAGTCAACTTTCCTCGAGAGAGTCCTGGGAGCCTGCCCTGACAATCCTCATCTCATTGCACTCAGTAAGATGTCACTATCATTAAGGAAAAGATAAGTAAGATGTTTCAACAAGGGAACAGGGGAAGATAAATTTTAAAGTGGTTATATAAGAGGAAGTACTTGATGTTGGAGGTCAAAGAGGACTTCAGTGGTAGAGCTGCTGGAATAGGGACTGGCATTCCCAAGTACAGCCCTTGTATGTACTGCTGCTGCCCTGTTTGTGACACCCACACTGCTGCTGCCAGGAAGGCACAGAGCAGAGGTCTCCCACAGCTTCCAAAGGGTTGTGTTTCTTACATGCCTACTCATGCCGAAGTTCTCCCGAATTTACAGAAATTGTGAAGTTCTATTGAATGAACAAACGTTACTCTGAATGTAGTCCCCAACCCCTTGTGGAAGCAAACATATTCCTAATACCATGTTATTAGCTAAGTATTATTTCCCATGGGATGGAAAACATTCAATTACTTTAAATAATTTAGCTCTTCTCTCTTAATATTCCAGCACATTGTACTGTATTCCAATACATTTTGCCTCCCCTATAAGGAGCAATGTTCCGAAATCAATCTGTTCTTAAATGGGGGATGGGAGTGATTTTCGGGGGTTTAGTAAAGATTGGGAATGTCACAGAACCAGCCTTACATTTCTAGACTGAAATAAATAGTAAACTCTCCCAAACATATGAACAGGACCATCCTGAAAAGGAGAAAAGGAGATGAAACTCCCTGATGACCTCAAAAGGGAAAGAACAAATGAGCCCTGTCTTCCTTATTAACTGACCCTGACTCCAAGTGCTTTTTGATAGCACAGATGGCAGAAAAAGCACTGGACTCTCTCTGCCCTGAGAATAAAGTGGGTCACATAGCACCACCATCAATTTTTAAACAAAGTTACTCCCTTGGAATCAGTGCTTGTTCTTAAAAATTGTGCACTGATCTACCCTTTTAATGCAGCAGAATTATTATCACTTTACCAAACATGACAATACTGTGCTCTCTAGTCCAGTGCAGGAAGAGATTTAAATTCCAGTGCCAATAGGAGAGGGTCGTTTGAGAGATGAACTGTAAGCATTGATGCCTCCACAGATGATTTTCTATAACAAATGTTGCTTTTTTTGCTGCTTGATTTTGTCATTCATGTGGGATTCATGTCATTTAACATTATCTACCTAAGCATGAGGTATCTTTCCTAGTTTAATCATCAGTGTACTTTTTATAGTTGGCAGAAGAAATCAGTCACACCATGAGTTGATTCATCTCACCCACCTCAGCAAATTGCCATTGTCTGCATACTGTGAATGTCTTTTTGAGTTAGACCAGTCCCCAAGTTAAGTTAATAGCTAGAAGTCCTACTGAACAGGAAATGGATGAAAATTCCAAAGCAGATTTTATTTTTGAGTTACGTCCATATGGATCTTCAAGCTTCTTGTAGAAACATATTAATTTCCTATGCTTTAATGGCAAAGTGAAACTCTTGTCAAGAGAAAAAAAAATTCAAAGGAAAGAAGCAAAAAATATTCAGATTTTCTTTTATGAGGAGGACATATTTTTAGTGGTATGCAGCCTTCGACACCTCCTTCCTTTATGTCTACCACCACAAATTCTCAGTGTTTCCTGAGCCTTAAATCTCCTCCACCCACCTCTATTTTTGAAGATACTCAGCTCATATAATGCTGTACCAAATTTTCTGTCTATGCCCAGATTCCTCCTTTGAAAACTATCATTTTAGTAAGATTTAGCTAATCCTGGGATCCCACATAGATTCCTAAGATATTGGTCCTCATGTCCTTTCTTACCTCCTTACAGGCAACTGGGCTTTTTCAGACGTGTCTTGAGATTTGTAGTCACAGTTAAAACACAGGTGCCCTTGCCACAAATGAGATTTTGTAGCAGACAAATTGTCAGTGGCACCACACATCACACCAGCAGGAAAATCACATCCTCCGCAGCTATTAAAGGCCACATTTGGATATATTTACACAGAGAGAAAGATCCAGCCGTCTTTAGGGTAGCAAAGATGCCTTTGCATCTCATATATCCAACTTAAGAGAAGTATAGGAGAGAGAAAGTCATTTGGAAGATGCCAAGAAATTACTTCCATGAGGGGACTCAGAGTGGGTTTTTTACTGAATAGTGGGCAAATAAGAGATTCCACCAATTGCTCTGAGTCTCCATGTTGATCACTCTGAGGCAGCACCAGCCAAGTACAGGGCAAGGGTTTATCCAGCAAAATATTTAAAATTATTCTGCTTAGTCAACCATGGTTTTATGATGTGCTGTTTATAATAACAATTTTTGCTTACAGAGAGTGACCTCACTTTGCTCTTACTCACCGAGACAAATCACTCCATCTTTTTTACATGTCCTTTTGTAAATAAAAATGCCTGGCAGCAAAAGGTGGCATTTTCAAAAGCTTATTGGTGTATAAGTGTTGAACCACACCATAAATTATCTTTTTAACATCTGATCATAAAAGAAATATGTGTATTTTTAAGTAGCTAATGCTCATTTATTTTTAAAGCTGTGAGCAGTTCTAGAAGGTGTCTAAGTGGTCACTTTAACAGCACAGACATGAGGAGGTATTGTTACCCAGACAAGCCATGTGAGTTTACAAAATTCGGTGATTTACGTCATTTGTCAGTATTTTGACACCAATTCCATTTGTCCAGAAAAACAGTGCCTCAGGCAGTTAAGGAACACTCAGTTCCAGGAGGAAACACAATCCTCCTGATCCCCTGGGGCCTCTATCCCAGCTCCCAACATGAACCCCAAGTCTGCGTAGCAGATTCAGTAGCAGCAGAATTTCCAAGGTGCGAGCATCAGGAGAAAGGTGCCTCTGCAGCCATCCCACTTTGCACAGTACAACTTCTCATCGTCCCTCTTGCAGAAGTCAAGTAAAGATAAATGATCAATCAGCTGAGGATGTCTAGATCCCCTCCCCACACAGACCTTCCTCCTTCTACCTCTTGTGATCAGTGCTTACAAAATGTGTAAAACAATGCACAAAACAAAGGCTTTCCTGGATGGGCTTTTTAACATCTTAATCACAGAATCAACACCATTCATCTTCATTTGGAAAGCAATGGATATTATTTTCTGTAGCAAGTAAACAATCATTCTTTTTTATTACTTGCTCTCTGCAATCATAAGGATGCATATTTTACTCCTCTGTTTTGTGCTAAGCTGACAGAAAAACAATTAAGCCTGTATTCTTGCTTTAGGTGAGCCCTTCTTGTCTCCTGCTTCATACACATCTGCACTTCCCTCCTTTATAAGATAAATAAGCCAACAATAACTACCTCTCTTCTTCATTTACATTGGCTCCACTAAAAGGACACTTTCAGATATCAACTGATCAAACGGGGCACCTCATCCATGCAATAATTGCATAACTGTGAGCTTATCCAGGAGAACTGTAAGGAAGATAAGGATTTCCCCATGGGAAAGTTATACCCAAGTAGAAGGTAAATGTGGTAAATGCACAGAAATGCATGTCATTCTGTTCCTTACACAGCAAGGATCAAAAACTGAGAAACCAAGTAACGTAAAGCAGTTCTTTGACATTCATACATATGAGTCATATTAATTAGAGTATTGTTTCTTTCTTTGCTAAAAGGGGGTAAAGCTCATTAGATTCTATCAGCTAGTAGTTAGAGTTCTAAGAGTCCCAGGTAGAAAGAGCTATTGAAGTGTAAAATATGTATTGATATTGTTGCTCATTTCTATTTGATAGCCTTCACTTTCCACTCTCAAGCTTGCTCAATATGAGAGAAAATTCAGGCAGTAGGGACAACTCTTCTAAAAAATCAGCCCATCATCTATTTTTGTTTTTCTTTCTTATTGCAAAAGGATGAAATGCACCCATCAAAGTTAGTACAAGCCAGTTGCACCCTTTTGTTGCAATCCTGTATCACTAAAGTCCATGTAAATTTAGCAGCAGCAGGAATAAAGACTTTATTTGAACAGCATTGGTTTATTGTAGGAAGTTTTCATATAACTGAAAATCTTCCCAGCAACAAAGCAATTTGTAAGGAGACACTGAGTTTGTTGCTGAAAAGAGAATTTTAAACATGCAGCATGTTCCAAGCCACTAGTTTCTGCTCTTGAATAATTTCCCTCTGAAATGCAAGCCAAAACCATCCCATTTTATGCCATGGCTAGTCAAGAACCTGCCTTTTGGTGCTTATGGCACCAACTTAAGATCTTCACTTTGTATTCCTGGAAAATATACAAACCCTTTTTGGCACTGACTGGCTTTATTGTGGCAAAATAGGTATATGAAGTTTTGTATTTAGCAAGTCTGTTAAGTTATTTCCCGTTTACTTAGTCTTCTTTTAAAGTTCTTACTAGTCTTACAAGATTTCCATTAGACTAGAAGGATTAAAAATTACTGCTGAGCCAAAATAACTGAAATTGTATTAAACAAAATGATAAGGAGAACAATATCAACAGCCCCGTGAGATAATTATCTCCGATCTCTAAGCAATTATTTCTATTTTTTAATATTACTGACAGAATGAAGCTGTTTGAAGACAGAGAAACAATTCATTCTGCTTTTTGTATTTTTTTCTGGGCAGGGTAAAGCTACCTAATACACAAATACACACATTTCAAGCAAATATGACAGAATGAGGACATTATGGTTATGATATTCTACGTATATTTGGAACTCTGGGTAAATTTAGTTGGATTGGTGCAGTCGCTTGAAATACACACAGTTAATACCATTCTCTGAATAAGAGAGGAAAAGGCAGAAACCACTTGTTAGTTAAATACAAGACAAGGAATCGGAGACCTTCTGGAAGCTGGATGTGTAATTGAGAATCCCAATCAGCTGTGGTGAAAACTCAGCCCTCCAGCCTCCCGGTGCTCACAGCGCTGGTGCTGCCCAGTGCCTCTCAGAGCAGGGGCTGTGCAGCTGCACGGCCAGAGCCACATCTAACGCACTTTGACGTGGCTGGAATGCCAGCCTCCTGCCTCCTTGAAGGAGTATGAAAGCTTCTGCTCATCTAAGGGCCTTATCCAGCTTTCCTGAGTTCCTGTACACTGATTGGAATGGACTTTGGACCTGGCTGCTGTCTCTGAACCTCTGCTCAAAAGAGAGGTTGGAAATGATGAGCCAAGTCACTGTGCCTAAGAAAAGGCTCTCTGTGTCACATCTCGTGCCTAGACCAGGACTAAACAGGATGCTGGATGTGTCAGGATCAGGCTAAGAGGTGCAGTCCTGTGTCTTATAATGGGTTACAGAGCTTAGCCTATGCTGATCTTCCTTTTTTTGCTGTATCTGTTTCTCAGCTGAATAACTTTCAAAATAATTAGTTCTTTTCATTAAAAACCTAATTATTATGATGCATTTGACAAAGCCTATTCTATGTCCTTAAACGGGCAACAGTTATTTAATTAATCCTTCCAGACAACAGGTTGACAGGGTTTTTCAGGGTCATCAGCATGGCAGCAGGGTTGGGTTGTCTTAATCCAAAGGCATAAAGAAAGTGAAGTAATCCAGGGAAAATGACACACAGCAGCAGCAGCTCCATTAAGTAGAACAAAGAGTAATGACATTAAACTGAAAGAAAGAAGGTTTACATCAGATATTAGGAAAAATTATTCTCTGTGACTGTGGTGAGACCCTGGCACAGGTGGCCCAGAGAAGCTGTGGGAGTCCTGGAAGTGTTCAAATCTCTGACCACTTCAAGGCCAGGTTGGATGGGGCCCTGGACAACCTGGTCTAAGTGGAAGTTGTCCCTGCCCATGGCAAGGGTTTGGAATTAGATGATCTTTAAGGGTCCTTCCAAACCAAACCATCCTATGATTCCATATGAGTATTGTATAGACATATATGATATGTTTAATATCATTCTGTCTACAGTATTAACTGTGTAAAGGAGTTATTATTTTTTTCTATTAAGCTTGAATCTTTATAGACACACAGAAACAGATTGAAACTTCTCATTAATATATGGGATTATAATGAAGCAAGCCAAGTGTGAATTTCCTATAACTGACTTGGATTATACTTATCAAATCAAGAATTGCTCTATGGAGAAGGAACTTTTGTGAAACAATTGTACAATATTTCCAGAATAAAAGGAGAACCAGGCTTACAGGTTAATTTTAAAGCATATTTTAAGAAGCAACCAGGCCTGATCAAATGTCAAGAACCAATTTGTTCATGTGAGATTTGCCACCAGAAGGCTCTAAAATCAGTCAGAGCTTAGTTTCTATTTCACAAGTCTTGATCATATCAGCAAGCTTTGTGCTATTAGATTAACTTGCACACTGAACCTTCTGAAGACAGAGGGAAGGAAAAGATTAGGGAGGGAAAAAGTGAAGAAAAGCCGAAAATAAAGGCAAAGGAAAGAAAAATTATCTGGAGATGGGGTATAAGATCTGTAATGAATAAGTATTGCTAGAATTTAAAAGAAAATTAAATAATGGAGGTGGGGGAGGATGAAAAAGATGGTAGGGGAAAACAAACATTCCTGATTAAGAAGAAAAGAAAACGAGAATTTACTGAGATTAACAGAGGGAAGGCAAAGCACTGAGTATTTAGTTGTCTCTAGCTGGGGGATAAGACAAACATCAATGCATAGATTTTGCCCTGCTAGCTAAGCAGTGATTAATTCCATTCCATTTAAGTGTTTTACAGTATCCTTTACTTATTGATGGAGGTCGTGATCTTTCTGCTTCTGCATCATCCTGTGGAAAATGCTGCTACAAATGTCCTAGGATCTACTCTCTGCTCAGCTGTATTTACTTTCCTCGTAAAATTAATTTAAAAATTGTCACAACGTCAAAGGAAAATTCTATGTTCAGGGTATCCTGTATCAGATCATTACTGCTAAAATTATTAAGGTCCCCATGGAGCTGCAGTAATTTACACCAGTGGGGAATTAGGACCCTGTCTGTTCAAGTACAGCCTAAAGCAGATACCTGATAGAACAACTACAATTAAAAGTGACATAACCTCATTGAAGTGAGGATATTGTACTGTACTGAGGCCAGTGGAGTGCAGTTATGTGAATCAGGTTCTATATTGCTTCACACTGATGATTAACTTCAATATACCTTTGCTTTTTACACTAAATTTCAAAAACATTTGTATCTTCCATTTAAGAGTAAATTTCCTGTAGTTTAATAATACCCTTTTTGTGTTTTTCCTAAATTTTGGTATCATTTTGCTTTGATCTATGAGACACCTTTTAATGCACATTGCCCAGACCATAGTTCCACCAAAGAGCTCATGTTGAAATATTGCCATGGATTAATTTTCAGGGAGCAGAGGCAAAGGGCAAGAATAGAGGAACACTACACTGGCTTAATCCTGTAGTTCACTTAACCTTATAATCCTTTCTCATTTCCTATCAGTGGCTAGCACAACAGTTTTTTAAAATCTGTGGTGTAATCAGGCTTCCCCATTAAGTATTTCCTTACTGGAATAAGCATGGAAATGAAACACAGCGTATTACCTCTTTCAAAAACAATTTTGAACATCCTTCTTATTTTTATTTCTGTTATTAATTGTCTAGACTCCTTATGAATGTAATTAAATTTTTGGTCTGAATGGTTGAGCTTTTTTACAAATAAAGGTGTGGGTTTTGTTCAGAGCTCTCAAATTACCCATTGCTCAGGGAACATTTCTCTATCAGGTCTAATTATAGTGTTTTACATGTTATTCCCCATCCTATTCCTTATGATTCTTAATGTCTTTTTGGACTTCTGGCCATCACTGAAGTGTTCATTAAGCTGTCTGTAACAACATCCAAATCTCTTTCCTGAACTGAATAATTAATTTGGAGTCCTTTGCACTTTCATAGATGTTTTAAGGCTTTGCATGTCCTGATGGTGAGTCTCATTTGCTGTCACAGTCCTGCTGAAGCTCATCCCTCAGCCCATGGTATTGGATAAAACCATGGGGCCACTGAGTCTGGAAGCACTTCACCACATGATTGATGTTTAAACCAGAAAACCAGTGTGAACATCTTTCCATCCCTTGCACATAAATCAGTCTTCTTTTGTGATGGCTGACCCATTTACCTGTACTCTCTGCCAATTTTGCTGCCTTCCTATTCATCATCTTTTTCAGGAATTATTTAAGTATATTGAGCAACGTTGCACCTAGTACACCAAGTTAAATTATTAGTTTTATATTTGATTTGTCAGGAAAAAAAAAATCTTAATTTTCTGTCTCCTCACATATGAAGTCCCAAGCTCAATATTTACATAACCTGGAAGACACCGTATGACAATATAAATATTATGAAAGTCAAGGAAAGTGTGTTCTAGAGCTTTTATTTTTTTTTTTTATTTCTTGATTCTCATAAAATATGAATCAATATTCATGATGAATTTATGAATTTTTCTCTTTTTTTCACCTGTAAGAGAATATGTTCTTATAAAGAATAATTTTAGACTAAGATATTATAAAATGCACTGAAATGCAGTAGGGGACAATTTAAATGCTTTCAGAAATAGAAAACAATGGTCACAGTTCAGTATCGAGGTGCTGAGAACTCAATGTTTCACTGTGCTCTGAATTTAACTTTCCACTGCTTTTATGTTTATCCATCTTTATAAGGAAAAAAAAAAAGTTAAATTGTAGTTACAGGTAATAAAGAGAGAATGAAATCTTCAGATATGAGCTTTAATTATTTAGGCCTCCTTTACCCATCATAAGCAGAAGCTAGCAGAGCAAGATAGATGAACTTCTAGGCCCTTGCAGTGTTACAGAAGATAATAAAGTGGTTGTTCCTGACCCTTGCAGCCTTCAAGATCCTATGACCAACATTGCAAAAAGGAGAAGACAAATGCATCATGAAAATGGGGAGAGGAATCAGCTGGGCTACATCAAACATAAGGAAAATAATAGAAAACTTTTGTAAATTGAGTTTAAAATCTGGTGAGAGGTCTGGAAACCTTCACAATACATCAAGACTCTAGCATCTCACTAAACATGCACATAGAAACCAGGGAACTTCCCAGAGCTTCTGTGTGCATCTCCCACAGGTGGGATGGCATTTGGTACAGGAACACCAATATTTTTATAGGAAAATAGTAAAAATGAAAATATAAGGCTTCCCTTACTGTATCTGACAATCCAGGAAATCAAATGGATTTAATTTGTGTCAACAATTTATAGTATTGGGTGAAGATTTATTATGTGATTTACATTAAAAGGCAAAGAATACATCAGTAAAAGCACGTAAGAAAAGGTTTAATGCAGGTGTCTCCAGAGCATGAGAATGCTTCCCTGGGAACGATTCACAGGTTCCCATATGAACTGTGTGTATTACAGGACTAAGCAGAACTGCAGGGAGACCATTCACAAATAATGCATGACTGCCTGCTATTTACAGCTTGTTGAGTTCATGAGATGTGAATAATCAGCAGAGCTCTGGGAACACTAAAAAACATTCTTTTTTTAATGTTAATCCATGCTTTCCATTGACCAAATGCTGAGTGCTGGGCTGTGCCCCAGTCCTTTCAGCAGAACCTCCTCACATCCTGCAGTTCACAGCCACTCTTGAGGAGCATCTACCTGGGGCTCAAGGGGCCACTCACAAAGGAGCTATTCAGAGTTATTGACAGGGGCACCACCAGGCCCTGCTTGGATGATAGGTAGTTTACAGCTGAACATCAATTTTTCATACATTTTTTAAAAATGAACCTTCGTAGTGTGGAGTTAAAAGTGCCCTTTCTCTTCCCTGAGCTCCGGGTAGTTGTAGTTCTGGTTCATGCACAATCTGGGGAAATTGTACAGTGGTGGTGCTTGCAGATAAAATAATCCATATAAAGGCTATAGCCTTCCCTAATTTGTACTAAGATGATCATTCAAATAAGCTTTATATAAGTTGACAAAGGAGACTTATGGCACATTTGTGGAGTGAAATGTCTTTGTTAATGAATTAAAATCTGTGAAGACTGTGCTTGTGTACACCTGGTTTGGCTGAGGCTCAGGATTCACTTCAGCCTGCAAAATTCAGAGTGGTGGAGAGGAACAGCACAAACCTGTAAGTAAATTAACTCATCCTTTGAAGGCGAATGACCATTCACAGCTTTTCCTATTTGTACTGGACCGTTTGCTACTATCCATTATCAAGTGTCAATTGTTTTCTTAAGGATGAAAATTTTAAAACACTTTGCCCACCTGCCAAAACCAGCCAGCTACAGAATTGCTTTCGAATAAATGATACTGATTTTTATATAAAAGATTTGTAAATATGGGGAATGAGTGAGTGAAATAGCAATTTTTGCCCTAGATTCTGAACTGCCCAGGGGGTGTCCTTCACATTTAAAAATCTTTCCTTCTGCCAGTAATGCTGAGTCCTTACATATGCTCCACAGTCTCTGTTTTGCTATGCACAAGGCTAACTGCAAATGAGAAGGCTGTTAAGTGGGAAAAATATATTTGTTTTGGTTTAGTAGCCATCGAACCATCTTTATTTTGCACATTTAAACTAAACTGCACTAAAAGAAATGATAACAAATGAGATATATGATCAAAGATCAGATTTGCTGCCAAGCCACAGAAAATAGAGTTGGTTAACATTCAACTCCAGCTATCATGTAAAAAACACTGAGGGAAACATGTACTACACTAAATGTTGCTGTGCTTCTGTGGTGAGATCGTTTGGACAGACAGATGATAGAATTATTTTATACAAAGTGAACCACCATTAACAGTCACCATATGTTAACACATATTTCTATCTATTTACAGCCAATTAAGAACTGCATTATTCAGTTATTTTCCCTTCATGCTAGCTGGTATGTTAAAAAGAGAAATGAGTTAAAAAGCACTCGAGCTGACTCTAGTACAGCAAACCTCAACCACATTTAGTTGACATTACCTTATCATTTTATATCTGGGGAACTCGGATATATCTATCTATAGATATCTATTGCTATCCTTCTTGAATGGCACAGTTATAGACTGAATCTTCTTATTAACAAGAATTGAAGGATTTCATGGAGAAAAACGATATTGGTAAACATGAAGACTATGTATCTCTGCAGTATCTGCCTAAAAGTAGTAAGCATGGTTAAAAATATAAAATATATTTATCAGAAAAAATATCACCATTTCCTTGCACCCCTTCCTTCGAATGGCCACAAACAGATATCTAAAGGATCATATGAACAAGTCAACAGTGTGATTCTTCCTCAGAATATTTGCTCAGCCTCCAAAAATCCATATCACGGAGCCTTCCTAAGCCACAAACACAGAAATGTGATGACTTCCAGAACTAGGTCTGATAAGAATTACAGAGCATGACACCCTCATGATTTAACAGAGGGTCATTAATGTAAATGTAACAGCAGTGCATTTGTTACTGAGTAGGTTGTAGAAAATAGAAACAAATAATCAGTGACTCCAGTAGGTTGTGCCAGAATGCTACAGGCAGTAATAGCAACTGAAACATTGAGGTCAGCAGGAATGAGCAAAGGGAACCACAGACTAACAAGCAATGTTATTCAAGCACAACAAAACTGTCAATGTCAATGCTGCAAAAATGGCGTAAGTCAGGTTGGAAACAGCAGCTAAATATGCTGGGGTGAGTGCCATGCAGCAAAAGCCATGATGTTCATACTACAGAAACGCTAATAACTCTTAATTACACTGTTCTAGGTGTGTAAACCAACATGTGTTCAAACACCACTGCAAAGGGCCTGAGATGCTGCATTTTCCCATCAGTTCTATAACCTTTGTGTGTGTAGGCAAGACCTGGCAGTTGTCATGCATCCAGCTCTAGCACCGAATTCGTGTGTATATCTTTAGGGGAAAACCTTATGGATGAATTTTTAATTATCACACCTTAAGTTTTCCTTTATTAATTGGACGATGAGAAACAAGCAAAAATGTCAGACAGAAGAGTCCGTTGAAGACCCTATGTCAGTTTTCAGAGCTTCCAAGTTTACACCATCCATAAGGAACATTATTTCTGTTTCCATTGCTGTCTCCAGAAACAAGGATCAGCTCCTCTCAGTTGCTGTCAGGTGGACCCAGTGTTGTCTGAGTATTCACACCAGTAAATTGCAACAGCTTTCCTTTCCTGTGCTTACACAGGGATGCTTTTGCAGAGAATGGCTTTGTTTACATTTGCTTTCTAAACAAAAGTTTAAAATTTCCTCTCTACGCTGTTGTTTGATCTCTAACGCAATCGCTTCTCCAGACTTTCTCTCCTGCCTGCATGGTCTAGGATTCCTGAGGGCTGGTTTTAGCCCTAAAGAGTGAAGCAAAGAAGATGTTCAGTAACTCCACTCTCTCTGTATCCTTCCAGGACACCCACCGCAGTCAGCACTGAGCCCACTTTCCTTAATCTTCCCTTTGCTACTGATATACTTGAAGAAACTCTTCTTGCTGTCCCTGACATCTCTTGCCAGATTTAATTCCAAGTGGACCTTAGCCTTCCTCTGTGCATCCCTGCATTCTCTGAAAACATTCCTACATTCCTGCCAAGTGGCCTCTCCTTTTCTGCCACATTCTGTAAACTTTGTTCTTCAGTTTGAGTTTTCCAGAAGCTCCTTGCTCATCCATGCAGGTCTCCTGCAGGAATGCACTGAAACCTATTTCTAGAATATTGAAGGAGTAAAATATGCAGATTTTAAAGTCTGAGAAATTTCCAAAAGCTGAGAATTTAATCTAGCACAATTTGAAGCTTTTCAGATTTGGCAACTTCATTGTGATCCTAAACAATACAGTAGGCACTTTCTAAAAATACTGTCTATTGTGTATATTTAACAGTGACATCACAAATATTTCCTGGCAGCAGACAGTTTTAGAGGCAGGTTATTCAGATTTCTCTTAAATTAAATGTGATTTAACAGAATTTAAATAGTGTTTTCTTTCCAGCAAAAGACATAGCCAAGTCACACCAAGTAAGAGACTTGTTCTGTTTCCTCATTAGCTCAGTCTTGCTGGAAACAAATGCACAACACTTAGCTAGTCCTTGGTAAAAGAAATGATGCAAGATGTCAAATAACTGGTGGTGTGAACTTTTTACTGAAAAGTGTTAGAATCCAGCGACAGAGACAAGAAAGCTCAGGCTGAACATTCCTGCTGCCACCCATGCTGTGGTTCTGGCTACATGAGACATTCCACTGACAAAATACACTGGTGTTCTATATACCTAGTTTTCCTTTTTAAATAAAGAAAGCAAACTCATTTTAGCATAGCCTTATTTCTCTTTAGGCAAATGGTTGAGTCATTTCAACAGTGCCTTGACCTGGCTGATGAAAAAAAAAAAGGAAAAAAATTCTCTCAGTCTCTTGCAGTGGATTTTTAATGGATGGGTCAGTACAGTGTGAGTGTAAATAAAACAAGCTAACAATCACCAATGTGCGTAGAATTTAAAAGGCAAACAGTTGTGACTTAGAAGGAACAAATAAATGATCTGAAATTCCTCTGAGTTTCAAATCACTGAGCCATCATGGGTCATGTGAGAGCAGCCTAAAATGAACTGAGAATTATTCCCAGACAAAGAAGAAATTTTTGATAAAGACAATTGTGCTTCTAGTAAAATTCATACCACTTGTTTCTTCTGACAAGGTGTGTATTATAAAATAAAAGTGGAGGCCCCTGTGGGCAGTTGCTTACTCTGAAAAAATGTTAATGGAGCTATAAAGCCCTCATCCTTTTTTTTTTTTTAAACATCAGATGAAAATAAAGAATAAAATATGACTTTCCCCTTGTATCAATTATTTTATGTTTTTAGTTATCTATTGTGAACACAGTAATAGGTAAATACCCTATTGGTATCTAATAAATTGTTCATTTTTTAATAACCAGTAAGTCAGCATTTACACTTGATCTTCTTCCAGCTAATACTGAATATGATCCATTTGTACTAAACAAAATCTCAAGGACTAGAAGATATTCAGGATCTGTTGGCAAGGTCACATTGGCTGAATAATGCCTTTGATTTACACTCTAATGAAAAATTAGTGTCTCTTATCTCAGTGAAGTAGGTGAATAAAACACAGCTTTCAAGCAGCTGTTTTGTACTCTCCTGTGCATTTGAGCCCTTACAGAAAAGTTGACTATGCATAAATAGGAAGCAAAACATGTGCTAACTGTAGTGTCATGAAACCTGCCACTCAAACCCTTATCAGCACCTGAGGAATGGGAAGCAATAAATGCAGCCTCAGCCTTTGAGAGGGGCTCTACCAGGTAGGCAAGAAACTATAGGTAAGCAATTTTGACTTTCAGGTAAATAGCTAAAAATCAGAAGGACAACTGGAACAGCAGATGTTTGAATAACCACTTGGGAAAAAATTCTGCAGCTTCTGTAGGTGGCAGATATTTCCTTCAAACCTCTTATAGTTCTTTGAAGGAGTCAACAAGAATTTGGGTAGCTGTGGTGTGGTCAATTCATTGTCCTTGGATTTTTAAAAGAGCTTGTGACAGTGTTCTTGAAAAAGGAAAGCTTTCACACAATGAAAGACAACGGTTCTCTTGCAGATCAGTAATTCATTGAAAGCTAAGAAACAAGTGTAAAAAGAGAGAGCCAGAATTCACAGTTGAGGATTGTAGTCACAGAGGCCCAGTGGCATCCATTTAGGAAACACACACTATTCAGCACATTTACAAATGAATAAGAAAAGAGAGTAAACAGGGTGTTAAAACATTTCCAGATGATACAAATTATCTGGGATCAGATGAAATGCAATGTTGATTGCTGCAATCAAAAATAGCAACTCCAGCATTTAAAATATAGGATTTGGATTTTTTTTACCAGGAGGAAAATTTCAGTAATTTTAGAAAGCTCTTTCGAAAATCCCTGTTATAAGTCCAGGAAAGCAAACAATGTCAAATACTAGGGGAAAATCTGAGAACAAATCAGAAAACATAGTAGGTGCCTGGTGTTCCATCTGTTTTGATTTTTGCATGAAATTCTGATAACAACTTGAAGAGGAACACAGCAGAATGAGGAAAGACACAATTTCTCCAGTGATTCTGTGCAATTCTGTAAACCATGGCCTTGTTGACTAGAAAGGCTTTATTAACCTGTCAGTAAACACTGCAGGATTTATCAAGTTTGCAGTGAACTGAAAAGTAGAAAAGTTTTCTGAACACTGCAATGTAGTCAAAGTCAGGACTCATATTTTGGCTCTAGGTGCTCATTTACAAATGAGCAATTCATCTTATGAGACAGAAAGGAAACAGCTCCAGGTTTATGTCAGTGCTACGATGAGAAGTGCTTCTCATTGACATGACTCTGCTTTAGCAACAGCAAGACTGACAAAGCTGAGAAAGCAGGAGCTGAATTTTTCTCTGACTTTCCACATTGTTCTGGGTAGAGTGAGGAGACTGTGAAAAGCATTTAAATGTGTTTAAACTACCTAAAGCAGAAAACAGAGGCATAAGACAGGACAATGAGCACTAAGGAGGGAGAAGGCTTATTTGTGATGGTACCAAATAACTGCTGTTCATAAAAAACTGAGCAATAAGTGGTGAAGAAAGCCTAACCTGAGTTTATTGAGCTGTGCAGATGGCTCTTGGGAGAACAAAAACCTCTTTGATCATTTGAGTGTAGGCAAAAAAGCCAAATATACTGATACAGCTGTAATCCCATATTGGCAGGTCAAGGTAACCTGGCATGTCTGCGCCACAGAACATCAATATTCTGTTAGAGCACTGAAGATATCATTATGAGACACCTTGTAACTGGACTAGCCTGTGTTGTGTGTTTTCAGCTGAGACAGACTACTCCTAAATTTATGAAACCTCATGGACAAGACAAACCTTCAGGGCCTTGCAGAGGTTTCTGGCTGGATTTTGTTGTCTTGTATCAAGACTGCTAATATCTGTAAAAAGGATAAAGAGTATCTCAGAAGAGACTGACTGAGAGGAGAATGCTTATTAAAAACATAAAAAGGTCAAAGAAAGCAGCTGTGTGCCTTGTTTCAAAAGTATACAGCATTATTTTAAAAATAAAATGAACAAAGTATATTTCCTGGCACCTAGCCTGGCAATAAACATGAATTTAATAACATTAAAAAATACTATTTTTAACCGAATCAAAGTATTGATTGAATTCAGAGACATTCAAATTATGTCTTTGACTTTGTTAGATGTTAAAGCATCACATTCTGCATACCTGGTGTATTCTGGGGAAGAAATGGAATGTTCTTTACAATCATATGGCTAATCTCTAACCATATACACACAAAATACATTTTATAATAAGATTTTCTTCTATTGAGGAGTCAATTACAAAATATTTCAAACAACAGTAATGTATCCTAAAACCTAGTGCTTTCCAACAGAATTAGTAAATCTGAAGTCTGTTGCCCTCATTTTTGTGAGTGGGGGGACAAATTTCTGCCTTGGTATCATCTAGATCCTGTCTGCATAACTGTTGGTATATGCTGTTATATGGAACTAAGGATGCACCTCTTTCCCTTATGGAGCACGATGCAATAACCCTCCAATTGTTAATTTCATTCCATAGTTGCCAGCATAAATTATCTCCCTCATGGCAGTTCAGTAATGCACTCTTGTAAAAGCTAATATAAAGTCAATAGAAAACAAAAGAATGACTCCTGTTGGTTTCAGCAGACCCTGTCTCTATTTTTTAAATAGAAAAAAAAAAAAAAAATTTAAGATATTGCCTAGGTACTTATTTTAAATGGCATATGAATATAAAGGCTATATTTTTAAAGTTTGGAAGCAAACACCTAACATATCAATTTTTTTTATTAAGTCATGGATATGGATCACTAGAAACATTATACTTGGGTAGTGGCAGCCAATAGTTTAATTCATCCAAAATAATGGAATGGCCATCTTCCCCTCTATTACTCCCACTGGTTACAGGTCTAGACAATGTCACATCAAAGAGCAACAGTTAACACCAGGGCAATCTGACACAAACCTGGAGCTATTTCCCTTTTCCTTCACATGATGAATTGTTCATTTACAAATGAACACCTTGAGCCAAAACATTAATGCAGAGTTTGCCTGCATCCCACTGTTTGGAGGAATTGTTATAATGACAACGCCAATTTGATGTTACATAGGCGCCTGCCTGATGTGATTTGTCATTGCACAATTTAATTAGTTAGTTAATATTCACAGCCTTCCAAATTAAATCACATTTCAAGATGCTCAAATTCTATCAAGCTTTGTGTTTGTTAATACGGGCTGTTACTTAAAAAAAACATACATTTTGTCAAGTCAGAGCAAATTTCTGGGAAAAGGGAAGAGATTTAGATGAATAGCAGCAAAACAA
Source organism: Pachycephala philippinensis (assembly GCA_013397055.1). Classification (NCBI taxonomy): domain Eukaryota; kingdom Metazoa; phylum Chordata; class Aves; order Passeriformes; genus Pachycephala; species Pachycephala philippinensis. The sequence continues at coordinate 722,049 of VWZT01015989.1, forward strand.
AGCCCGTGCTTTTACTGTTCAATAGCAGTTATTTCACTGAGAGGAGAGTATATTTAAAGTTCAGAAATGTCTCAATCATTACCATTTTTGTACCTGTACTTTCTGCTGTGATGGGAAAGACTTGCAATGTCAACACAAGGGTGGCACATGGGTGGGCACACGTTTGCAGCTCCCTGGGGCTGGAACACCAGAGAAAGGGGATAGCTGGAACACTGTGCCCCATCATTGCTCAGCTTTGGTGAGCTCCCACCCATGCAGGGTGCAGAAATAATGATTTGCAGCTCACAAAGGTGCCACCTTGAGAGTGATGGTTAGGAAGGGGAAAAAAATCAGCAAATAATGAGATCCATTTCTGCAGAGCAGAGTCTGTGTTATAAAGCAAGAAAGATATTAGACATATCCACGATAAAGCTGGCTGCAGTGAAACACTGCAAGGCACAAGAATTCTTTCAGCTCTCAGAATGTTAATCTTTTGGTGTATTATCCTTGAATATTGAGACAGAATTAGCTAAATTAAGGACCTGACCTGAAAATCTTTTCCTCATCACTGTAATTACACTAGGACATGTGAGAAGGCTGCATTATACCCGCCTGCAAAGAATTCCTAATAATTGCAAAGCACCTTCAATATCTCAATCACATATTTCAGCTCCTGATTACTTTTCTTTGTTTGTTTTGCCTTTGGTAATCCCCCCTCACACCAGAGCTGCTGCTGAACTTGTCACAGCTAATACGACTGTGGTTTTGCCTCTTTTGCAGGAATGAATGCTTGATTTGGTTTTAACAGAGTTTCCAGGCCTAGATGAGCAATAAAAATGTTCTGAAAAATGACACCCAGACACACAATGCATGAGCGTTATATTTGGTTACAGGGCACTGTACACATGATTATAACATAGCAGAGCTTTGAAGGTCACGTTTTCACAGTCTGCTAAGCAGAATCCTCATCAAAGCTATTGCAAAAAATATTATCCCAGAGTGTGCAGGAAAGAACACCTGATGATTATGCTCTCTGTATCGTGGCTAAGCCGGTTTATTTTTCACTATACTATAATGAAAAAATCCATACTTTAGACCTTCAAAGCTAAAGACCAGGGAATTCTGGGAGCTTTGTTTTATCGTGAACTTTTCAAGCCAGAGACAAAAACTTCTTGCAATACACATAAAACAGGTCAGGGATGCCAATTACAATATTATTCCAGTCTTTCCAGCGCTGCAAGGGATTTCTATAAAAATCTTCTTCAGAAGCTAATACCTGAGTGTTTTATTAGCACTTTAGTTCAAATGGCAGTGCTCATTCCATTTCACTTCTTTCATTTTCATTTAAATTTCCATGATTCAGATTTCTTTTTATTTCCCTGAGAACATTTTGACTATAAGGATAGATTCCTTGCAGCCTGACAGGAGAAATTAAAAAACCCAAGCCATTCTAATTAATGATGGCAAGCCCAATTTGTATTTGTTAGTTGACCTGGAGTGCAACAAGATATTTTATTCTGTGTAGGCAAGCTATTAAACAATTTCTTTTGATTAAAACGTGTTGACATCAACCAGAACACATAGATGACAGAAATAAGGATAAAAAAATCCTTCTCCTTCAGTGAAAATGTGTGCTTTCCTAATAAGTTAATCAATTTAGTGATGCTTCTAGGGAAAAAGATTTCTATGAAACACTTCAGCAGATCACCCCTTGTTCCATTCATTCCAGCCTTTCATGTGTCATTATTACTTAGTTTTTAAAGATCATATAAATACCATTGTCCTTTATTTTTAATAGCGTGAGGAACTTTTCAAATCATAGCTCATTTCCTATCTTTCATTATATATTTTTGTAGTAAAAAAAACAAGTGTTAACACATAAGAGAGAAGTCTACTGATAACTTTAACTTAGAATTTTCTCCTCTTCTCTCCATTTCTGAGGTGTTGAAAAAAAAAAAAAAAATGTCCTTGTGCTTTCTTTGTCAGTATTTTTCCTGGATGTAAGATTTTGACATTCAGAGGATGTACCAAGGAAACTAATCTTCCTCAAAGTACCACCAAGTTCCCTCTAAATGTTTTTCTGATTGATTCACTGAGGCATTTCTTTATTAGTTTGCTTATAGGTTTAGATCCAAAGATGGTTTTCTGAAACATAATCTCAAAAGGTAGACATGATAAAATTTCAACAGTTAAAACAAACAAAAAAAATCTTTCCCAGAGCAAGGATGAGGGCATAAAGATGTTTTCTTTACCCAGTAAAAATTAGCTATCATTTCACGATCTTGATCTCTAAAGACCCAGTCACACACTTGATCCAAGAGCCATTAGAAAGCAGTATCACCACACTTCCATGGATCTCAGCACCGTTTATGAGCTTCAGCACAGAGCAATACAAAAAGTCAGTTTCCAAGTGCCTACATTTGACAGAATGGGGTAAAAGTAACCACACACCATGTGAAAATTCCAGGGGTGGGAAAACAAAAATGTAGAGTCATCGATCCATATTTCTTAACCTATTTTGGATTAGATAACCTGGTCTCCAGCCATCAGGAATGGTTAGCCCTTGATGCTACAGAATAGTTTTGTGTTTTTATAGATAAGCAGCAGTTTTCTGATATGCTCTCTCTAGTCATAAGGCACAAAATCTTACAGAAAATTTAATAAAAACATCTAGCAACAGTCCCTCCTAAAAGCCGATCATGAGACTGATTTTCTAATTAAATTATGCTTATGCAATTTTGTTATTTTGTGTCTCTCCTGTCAGCAGTAAATTATGTGCATATCTCATTTATGTATTTCTAAATTTTTTATACAAGAAAGAAATTTATTACATCTCTGAGAATAAAAATGCAAGTAGTGAACACATGTAGTGGTCACACAGACATTTAGTACTTGTTTTAAGTTCAATTCCCTGACTTCTGAGGGAGCTTTTTGCTTGTACAGGAAACACTCCTAGTGTTCATATTCCTATTCAAAATTGTGTATATAGACAATTTTTATAAGAAAAGATATGTACTCTATTTCTTTCCTTAATTGTAGATATTCCTAACAATCCAGCCCAGAGGTACAACATTTGGATCCTTCCAGATCTCATTAGCCTTAAATCTCTGGGTTTAGGATGGTTCAAAGCTGAAAAGAGCCCACTTCATTTTTCTTCATCTTTGCTCAGCTTCTTCTCTGTGGGAGTCAGAGATGATTCCTGCTTCCATAACAGGCTGAGACTGCCTGGTGTCACCAAGCAGAGCTAACAGTACATCAAAGGAAGATCCTACATAAAATGCCCAAGAGCTGTATGTGTGAGTGGGGAGTTCTCTTTGAAAACAGCTACACATCCCACATGTGGAAAAAGTTCTTTAATAAATGTATGGTGTGGAGGGCACTGAAATTGGTCAATATTAGAAGCCAAAATTCACAGCAGTGCCCGTAGGAGCCTGACACTCAGTCCAGAGGTGATCACATCCCATTAAACAGAGAGCCCTGCTGGAAGGAGGAAAGGCAGGATCTAAGCACATAACCTTGTAGTCTCACTACCCCTCCTCTTTGGCCACAGAGTCCCAGTAGAACTCTACACAGGCACAGTTGAATTGTCCTTTGTATTTAAAGAAGTTTATTCCTAATGAAGATCGTGACTGAGAGCCTCCATCAGCATCATAAGAGGTGTGGTAAACTATAACCTTGACACTTCAGCATAAAGGAATGGAAATGCTCTTGGAACTGGCACCAGGAGAAAAGCATTGCAGCCCCAGATGCAGAGAGAAGGGGTGTGGGCAGGCTGCAGGGACCAGTGTGAGCAGCCATCATTGGAGATGAAAATAATGCATTTGCTTACAAGATGTTGACATATTCCTCTCCCTTTCCCCCACAGCCTCTGCTTTCACAAATAAAGAGTTTTCTCCCAGAACCACCTATACAAGGACTATCCACAGGTTAAATGCTCAAATATTGTTCTTTCTGATATTCATATTTGTAAAATACTGTTTTGTGGGGAATAGAGGAGTAGAAACTTCTGCAGGCACTAATGAGTTTAATTTACAGCCCTGGAAGGAGCTTGGGTTCATGTAATGATAAAGGTATACAGATCTTAAGCAGAAGAATTATAAACCTATGTTTCTATAGTTATAAGTAAGAATATGTATTCAGTGATATGGTGAAGGGTTTTTAAGTATAGTAATGTGATTTTATGGTTTAAGTCAAAAATTTAGATGTTATAATAGAAGTATATGTGTGTACGTGAGCTAACAAGTTATTGATTGAGAAACAGACGCAATGCAGTAAAAAATACCAAAGGTGATAGGTTATAAAGTCAAAACAAAGCTTTGTATTAATTGCTTATTGGACCGAAAAGTTATAAATTGCCATGTAACTTTGAAACCCGTGACTGTCTTCAGTTATGGCAACTTATTACTAAATCTCAACTTCTGAGACTGATGCCTTGTTTGATTCTTCAAGTGGTGGGTCATGATTAACCATGATAGTCCCGCCTCATAGGATCAGGCTCTGACACTGTTTTCCATTAACTCCTGGTGTAAAAGAGTCATTGCACTCCACTCCTATGGAAGATGCTTAGTAAGCTCTTTGGACTGCAGAGGCTTTTCTTTTATTATTGTTTTGCAGTCAGTTACACAGGTGACTTCTCTTTCACTCCCTTTACTGAATTAGTTACAAGATTTGTGTTGTGTCTCTTGTTTAAAATCTCATCCATTCTGGGTGCAGCATGTGAGGCACAAAGATCTTGGATTGTCAAGGGTGTAAATATTCCCATGACTACAAAATCAGCTGTTTATATGTGAAGGCAGATCTAAATGTCCTTAGAGTTAACTACAGCTGCCATTATTAAAAGTTAGCACAGCAGTGCACTCTGCATGCCATAAATTACCTCCCCATGGATAAGCAATGTCAGTGCAAGAATACAATGTGGCTGGTGATAAGCAACAAGGAAAGGCAGCTTTGGCATCATAAAATGAAGCAGACTTAATCTCAATCCCAAAGGGTATGAGATCATAAGTGCCCCATTTACATGAAAAGAAGGGGTAAGAGAACAAGCCCCTTCAGCTGGGAAAAGAAAGATTAAAAATATATACATGTATGTGTATATATATATATATAAAGAGAATCCTGTGGTAGACTGGCTCTTCTGTTGAGGCTGATAGTGCAAGAACCACTCTGAAGACAAAAGATAAATGGATTAACAGATTCTGGTTTAGGAGAGACTGAAGAGGGAGAACTGGCCCTGTGTTCATAGCAATGGAGGCATTTCACACTCACACGCTATAAAATACAAATAGAGTGGTAAATTGTAAAGAGGTCAGGAAAAAACATGCAGCACACCCACTTCCCTAATGGTAAAGAGTTTTTAAAAATACTGACTTTTACTGATAGCCACAATCTTGCCCACAAACAAAATTGTCTTCTTTCCTGCAATGAAAGAGTTAGCACAACAAAACTACCCCCCACCATCAGCATTTTAGTGATAATAGCATAAAGGAATTCATGTGTGTGGAGATTATATACCTTTACTAAAAGGTGAATAAATTGCCCTGGCACCTTTGATGGCAAAATGGCTGCAACCATTCAAGGGACAGTTCTAACACAACTACAGCAGTAAAGAAGAAAACTAATCACAACCCTCATCAAAGCACAAAACTGGTAGACCCATCCTAACCCTCTCAAGTACACTCAATATAATTGTTTGCAGAGCACAGAAAGCTGTTAACACAAAAAGCTCATATAGCTGAGCTGTGTAAGAACAGAAGGACTTGTAAGCTCCACATGGGATATGTGTATTTGGAGAGATTTGTTCAGAGGCAGACTCTTACCACAGAATGAAGCATTCATTCATTTAAAAACGAAGGCTGAAAGCCATTGATTGAATCCCTGGGTGTGAATAATGATAATTCTGTGGGTTATGTCAACTGTCAGGTGAGTTATATGTACAGTAGGTGTAGGTCTGAGTGACTTCAGATAATATTGGCACAGGCACAGAGCAAAGGCAGAGCAAAACCTAGCAGATCCAAAAATATATTGAGTAACCTTTCTTGTAGGCAAAGGATGTTTATTCATGTACATCAGAGTAACATCTCCGTGAACACAAAAACCTCAGTGTATCATGCATATGAATGGGTCAGTGGACTCCTTTAAATATGTGCATTTGCCTATGAGGCTGATAAGCAGCTTTTGAGAAACAAGACACACAAGTGATTTTCACTTCCAGCAGTCTGTGGGGTTCTAGGCAGATGGCTGATGTGTCTTTGATCTCAGAAACAAATCACATGTTCTCCCAGTAAGGAATGCTCACAGTACTCCTAGATGGAATATGGCTATGAGACACTGTTCTTCACTTAGGCATTTTGGGCTAGAAACAGAAGTTCATGAATGACAGCAGAAATTATTGTCTTTAAACTTAGCCAGAGATGTGAGTTTTGGTGAAGAGAACTCTACATTTGGCTAGCAGACTGAGAAAGCTCTGGGATAGTATTGCCCAACATGAGATTGCAAAAGGGGAAGATTAGACCCAGTGAACTCAAGGGGCGTATGAAATAGATCTTATTGTCTCAATAGCTTTCATTACCTCCCATGGGTGACTATTTTTTTTTGTGCAAGATGTACTGTACGGAAGAATGAAGGGAATAACTAGTTTAGGGACTGGATGATGCAGATATCCTGCAAGTGGCTGTTTGATGATTTTGGTTCCAAATGTTGAAAATCTGGTATGATGCTCACAGAAGGTAGCAGAGGATGCTAATCCTTACAAAAATCTCCTTGGTACTTGTGTTTTGCATTAAAAGAAACTCTTTGGGTATTTGTTTATTTCTATTCTAATTTTTTGGTGAGGGAATGCACATGTCAGCAATAAAAAAAATTATGGAACAAGGATTTTATTCATTCTCATTAACTGGAAATATCACTAAGAGTTCTTTCACAGTAATTTTTAAAATCATTGAAGTAATTAGATTGAACTTTGCAGAACTTTTTTGCCAGCTCTTCTATCGTCTAGATTTATTCACCTTCAGAGGTGGCAACCCCAATGCTCTATTACTAAACATCACCTCACAGACTTGTGACATTGTTTTGTTCACAAATTATTGGCTGCTTGGATTAATGAAGCAAAGCAGCCACCTCCTAAAGCACTTCGTGATCAATTTTCTACGGCGCAGAAAGTTCTTTGAAAAGTATAAAGTACCTAAATCTGGCTAAAAAGATTAATTTGCACAAGACTTCTCTCAGCTATTTGGATCTAACCAGTAGTGTAAAGTCAGAAGATCCTCATCCTCTGCTTTTTATCCCTCCCCCTCACTCCAGGGCTGGGGATGCATTAAAGTTGGGGAAAGCGTTGTCGCACTCTGACAGCTCCCGATGTATCCAGGGGTCCTTGCAGACAATGGCCAGACAGTCATAAATTACATCACTGTATAGGTTGCTCTAAATTACTGTACGTTTAAAGAAGTTTAATGATGAGGGAATGACAGCCAGGTCTGTGGGAGAACCCCCATTCCAGAGCTGAAAAGACCTTGGCACAAGAGAGAATCTCACTCTTTTTCACTGCTCCTACACTATTTTAGGAATCATCATTCTTCCATGCTGAGAGATCATTTTCTAAGTCCTCTGTGTTGCCATAGCAAAAGCCAGATTTTTTTTCCTCCGAATGCCTGACAAAAAGAGTCTGTGCAATTACAGAGGAAAACAGTATAAACAACAGTTTTAAAATGACTACAAGTGTTTTCTGTGCCTTCATTTTTTGATGTCCATTAAAGTACAGTTTAGTCTTATCAAAGGTGTAAAAATATGTCTGAATTCTTCCACTTGTCTTCAGACCTGGGGATTCTGAAAACTGCTAATCTTGCCTCATGACTGAAAATTTTGTGAACTGGAAGAGAATGGCTGGTGCAGAGGAGGAGATGCTTTCTCAGGGAGACGTTTTAAGGGATGCATTCCATTCACTTATAGCTGTGGTTAACAGCTTTAAAATCAGGACAGCTAGCAATCACAGAGAAATCACAACACTGAAGTAATCAGAAAAGAAATCACAACTTTCTCTACTTGTAAGAACCTAAATATTGGAAAGCCATACTTGGAACTGCCTAACACAAATACAGATTCTTACACTTTAAATTACCCTCAAATGCTTCAAAGAGTAAAAAATAACCTACACTCATGCAATTGTATTAAGGTCAGTTTTAGACTAAACTTCAGATCATTGAGTCCTGCACGTACCTGGGGTCAGACATTAGAATTTCACCCCATATTATTAATGTGCAATAGAAAAAGGCCTCAATCACTATAATCTGTCACTTAGCACAGGATGTAATTAAATATTCAGCCTCATCGAATGCTAGTTACACAAAAGGGGTCAGAATGCTGCAGCAGCCACACAAACACTACAGCCTTTAGTTTATACCAATTTGCATTCTAAATAGGCACTTGACTTTTCCTCTGTGACAGTCTCACAATTGATTAGATAAATATTTTGCAGTAAGCCACAAGAACGTAGGGGCATAAATCAAGGTGTCATTTTTGAGACTGAGAAATTTTTAAACAACCAAAAAAATAAATACTGTTGTTTGCAATAATCCGTTACTTCCAAAGCAGTAAAGTCTTGATCAAGCTCTGTGAAACTTCAACATCCTGTGTTTCAGTTTGTGCCCTCTGCTTCTGGTCTCTCACTGGACACAACTGAAAAGAACCTGGCTCTGTCTTCTCTACACCTCCTACAATCATCTGCATCAGATATTTGTCCACATTCATGAGTCCCCTGCCTGAGCCTTCTCTTCTCTAGCCTCAGTAGTCCCACCTCTCTCAGCCTTTCTCCACAGGAGATGCTCCAATCTCTTCATCACTCTCAGAGCCCCTCTGCACTGACTGCAGCAGCTCCCCCTCTCTCCCACCAGAGAGCCCCCAGCTGTGCACAACGCTCCAGTGCTCAGCAAAGAGAGGTCTTTCTAAATTAAAAACTTTAATTCTGTCTGCAGCTAAACTGCTTAGAAAGTGTGTAGTTTAGGATGTCAATTAATTTTGGTGTATGTCAATTCATTGCAATAAATTTCTTGTGTGCTTGATTACTTAAACTCTTTTAAAAGTTACTGTATGACTTAAGCAGACAATACAAGACATTCTTATCACTTAAAGGGTTTAGAAATTTGCATAGCCTACCCAAAGCTGTAGCTGAGCTTGTGGTTGGCAATGATATAGACTAATTTTTGTCAGAAAAAGAAAACATACATTGTCATTTCCCCAAAACTTCTGTGGATTTCCAGTTGCTGAACTGGGAGGGTTGTGAGGGTTTCTTTCGTTTCTTTGGAGTTTTGCTGTTGTTGCTTTTTGGCTTTTTTTCCCTTAAATTTCCCAACATAAATAAAACAATTGAACACCAAGGGGTTGTTTTGTTTTGTTGTCTGGAGTTTTTTTGGATGATGACAACTCATTTTGCATTTCTTACAAATTTTTTGTCTAGAAAGAACTGACTCTCCTCCTAGTTCAAAGTGAATTGACATTACCCACCAACACCAGTTATTCACTAAAGAAAATCTATTCCCTCAGTGATTTAAGGGTTGCAGGTGGAGTGAAAAAACAGCATAGGGAAGAAAATTAAAAAAAAAAAAAAAAGGATCTTTTCCTTCCATTGCATACAAACATAAAAACCGGTAGGCAAACTTGTACAGCTTCAATTTACACTGTGTGACCTTCACTTATTTGGCATATTTGGGATGACTGAGATAGCATCCTAGGAATTTATGAGTTGGTTTATGTGAAAAATGATTTGTCTGGAAGCTGATCCTTCAAAACACTAAAAATAAACAAGCCCACTTTTCAAGCTGTGCTAAATACTGTCTTTGAATGCAAAGCTGTGTTTATCTGGGAGCTGAAATCCAAGACAGAACTGGCCTAAAATAGTGTGCTGATTGTTTTCCTTACACTGCACACAACAAACGATATCTGCGTATTTGTTTGCATTTATTTTGTGCCTCTCAGTAGGTATTGCATTAAAAAAAGGCAGGGCACCTGATTTTGCCTAAGAGGTCTCAGTCACCCATAGGCTGTGGCAGGTCTGTGATGAAGAACTAAACAATGCAGCTCCTCCCCGGGGTGTGGGTATTTTAGGCAATAAATATGGATCGTACTCAGCACCAGGGTTATCTCTGAATACAGAGCTGCACTGCCCATGCTGCTCCTCCTCCTGCTCCTGGTCATTTCCCTGTGCCTCTCACCAGCTCTGGGTGTAACATCTGGGTGCCCTTCTCATTTCCAGCCATCGTGTGTCTGTCATTTCATTGCAATCCATCCCCAGGGAGTTCTTTGGGAACAGGCTCACTAAACCTTTTCCATAATATGAATCTGTAAGGCTTCCCTGATGAAAGAGAGGTATGGAAACACAATTCGTAGAAACAAAAACCCACTTTTCAGAAAGTTCAGGATATTGAAAGCACCTTGCAAAATCAAGCCTGTGTTTGCTACTTAATTATACATGAGCCAGAAATACAAAGTTGGACACCTCCAAATGTCACAGAATCCAAGAGATTGACTTCCCAAATCAGATCTTTTTATGCCACATTGACGCAAGGTGGGCCAATTTTATGTCTCTCTGAATACCTTAATCTTCCCACCAGTATTCCAAAGCATGAGCAGAGCAACACTCATAATTAACAATTGTGTCACAGTCTATAAAAGGCGCTCTGCTCAGGAAGCTGAAAACTGAGCAGAAATGAAGCCAACACTTGCTGTTAAGGGCCCACTGCTCCTACGCTGAGCAAATATGAACAAAAGCCAGAAAACTTGAGGGAAAAAAAAAAGAAGTTGTAAAACCCTAATGATAGTTGATGGAAGTTTGACACATTCAGATGTGCCTTCTGATTCATACATGCATAAATGCCACATTTAATTTCTAAAGAGATCTAAACTGTAGCTTTATCTCTATGCTAGTGGTAGTCATACATCTCAGCTTTATCTATTAATACATCCTTCCAGAAAAGCAACTCCCATCACAGTCCTTGGCTCTAATTTAAGGCACAGCTGCTATTTTCAGATGTTAGGTACTTTGGATTTTGTCCCCTCGTCACGTAGAACGTGACTCAGATATTGACTGAGAGGAGCAGCACCACCCTCTTACAATTAAAATTAAAACTCTTCTGCATTTAAAGAAATGAATAAAAATATCTAACTGTCTATCTCATGGGGATAGAAAGTGAAAGAAATTTAGACAAGTGACTGTTTCAGTCCTACATTTCATCTTTTTTCATATTACTAACTATTATTTTCCCCAAGGTGACCGGGCATAGAGACATGGCTACCTCTGAATTCCAAGTGCCTCACGCTTAATGTGATTTGTCTTGTATCCAAAACTCCAGCTTTGATTATGAAAACAGGAAGAGGGAACAGCATCTTCTTCTTCAATCATCACTAGTGCCTCAGGAGAAAGTAGATAGATGTCTTAAATACAGGAAATACATGTATAAAACCCATGTGCAACTTGACTTCAAATGGATTTATTAAGAGCAATTACATCACTCATAAGGTCAATTGTGCCTTTTAGTAAACCACTGTAAAGTAGGTAAATCTTCCAAAAGATACTGAGACCAGAAATTTAAATGTACAGTTGTGTAGTTCTCCTCTGTTTATTTTACTATTAGTTCCGTTATTTTTTACACCCCACAGGAAACCACTTAAGTGAAAGGAAAAATGAACTCATCAGGCAATCTTGGAATTCAGTAATGAGATATTTCTTTCTGCTGTGGAAAGCATTCAGGTTCAGTCACAACTTGCCTTTCCGCAGTCTAATGAAAGGTTCAATCAGCAAACAGCAACCAAGGACATCAGGTGGGCCAGTTCTGTCAGAAGTTGTTCTATTCCTGTCCTAATCCAAAGTGATCATTGCTTCCAGAACCATTACAAACAGCTATTTAATTAATTAATTAATTCACATATTCATTATCACTATTTAATTAATATATTCTTTAGAACCATCCATTCCACAGTCCATTTATTCCAATACTTAAATATGGACAAATGGCAGTCACGGGACTCAGAACTACTGTTACTGGTTGTCTGCAAACCTCAGATGATGTTATTTTTTCATGCAGGTTATTTTTCTGTATCTCAGTTCACATCTACAAATGGTAATGGCATTTCTTTATTTCCCGTAATTTCTACGTCTACCTTGTCTCCTAGAAACACCAGTTATTTTTTTACATGCAGAGCCTCCCAATAGACACGTATTTAACCCACCTACATATCCTATCTAGCATTAATTAAAGGCAATGACAGTCTCTTTGACCATGTTTTAGCTGGTCCTGGAATGTGCTGATGTTAACTCCCATGTTCTTGGTTCCACACTTGCTATTTCACCCAGGCTGGCTTCTGTCAGCAGATGGGGTTCATTTGTTGTTTGAGCCACTATGGACAGAAAAAGTTTAGGTTATGTGCAGAGAAGCATTCCAGTATTTCTGGATGCATTCTCCACACTCTCTCTGAGCTTCAAGGGTGTGAGTTATGGCACCCAGACAGAGAGCTGAGCTCCACAGCACAAGCTGTAGAAACTTTTAGTCTCTCCCCATCATCGGGCAAAATGAAAGCTATCTCACACATCACGCTGAGTATGGCAGAGTCATGATTTACTTGGTCCTACTACAGTGAAAGATAATTACACAAGTAAGATTTACTTCAAACGTCAGAAACACAGCATTGCTCAAGTCAGCAATTTGTGCTCTCTTCATTTGGAATGAGAACTACCACAACCCAGCTCTGCAATGGCAAACCTGATGACTGCATGCAACCACAGCAGAAAAATTACAGAACATATATAAAACTGATTAAAAACTTATATTTCCCTTTGAAAAGAAGTTAAGGCATAAATGCGATCATGAATATAATGGCAATGGTTATCTTTTTTTTAACACTATTATCATTAACTGACAACACAGACACCTAATTGCCTATAATGAAGTTTCTATAAAAGATTAATTTTTTGTGTTTTGCATGGCTGATTCAACAAATAGAAATATCTGCAAGGTATTTGGCCAGTGAAGGATCTTGCAGGCTGTCAATGATCTGATGGAAGGACTACTGTGATCAGATGACACAGTCTTTGTTTCACAACCTGAAGTACAAACCACAGACTCCTTTATCTTTCTTCCACTCTCACCATTACATTTGTATAATTTCAGCTCCAGTGAAGTCTGTTTTGGTGCAAATGTTAGTGCTGACTGTCCATCACGACTCTTGCTGTGTATAGAGCCAAGTGATAACATCCAGGGACAAAGAAATGAAAATCCCAGTCCCCTCTTCTACCTGGTCAGGGCTGCTTTCCTCCACCCAAATGTCCTCGTGATGGCTGCAGCAGTGAGGAATCTGAGAAAGCAAAAATGTGCATCTCAGCCAATGCCATTGTATAATTAACTAAAGCCATTCTTGCAAGACTGCACACTGGAAATAACAGTGAGGAGAATTTTGGTGGATATTGGGGTTTTTATGTTTTCAAATGGCAAAAATATTCTTTAGCAAGTTAAATTTTACAGTTTCTTTTCAAGATATGACAAAAATATCTAGACTATATGCACACAAAGTAGGGGCAGAGGTAGGTATGCAAGGGATGGGATGGAGAGTATTAAAAACAAGGGATTCATTTTCATTGCCCTAGCTCCATACCCAGTCTTAAGCTGGACATACATTCCTCTCAAAAATTTTCCTTCACCCATTTTTTTAAGCTGCATCAAGCAGGTGCATGTCAGCATAAACTATTGCTGGAGTTTGAATTCATAAATATCAAAATTTACTGAATCTGCAGACCTCAGGAAATTAGATTACATTCTATTTATACTCATGGCCAGAGCCTAACCTCTACTTTAACAGCCTCAAATTATGGTAGATTTGCTGGCACGAGTAATTTCTCTGTTTACATCAGTTTATGTGAGGTCAGACTGCATATGAGAGAAAAAGAATGAACGGATCAGTGTAAATTTATACTATAGTTACAAGATATTGAAGCAGAATGTGAAAACTCCCAAATTAAACCTGTTCCAAACAGACCTTATTTATTTAAGATACTAGTGAAAAAAAAAGGAATCAAAAAATCTCAGGAAAACGAAATTTTCCTGCATAAAAACTGTCATATCACGCATTTATAAATTCATTTTTGCCTTATTACACATTAACCCATACTTAAATTGCCACCTGAGAGTTACCAAGATTCCAGGATCGAGTCAGCAATCCTTTAGTTATAAGAAACCCCATACAAGTACTGTCCATTTAAACACATATATAAAGCACACAAAGTTTCAAGTCTATGACATATAAGCCAGTTATTTTATACCAAACTAATTAGCTCATCAAGCCTAAAAAATGCTTTTCTACAAGATTTTGATTACAATAAAAAGAGTTTTTGAGTTCAAAATGTACAAGATCATAAGCTAACACAAACACCAGCCAGCTGTGTGTCTAATAAATAACCAACAGAACAACATTCTCAACTTATTGTAATATCACAATCTGTATTTTTAGGAGTTTTAATAATCAATCTGCAGGTGGGCATCCAAGCAGCTGAGAGAGAACATGTATTTTCCATTGCCCAACAGAAATTTTTGAATAACTGAACCACTCCTTTTCTTTAGCAAATAATCACTTCAATAAGATTCAGTGCAGGATATTGGTGGATTAGTGGATTGTTTGAATCCAGACCTTGGTGTTCCATGTGGTTTGCTCAGAAGAGACTCAAGGCAGAGATGCTTCAGGAAACAAAACCACCACCCAGTTCCCTAGAGAAAAATACCAGCATTCCCATGGTTTTTCTGGGATGAAGATATCTTGAGGCAAGAAGAGCATAGTTAAATTGGCTTTTCTTTCCCTGATTGTTGCTTTCTGAGCATTCAGAAATACAAAACTTGGAAAATAGAAATAATCTGAGAGCTTGCACAGCACCCAGCTGAATTATGAGCAGTTCAGCAAATACTTGTTCATCTTTGTTGTTCTGTGGGAGCCGGCCCCAGGAGAGGATTAGCATTCACAGTGAAACTCTTGCAGCCTCTGGCTCTCTGCTGTTACAATACAGGAATTATTTCTGCTAATGATAAAAATTATAGTGGCCCCTAAAGAAAAGGATAGTTGTAAACTCTACTGCCAAAAGCTGATGGAAACGAAGTCCCTATTTCTTCCTGAGAAATTCTGTGTGATGTGCCAGCTGTGCAGCAGCATTCCCAACATGTCCCAGCAGCCACACTGCTGGTTTACATGTCAAAATGCCTTAAATGCTGAAGAAGAAATGATTGAACCTTCACTTTTAAGATAATCCCTACTTTGTAACACTGTCCTGCGATGACACTGTGCTGTGAGTGTAATGCAAAATGATATTCATTGTTCATAAAGTCCAAAATATGTGCAGGATGTGTTTCAAAGCTGTTGTCTCTAATCAGCCCCATAAAGCCTGGCAATCTTCAGTAAGGACTGATTTGATTACTATTCTGATGTAATTCTGGCTCTATCTACCTCTGAAAAGGGCTCGAGAAACACACAGGAGTGTTAGCTCAATTTGCCAGACTCTACAGAAAAGAAAGTGTAAGATACTGAGAGCAACCCAGAGGAGAAGGACTTGGGGGTGTTGGTGGAAGAGAAGCTTTTCATGACCCTGCAATGTGCACTTGCAGCCCAGAAAGACAATCACACCCTGGCCTACACCCAGAGCAGCATGGCCAGGATGCCAAGGGGGGGAATTCTCTCCCTCTTTACTGTGCTCTGGTGACAGCCCACCTGGAGCACTGCATCCAGCTCTGGGGCTGCCAGCATGAGGCCCTGGACTTGCTGGAGGCCACGAAGATGCTCAGAGGGCTGGAACACCTCTGCTAGGAAGACAGGCTGCCAGAGTTGGGGCTATTCAGCATGGGGAAGAGAAGGCTCTGGGGAGACCTTAGAGCCCCTTATGGGACACGAAGGGGCTACAACAGAGCTGCAGAGGGAGTTTTGCAAGGGCATGGAGCAATAGAACAAGGGGGAACTGCTTTAAGCTGAAAGAAAATAGGGTTAAGTTATGTATTAGGAAGAAATTTTTCCCTGCAGGGTGGTGAGGCCCTGGCACGCGTTGTCCAGAGAAGTTGTGTTTGCACCATCCCTGGATGTGTTCGGGGCCAAGATGGACGAGGTTTGGAGCAACTTGGTAACCTCATAACACATCCCAAGGTAAATTTTTCTGGATGGATAAGGGTCCCTGAGATCTATCCTTAAGTGCTCAAATTTTTGACATCACATAAAAAAGCAGAAGATTTTCACTTTGCATAAACAATTAGTTTAATGGTACCTTCTTCTTCCCTTATTCACGAGAAAGAATTTTAATGAGACCTTCAACATTTAAAAAAACCCCTGTATACTAGACTTCTAGCTAATTACAGTAGACAATTAGTCCAATTAGCTACCTATTAGAGCAAATTATACTTTAGTTAAATGCAATGCCTCAATTAAAAAATGAAATCTTGCAATTGATGATGAAAATAATACAAAAGGAATGGCTGAAATAATGACCTGAATGGAGCTTCTTTTAAGCTGTCCTCCTTTTACCTGTTCTCTTTACCATCCCTTTATTAGACAATGCACTTATAACCAGCTGGCAAAAAAAAAAAAAAGCTTTTTATAGGCTTTGAACTCTGCTTACTGTACCATCATTTGTCTAATCAAAGCAGCTGTGTCTATTTTAAGAGAAGGTTTTTTTGATATTATATCAGACCTAACTCCAAGGAGCTCTGCATGCAGAATGGATGAAGTCCATCTCTTTTTCTCTAAGGAGTATAATTTCCTTTAGTACGTGTACAGATACATCTCATTAATTTGGATGTACTTATTTTTTGGTATTTACTATACAAATGACTAATTACTTCTTATTTATATTGTATTATGTCCAAAAAAAAAATCATTTTCAGTTAATAGCATTCATCCTAAAATGACGAATGGTATGCAAGGTAATATTAACTGCATTAGTCATTAGAAATAGTTAGAGAAAAATTACATGGTAATTCTACATTACTTTCAAACGAAAATCATACTTTCTAAAATGAGCAATCTAAACATAATCACATTCTATGTCAAGCAAAATATGCTCAAATTAACTTTGAAAACACCACAATGTTCATAGTAATTTTTTTTCGTATTCCCAACCTGATCTCAAATATTTATCATTTTCATCATACATATGTATGAAATGTGGGTCAAAGCTGGTGTCTCTTGGTAAAAGAGAACATTCTAAATGGAGCTCCTATTTCTCCACAAGAGAGGGTAGAAAAGGTGACTTCAGTGAAACAACAGGGCTCAGCTGCTCAAGAGGTTAAGCCAAAGTATTTATCTCACTGAAAACTCTGGTCCAGCACAGTCCAAAAGTAGGACTGGAAAACTAAAACTCCTATTTCTAACCAAAAGTGTTGTGCACTGATATCAAAGCCATATCCCTGTTTCTGAAAAATGGATTCTGCTGGATGTTCAGCGTTAGACCAGGGAGATCTTGGAAAGAGAGTACAGAATTTTTTAATTGAATACCAGGACTTTTTTTTCACACAATCTTTACTGAAAATGTACTAAAAAGGAAAGTAGTGTCATCAAGGTTGATTGTATCAGGATAAAAATCTTAATGAATATGAATTGGAAGATGAGAAGCTAATAATGGTACAACTTCTTACTAACTCAAGCCTGAGATTTTACAGCTTCTCTATGTAAGCCTGTTTCTATATTTATCTCTGACTTGTAAGATATCTAGTCTGAAGGGGAACTTATTCTTCAACAAAAGTTCTTTCAAATTACTATTAATAACAACACCTTTTTTCCCTAATGAGCCTACCCAAAATTAGCTCAAAATACATCATGAACTTGAATATTCAAACATGATGAGATAAATGTTCCCAAAGTTAATTCTAATCACATAAAATATTAACTCCCTAATTTAAAAGGAAATTCCTGGGTTATTATTTGAGGAAAACAAGGATTTTCAATGTTAGTAGTGATTTTTACATCTTGCATGAAAGTAAGAGTTTTTCTGCATATTCTTTACTATATAAAATGAAAGACTGGAGGCAAAATTTTCAGACTCGAGACAAAGATTCAATCAGATTTTTAATGTTAAACTGGGTCCAGTATTGTTTAACTTAGCTATCAGTGGCTTGGATGAGGGGGCAGGTGCTTGCTCTGTAAATTTGCTGATGGCACAAAGCTGGGAGGAGCGGCTGATACCCCACAGGGCTGTGCAGCCCTTCAGAAGGACCTTGACAGGTTGGGGCAGGATGGGCAGAGAGGAAGCATTTGGAATTCAACAGGCACTTAATTATTTTGATAAAAAGTAGAATCCAGAAGGGCAAAAGCAATTCCTCATTACTCCTTTAGCAGTATATTGGTCACAGCACAAGCACAAGCTACTGAAGGTCCATTTTCAAAATAAGAACAACTCTTCAATTCAAAATTGATTTCAGTGTCTTTGAAGGTATGAGGAAGCCACACACACACACAAATCAACCAAAGTAATACTCAGCTCCAAGGAGAGAATTATTTGAAAAAGAAGCAGCTTTCTGAGAGCAAACAAAAAGGGACAGCTAAAAAGGAAAAACATTTACCCACGATAGAAAGACTATTAAAAGCCACTATTATTGTGAAGCTCATGGTAAGTGTATAAAAATTTTCAAGACTATATTAAAAGAAGGGGAAAAAATGATGTTGCTTTTAAACTGTGAATAAAAGATCCTATTAGAAGTAAAAACCCTTTAGCACAAAGCTGTAGTTATCACTTAATTAAAGAGGGGAAAGAATGCTAAGGAGCTATTTTTAAAACAATAAAGCAGGATTCTGAGGCTTAGCAGGATGTCTACATATGAAAATGAACACCACTACCACTCAAAAAAAAAAACAAACCCCAAACACCAAACCAAACCAACTCTAGTTTTGAAACTTATCAAAAGGAACCCACCAAAGAAACCATAGTGTCCACAGATCCCTGAGCTGCAAACAGAGTGCTGCAGTTTGTGCTGGCTGATGCCACAAAAGGGAAGGCTACAGTGTGGGAGCCTTCTGTCAAGCACAACATTTTCTAGACCAGAATGTTTATGGGCACCTTTCTGTGATTTTACCCATTTCCCTGTATTCCTGCCAGCTCCCTGTTGTCACCAAAATAAAATATGGACCTCGGCTATGTATTGAAAGCCACTTAAGTTATCACCTTGATGATCTCCTTCCAACACCTCAAGTCTTCCATGGAGAAGGGCAGGACACCAGCGAATCCACCAGGTACCTTCCTTTGTTGAGCATTTTCAAACCCTACTAAAGAGTTTTGGCACAGCTCTTGAGAAACTAATTCTGCAGGAGATCAGCTCAAAACCTGGTGGCCCCACTCTCTGTTTGCAGTGGCTTTCCCAGGCTCCTCCGCAGGGTTAGACCAATGTCCTTCAACCAACTGACCCATCCCAGCACCTCTGGCCCTCCTGCAGCTTCTTTGTGCACTTAAAGATGAAATCATGTCAATAAACACAACAGAAGTCACGTTTCTAAACGATATCAGCTTCATTGCCTCTTCTTGGACATTTCCAGTCTCTTCATTTATTTATTTACATTTTAATATCTTAAAAATGTGATTTTTTCAAAAGAAAATCAGAATATTGGTAAAGCCTTTTTTGGTCTTGTTTTGTTTCAGCTAAATTGTGGGTCTGCCTACTCAAATGGACACATTTAGAAAATATAAACGTAGCAGATGCTTACAAATATGCCCTGCTTCTACAGTCAACTCTTCTTTACACATTTTTATTAGCTAGTAACACACAGAGCCTCCATGAAGTTTTTGAAGTAAAAAAGATCGGGTTTCTTTAAAAAGCAAACACAGCCGTGTAACAAGCAAGTATATTTTCAAACAGAGTCTGTGTGTATATCACGATCGGCTCCATTGAGGAAATATTTGAAGAAAGATTTTTATACCCAGTTCTCATGGACCTGTGATTACATGGTGATGAAATCTAATTTATTACATTATTCACTAGAGAGAAGTTCTGGGACTTTTGGCAGGTTTCTCAGCATGCAAACAAACAAATGACTGCCTACATTGCCCAGCATAGAATTTGCTGTTCTTTGTTTTTCCCATAAATGTCTACCCTTTATAGCTGCTCTGGGCCAGAGATTTAGATAAAATAAGAAAGAAGGCGGAAGTCAGCAGAACAAGGGAAGGAAGAGCCATAACCAGAAGAGCAAAATATTTGTGATTAATGAGGGCTTCTGGTACCACAGAGCTCACAGTAGTAATTATGTAACATCAAATATAGTTCCAAAAATAATAGCAATGTACTATCACTGCCAAAATGCACTCCAAAGACTTACTTGTAATACTGCAGAGGCTTAGACAGAGCACATTGAAGACAAGAAGATCTCAAGATACATTACTGAGATTAGCATCTTCTCTTTAATTCAGTGTACAGGAGAGACATAACAAATCTAAGTTTTTTAGCAAAGTATAGGTAAGTTATTGGCTAAATTCTGAAGGTTTATGCAAGCTCTCTGCAAAACACAACAACTCAGCTTATCCTTAAACTATATACTACAAACTTGGTTTTTTAAGCAAATATTAGCATAACGACTCCTGATTTTTATTGAAAAAAAAAAGACCATAATTACAGTGGCAGTTTTTCTCCTGCCATAAAATGCTGATACAAACATGGAAAGAAGATGCTGCTGGTAGGTACAGTCCAGGATGCCTGGTTTATTTGCCAATAAAAATTTGCAAATCTATATTTTATAGAACAGTGTAAGAATGTCCATAAGAGAGGTCAAGAACAAGAGTGAGGCAGAAGATTTCAAGTATAGAGGGGTTTAAGAGATGGTGGTAATGAATAAGGTCAAAGACAGTGCTAAGTGTGAAGCTGGATAAAAGAAAGTGTGAGAGAACTCCACAGGAAGCTAAATTTACTGAGCTCTGTTGTTTGTGGAACAGTATGTTACACCTTACATTAAGTCCTTTCATTTTCCTCATGAACAGGGACTTTTCATGGAGTATTGAACAAATCTGAGGGTGTACCTACAAAGCCCATCAACATTTGAAAGCCCAGACCTGCTTAGCCGAATTCATGTAACTCCTGGCATCCAAAGGACTATTGACTTCCTGTGGGCTACTGGGAGCACCTGTTACTAGAAACATCAGAGAAAGGAAAAACTTAGAGAAAATGAGTTACTTGAGGGAAATTGTGGGACTCTGGGATCTACTTAGCTTTTGTAAGACAAGAATGTGAAGGGTGCATCTTTTTGAAACCACACACAAACAGTGTGAAATCTTCTTATGGAAAACATTTGATTCTAATAGCCTTTGCTGTCTAAGATGAAGATTCAATCTCTTCTATTAATTTTGACAAGTTCAGCTTAATTGTTTTCATTATTCTGTCACTAGCATTGTTCATTTTAAATAGGTACATCAATTGGAAGTGGCATTAGCACATTAGTTAAAGGTTAGTTGTTCAAGCAGCATGGTGTATCGAAAAGAAAGATATACTAATTTCATTAAACTAGAAAGGCACCTTTTCTTCTAAAATAATCTGTGAGTACACCAGGACCCATCTAGCGTTTCAATTGGTAGGATTTTGATTGCTGAAAGTGTAACTTGAAATTTCTCCTCTTAATTGCATCTTCTTCATTACTATCTTATTTCCCCCTCATTTGGTCACTAGATTTCTATGTATTTTGTATGAACCACTTCCTGGATTGTGCCTTCAGTTTGTGCTTCACTGACTCTTGTGACTTTTTTCTTGTTGTAAATGGTTGACAGGGAACAGGATATAACTTATTAAATAAAACACCACAAATTCTCCAGAACAACAGCTACAGAAGTTTGCCATAAATGCATCACACGTGATTTGAAGTCATTAGAAACGCAGTTCAAAACAAAATGTGATAATGCTTTTAGATGTGTTAAATTAGCATTTAATTTAAATTTAACAAGGCTGTTGTATAGAATTTAATAGCATTCAACTGTGAGAGAAGCACATCTGGGAGCTTGATGAAGATAGGTTTTCTATAATTCAAGCCTAGTTAATTTATTGTCATGTCAACATCTTCACTTTTTTTTTTTGTGTCAGTTAAATCTGTCATCCCTCAGTATTGCCAATATCAGTTTAGTCCAAACACATATGTGCATTGGGTTATTTGAGGCTTGCACAGTGGCTGGTTACGTATATACAGCACCTGAGAGACCACAGAGGGTTGGTGTTCAAAACTGGCTGTACCTCAGAGAAAATGCAGCAGCCTCTTAGGAGTCTGATCACAAAACTTGTTCCGTCTGGTCAGTAGAAAACATTTTGTAAGCTTCAAACATTTTTTCTTTTTAAAAAAACACTGAAAATGGCAGAGAGGTTTTTTTAAAAAAGATATATTTTAAATGTTTTTTCATCTGATAGTATTACCTTTGTTCTAAAAAACTTTTCCCCAAATTCTCAGGGATTAATATATCTTAAATACTTGCAAATTAATTTAGAATGTTGTGATTTGGCTTTAAATATAACATCCTGATCTACTTTTTTTTTTTAAAATACATTTCTGTTTTCATATCTAGAACATTTTTAGGAGCTACAGCACAATAATATACATAAGAGTGAAACTTGTTATGAAAAACAGGAAAAGTCTTTACAAAATGTTTGAGGAAAAAGTCAATACCAAGAAGCAACTATGTTTAAAATTCCTTTTGAAAAGTAATAATGGGGTTTTTTTCTCCTGTTGTGCCATTTTATGACATTCATTGATCATAATTTGAGGGAATTTAAAAACTGGATATTAGAATGAGATAGAAGACATGGAATAATTTTTTAAAAGTAAAATTTCCCATAAAATTCCTATTCCAATGAAATGTGAAATTCAAGTTTCAACTTAATATGGCATTTACTGCTTTATTTCTCTGTTTATCAAGCTAGCAAGCAATTTAAGGTTGAGACCCTTTCCGTGCAGTGGTCACACATTCTCTAAAGCTTGTCATTATGCTACTTACACTACAATCATCAGACAGAAAGCCTGGGAGCAGATGGGATCATTTACTGGCTTTTGTTAGATGGAGACCCAAGAATCACTAAGAGAAAAACCTACTGCCAAACCCCGAACTCATGTAAATGCAACTGCATTAAATGACAATAAAAGACACCCCTTCTAATTAAGCCTCATTAAGTATCTTTTTAGCAATCAGATGGTATTGAATTAACTGAGAGTAGCTGACCTATAAAATCTAATTCAGACCAAGCTAAAAACTATTTTGCCGCAGGCTCTCTTTCTTTTTTTGTCACACGTCACAAATGATCTATCGATAAAAACAGAACTTGCCATAAATAGCAGAGCCATTGGGATTTGCAGAGTGTGACACTTGAATATTTCGCCCACTCAAGACATGTAAATTATTACCCAAACTTGTGTGGTGAGATTTCACTGCCTTCACTGACACAAAGAAACACGAGCACCGAGGTACTCGTGCCACACTTCATCCTACAAGTGGCTGAAACCCACAGGGCCAGGCTCTTTCCCAGCCTTGGATTGATGTGGCACAGCTGATCTCATGCACCCCCACCCAGATTCTGTCATTCCCCTCCAGTAAATCAACCACGCTGGCAAAGAAGGGGAAAACTCAAAGCTGTCAGATTCTGTCCAGCCATCAGCTCCTCTAAGCCACAGGGAATTTGCAGCCAGATTATGACCACTCTATGTCATCTAAGTGATCGTATTAGAAAATCTGACCAAATATAATGAGGCAATTAAGGGCTTAGTTAAATCTGATTAAGGGCATGGGAAAATTCTCATGCATAGGGAGACTGCAAAAAAAGACTTGTTTACCTGGAGGCAGAACTGAATAGGGAGAAACTTGAATAAAGAATGAAAATGCCAGCAGAGCCAGAGCAGCAGGATCAGGAAATTTTTCCATCATTCACACAGAAGAATGAGGATTGTGAGGTGGAACTCAAAGTGACATACATAAAATAAAATCACAGGGAGATATAACTACACAGGAACTAATGAGTACAAATAGATCCTACAGAAACTTTGCCAAATTTGCCTAATTCTTTGTTGGATATCATTTTTTTAAGGAAGAAAAAAAGTACCATTTTTAATTTGAAGATGCTATGTATAGCTTCTTTAAAATTTTTTATACCTTTCCTAAACTCTAGAATTGCATCAGTTAAATATATTTATTGTGAGTCTCTGTCACCTTTCTCTTTTGCAATCTAGGAAATCAGAATTCTTTGTTCTAAGTACTGAACAGAATCTGCTTCCTTGGGATCTTTGTGCCTGAAAAGAAATTTTGACTATATTTACCCGCTCTAGCTAGACATTATGGGGGTCATATAAATTAGTCCCATCTTTGAAATATTTGTCCTCCTTTTATGCTTTTGAGATCAAGTAACATGCTTGTGAAGAGGAACGTTCTTATTATTCCTGATTTACAAGCGGGGAGCTGAAGTATGAGGATAGACAGAGGTCCAAGTATAAAGATATTGGAATCCCCAGGAGAGACTCATTTCATAGAATCATAGAATGGTTTGAGTTAGAAGGGACCTTAAAGATCACCCAGTTCTAAGCTCCCTATTGTGATTTAATAAGTCACTTCACTCGGTGAGAGAAATGCTGGATTTACTGGATACTACCCCAATTACCAGCTTTATCTTCTCTTCAGCTGCTTATTTCTGGCTCCTAGGAGCAGACTGATCCAGAACTACTCTACAAACATCTTCTGCGGATGGTACTACTTCTTTATGAGCTTGCTAGAGTAAGACAGGTGAGTTTCTGGTGACAGATAAATGTCCACATTCCCCCTGAAAAGAATATACAGAGAAATTAAATAACCCAGAATAACTTCAGACAAGGAAACATAACCAAATCTAGAGAGACAAGTGGGTGGCTACAGAAATTACGGAAAGTAATAAAATAAGCTATTTGCTTTTGAGAGCATTATCCTTAGCAATTAAAACATCTATGTGAAGAATACAACCTCAGGAAATGCCTAGCAATTGTTTCCAGCCACTCAATATAGCCATTCTTAATGTTTATACTTTAATTGCTTTCTATAAACCTCTTTACCAGCTCATAACTCCATAATTCTGCTACATTCCACCAATTAAATGTAATAGCACTAATACAAAGTTCTGTCAGTTCTTTAATTTGTTACAATAATTTTTTTCTGTAAATCTAGTCTGGGGATTGAGAATTTGTCACCTTCTACTGCACTTTGGCTTTGAATTTATCCAACTTCCTCATAAAGTCTCCTTTGTAAATGCTGCCAGCTGGAATTGCCACCTCATGGCCTTTTTACCATTAGTTCCGTGCTATTATATGAAAAGAATTTAATGGCAGCTCTGTCATTGACTTCAGTAGTATTGGAATAAAGCTACTTACAAGGTAAGTGAAAAAAGAATTAGTTCACATTTGGTGTCATGAAAAGCCCCATCTTGAAGAGACAAATTGGCATAGCTTTATACATAAATGCCTTCTTTACTTGGATAATAACCTTTCAGAGGATATTAGAATTTTATTGCACTTTTAAAAACAACTTCTACTGAGATTCATTCCAGCTGATACTTACTGTTTGATACTGCTTAGTGCTACCAGAAAATAATACCAAAATGTTTCAGTTTATTTATTCTCTTGGAATTCTGTAAGGTTTTTTTCTTTAAAATTAGCTTCTGTCATGTGAATAAAGAGGAAGAAAAGAAGTCTGTGTGAAATACCCCTGATCTCAGCTGGATCATCACTGCTGTTGCATTTCTATGCCATATTTATTGCAGTATTATTCAAGGCAGTGGGTGCCGAACGCTCTTCAATTACATACAGTGGGGAAGTGTTGGCCCCAAATTCCTTACAGTCTCATGCCGCTTACCTAAACTGCCAAAAATTTAAAAAAAACTAAACCAAACCAAACACAAAGAAACAAGCAAACAAAAAAACTCCAAAAAGAAACAAACAAATAAAAACCCAAAACCCCAAAACAAACAAACAAACAAACAAACTCAAAAAGAATCAAACAAAAAAAAAACCAAAAAAAAAA
>VWZT01015989.1:748076-800327 GCA_013397055.1 Pachycephala philippinensis
AAAAAACAACAAAAAAAACCCCCCCCGTGTTCTACCCCAAAAAAAAAAAAAAAAAAAATTGCAGAGCAGGAATGCCACAACCTCCTGTTAAATGGCTAACAAAGTGTTCCATTCCATTCAGGAGAGCATAAAATCATAGAATAGTCTGGGTTGAAAAGGATCATAAAAACGATCTTGTTCCAAACCCCTGCCATGGGCAGGGATGCCTTCCACTATCCCAGGCTGCTCCAAGCCCCATCCAACCTGCCTTTGGACACTTCCAGGCATGGGGCAGCCACAGTTTCTCTGGGCGCCCTGTGCCAGGCCTGACCACCCTCACAGGGAAGAATTCCTTCCTAATATCTGACCTAAACCTACTTTCAATTTGAAGCCATTTCCCCTTGTCCTGTCTCTACATGTCCTTATAAATTGTCTCTCTCTTGGTGCAGGAAGGCTGCAACAGGCCACCCCAAAGCCTTCCGTTTTCCAGGCTGAACAACCCCAATTTGTTTGGAAAGAAGCCAAGTCACCTTTTCATGTTTTTATATTTGCTCCATTTGCCTGTGATGTAGCCTGGAAGCACCAAGCCCAGCCCAGGACCTGCCTGTGCTACGTGCAGTGAAAATGACCAAGTCCCCAAATTCACCAACTTCTGCTGAAGAAATAAGAGAAAATGAAAAAACTAAGGAAATGGTGTAGCTGTATAAAGAATAAAGAACGAAAGATGGAAGAAAGTGATGTCATCACAACAGCTGAACAGATGTCCAATGATACAGGGATGTTATTAGGTCAAGTTTCTAAATTAATTCTTTTATCTGTGACATGGGACTGTTGGACAGTGTCTTCCTAAGAACCCAGCTCAGCTTCTTCTGTTGAAGACACAGAAGTTAAGGATTTGTACCCTCAGAAAAGACATTGTTAAAAGGACATGGAATATGCAGTCAAATGTCCTAGTGTAAATGAAGTTTTCTGAAAATTCCAGCAGTCGTTGTTAGCATATCACTGTCTGCAATCAGAGCTGTGCAATCAGAGGAATGCAATTCTCCCTATCTTCCTTCAAAAGCGGAAAACAAGTTTGATCTGCCCAAAAACCATCCTGATTTTAAATTGAAAATGTATATCTGATTGTCTGGTTTTGTTTTTTTGAAGACTTACAATTAATTTAGATTTTGTAACTGTTTTTTCAGCCTTTTGTATACAATAAATTTTTAAAGAAAAAATAAAGCTATTAAATATGTTCTTGATTCATTAAAACTGTGCTTATAGCTATTTCAGTAATTAACAGGCCTTGAGGGAAGTTTCTTTAAATAGTTTGCTAAAACCCAAGAATTCTTGCAGCAATATGAAGCTCAGATTCTTTTTGTCAGTGATATACTGTACTGTATTCACCAGATTTTCAAAGATTTAACTATAGGAAGGAATTAATGTGTTTCAAGCATGTAAGAAAAGATAATTTCTACTAATTAAATTTTGCATCTTTTTCCACCTAAAAATACAGATAAAAAGATGCCCTTTTTATGCCTCACATAAGGTACATTAGGCACCATATTCCTCCTTTTTTGCAGTGTTCAGGATCACTGGACTAGACTTTGCAGACTTTGTAGACAGACAGGAAAAAGTGGTCGGTGTTTGAAATATCTACTTAGATTTCCACAGTTGCTATCACAGGTTTAACCAGTTTTCTTTGAATTGACCTTTGTATAACAGTTATTGGAGCCACTTATAGAACAATACTTTACTAAAGGTGTTTTTGTTCCATTTATATCCACCCACCCAGCGTGGAAATTGCTCATTTAATTTCACCACAGCTTCGGAATGTCAGGTTGCACAGGGCTTGTCAGGGCACACAGTCCAGTGCTCTCAGTCAACAGGAAGAGTTACGGAGCACAAAGCACATGCAGAAACCTAATTGAGAAACTCAGGTTTTCCTTTGTACTAAAAAATCCCCACAGGACATGCAGTGATGACTCTGATTTCTCTTCTTTGCCGCTCCTGATATTTGTGTTACACTGGAGCCCATGGCTGCAGAGGTTGATGCCCCTTCTCCAACAACAGCAGATTCCAAGTGTGTGATCACACCATCAATCCTCCAGCTCACACTTTTGCAACAGATGGCACACAGAAAACCAGGGTGTGTTTGTGTGCTGAAAAAGTAAATAAAATTATATGGCACTACAATGCTGACATCAGTGGAAATGGTAATGAAAACCTATTAGCTTTAATGGTAATGAAAAGCTATTATCTTTAACGGTGCAAAAAATTATGCTACATGAATTCATTACATATCTGTAGAGGAAAAAAAACCCACACTATTTTTAGAATAGTGCCTGTGTAGTGACGTCTAAAGGGAAAAAATAAAGGAGATAGAATGACTCTAGATGCATGGGAAGAATGTATAAACCCAGATATATATTTGGATGGCACACTTTTTCCTGATCCTCAGTCCCATACTCCTCTCAGGTACTGTGATGGTACACAATAGAAGGGACAATTCTGCTATTGGCATCACAAGCCAGGACCAGCAGACTCTTAAAACTTTGCCTCGCAGAGCACTCGTCCTCACTATTTTCTCCTAAGGAAGTTTTGTCCTTCTTGCTGCCAATTTATCCAAAATGGGACAGCTAAATCTATTTTAAATCTCTTCTGCTGAATTCTAATTACTTTGATGTTCACTGTATTGTGTTGAGTTCTTTCTCAGGAGTGAAACATTTCTTAAGAATTGCAAGTCAGAGCAGGGTTTTCATTTGGTATGGGGCCAACGTATGACAAGAAACAGTCCTTTTTATGGATCTGGTTGTGTGCCTATAATGCAATAATTTATGAGCACTGTGTGTTTCCAGTTCTAACACCTCCAGGGTAGTTCTGAGTCCATATGAACACCATCTTTACTGCTGGAGGACAAGTGCCCAGCACCAGGTACTTTTGACATGTGTTGTCTCTAAAGAGACCAACCTAGAAACAGAGACTAGACAGGAGTAAGGAAATAAAGGTGGATATTTATTTGAAAGGCCTTCAGAGGCACTCCCTGGGCAGGCCAAAGGCTGCACCCAACATGGCCCCCGAGTCACGAGTGCTTCACACTTTTATAGGTTTGGTCCCTTTGCATATCAACTCAATTTCACCAATTAAACTTTAGCTAATGATGGAATTTCCCCTCAGCTTGCCCCCCTTCTCAAGATGCTGGGTTACACATTTTGGGCCTAGGCCGGGCTGGGTGTCCTTGGAGAGCAGCCTGGAGAGGCTTTGTTCTGTCTGTCTCAGCATGAGAGAGCAGCAGCTCACAGGCTACAGGACACTGCAGAGTTACACACTGGGAATACAGAATTTGAAAAATATAAAAGCTAAAACATAAGGCATCAATATCAGGTTGTTATAATACTTACTGTAAGTTGCCACTTGGCCCACAGAGGCAACACCACTTGTGCCTTTTGGTAATCTAAATAAATCAAACAAAGGTAACAAGGGCAATGGCTTTCCTCAGTTCACTTGACACACCACAGTCAGTGCAGAACAGAAGCAATTCTTCTGTGCTCCTAAACACCTTCTGGGGTCTCTTGGTATTTGCAGAATGAGGAGCTCTCACAATTCCTGACACAGAGCAGCTCTGTAATGCCTCTCTAAAGTCCTGCACATGATCTGAGGCAAGAAGAATGGGCAATACACAGACTGCTGACTTGTTCCACCTCAAAGAGTAATACCAATAAAGCTCAGAATTACTTTGGAAAGTGGCAAAAATGGAGTCTGTCCCTCTTCGTCCCATCAGTAAAAAAATAAAAACAAACTCTAGGTTTCCTGCAAACTAGGAGACACTGCTGAATTTAAAGGCATTTTCATGTTCATCTTCCATCAACAGCAGCTTGGGGAGACCTTGGGCATTCCTTGTTGAATCACTAAACACAAAGGATATACACCAACAACATAAAAAAAAAAAAAAAAGGAAACAAAATCATAAAGCTTCAGCCCTATCAGAAAAAAATACACCCTAGAAATAATTCAGGTATTTTCCAAGGAATAACAATTCAGTTACTTGACATCCTAATAACCAGCTCTTTCCTCATCTACTTGTGGAGGTTTAACAGCAAAGTCAAGCTGTATGTTCTTCACTCTGTTATCCTTTAAAAAAGATACTTTAATCACTCTTCAATCCACATTTGGTACACTACACACATAGGCACAAGGAGATTAGTAAAATCAAATCTCTTTTGACTCTTAATATATGCAGCAGTGCAAATAAAAATAGAGAAGTGAGAGGAAAATACAATGAATGGGAACAGTTGAGAAGAGAATCTCAGACCAGGCAGAAAAATCCTCAAGGACTTATAAAAAACAAACCACTTCAATAAATCAATCCATGGAGTCAACCACATAAAGTGAATTATTCAATCAAAACCCAGCAACAGTTTGTGCAGCAACAATAAAAGATTTCCTCATCTGCTTCTTTGTTTACTGTCCACTAATATCTTCCCTCACAATTTAAAAGAAAGTAAGGAAGATGGAAGGGAAAGACAGAAAGAGAATCATCTTTCTGCTCAGCAGTAACAGCAGAGGCAGAAGCAGATGCTACTTCAGGGATCAACCTGTCACCTTTAACTTTGCCTCTCCTTCTGCAGCAGATGTTCAAGCAACACATACAGCAGCCATAAAGTTTAATTCAAAGTAGTTTCAATTTTCCCAGGGGTTTTGAATATATTATATGTTGTTTTTTTTTTTTCCTGTGACCCAGCCATGCTCAGTCTCCCCCCTTATTTGTATCACAGTGTGGAGGAAATGTTCTGTGTGGCTACACAAGCACTCGTGGGCCAGAATAATTATTCCAAACACCAATTTCTGTTCTTTTCTTATGACATATCTTCTGTGGTGCGAGATGTGAAATTTCACACTTTCTTTTATTTGAACCAGTCTGAAAAATGAGCATCATTTCACTACCAAATCTGTTGAGTTCAAATAATTAGATGGATCACCCCAGCTGAGCTCCAGGCAGACACCAGCTGTAAGAAGCAACACATCTCCCTTCCACCATGTCAAAAACCACTCAGCTTTAAGGTTTGATCAAATGCTAACATAGCACTAAAATTAAAAGCCCTGATTCTTACTGGTTTGATTAATAGATCTTCTATCGGTAAAAATCTGTTAAATCAGGTTAACAACCCTAAAAAAAACAGGTGCTGTAAGAACAAATTAATTCTTGCTCAGCCACATCACTGAGCAGTGCAATTTGGCAAAGTGCTGAGCACAACAGGCCCTTTGACTTAACTATGACTCTAAAGCTCAGACCTGCTTCAGCAGAAAGTGAAACAACCTATTGTAAGAAGCTTATATGAGGAGCCTCTCTCCATAAATTTGTTTGTTTAACTTCTTTCTTGTAGCATCCATCACACAGATGAGCTTTCTTGCTTGTTTGGAGCATCTCAAAGTCTAACAAGTTAAAACCTAAACGAGAGAGGTGCTTTTCTCGACAGTATTTCCTTTACCTCAACTTCATTGCTTTAACATTTTCTACTGCGGTACCAGCCTTGCCATTTTCCCCACACTACCTCTGGCCAACAGGGAATGCCATCAGTTAGAGCAGTCAGTTTTCCCCTTCCCTACAGAAATCAAATGTGTCATCTCTGCAGCACTCTCAGTCTCTGTAAGCCAACAAAGTCACAGCCTTCACACCCCTTTCAAACCGGGCAGGTTCTGCTCATACCACTGAATCTGTGGCAGGGAGTTGGCTTATTGTTGATTATAACGTCTTCATTTTTTTGAGCTGAAGAAAATTAATGTGACTGTTAGGCAAAGAGGAAGCCTGATGTAGAATTGCATGATTCCAGCATTTGAAGGGACCAGGCATTTCAAGTCTCCCATAAAAGAAGATACTGAGGATACAACATTAATACAAATGAGGTTCCATTTTAGGTTGAAATTTTTCTAACTATTGCTATAGATACCTCCTGGGACTTGAGGACTTTTTTTGGTTTGTTTTAAACAACAGAACTCAGCTTGTTAATACTTACTAAAGCCATCCTACAAATTACTTGATGTTTACCAATCATATTATTCTTCTTTTCTTAAATAAGACCAGTATACCCATTGACCCAGCTGAGAACAGCAGACATCCATTTGGATAAAACTACTTATTTTATACTTTTTCATATTCTACATCTACTTTTTCCTCTTGTAAGTACTATTTAAATGATCTGCTGGGTTTTCTTTTTTGTCACTGCATTTTTAAAGGGCTTACCTTGTCACTCATTAGAACCTTTCAAGTGCAGCTCTGCCCAAGGGTTCTAACCTACATAGCATTCCTGCCATCGCTCAGGCACAGAAATCCTGCACTCACCTCATCAAAGACAGATCAAACAGTTTGGGCCAAAGCTCCAGCTGGTGTAAAACTGCAGGGCACCTACACTTAAAAGAAATCTTTAAAGCAGACCTTTCTTCCCAAAATGTGCATTAGTTGCAGCTGAGAACACAAACACCAATGTGTCTGGAACTTTTTGCTCTCTAAACCAGGGGCTAAAAGCACGACACAGGCACCAGCCTACTCCCCCAGGTGAATTATTGATTTTGAGGTTCCCCTGCAAATCATGAACCTTCACACAATCCTTGCAGCTGACCTAGACAACGTTAATGTTCCATGAGTTTCTCTTCCATAATTAAATCCACCTTAGGAGCAAAGATGCAGAATTTAGTGTAGCACAAAGAACAACTGAGCTTTGAAGTCTAATCTTGCCTAAACCCAGATATGATTTTGTCAGTGAAGATTATAACATTTATGCACTTTTCACTTGTCATAACAGATTTACTGCTTACTTTCTACAGCCTTTCCTGGGAAAAAGCATGTTCTTGCCATTCTAATGTCACAGTGTAGTTTAATAGCTTAAATATAGTATAGCTTAATATTTAAAGATTTTTTCCTCTTACCATGGCAAAAATAGCTGAAGTACAGATTTTGAAAAACTTCTCATTTCTGCGATGAGTTTCAGAGAGGAAGAACAGATTAATGAGTAGATCAGGAGCCACATGGGAGCCTAGTAGAAGCCAAGTTCTGAATCTGGCCTGCTAAACGGCCCTAGGAAACACTCAAGCTCTTACTACAAAAGCTTCTCTGGCCTTTTTGTTTTTCAGATTTAAATGGACATGATAACATCTTGTGTACACCTGTATAGAGTGTTCAGATCCTAACATTAATTTTTCAGTGCCAGGAACTCTCCCCATTATTACCAGAGATTAGAATCATTCACCTCACCAAAACTCAAGGTTCTTAGTGGGTCATTTTGGATGAGAAGACAGCATTAAGAAGAAGACAGTACAACTTTAGTATTTCAGTGAAAAGTATATTAAACAGATGTGAAAATTAGTTGGATTAAAATTACTGAAAGAGAACTAAACCGTTTCTCAGAATTGCTACTTAAAATGACTGGACTAATTATTTATGATGGAGAGGGATGGCAAGCAGATGAAGGAAACATGGAAAAAGGTATTAAAATGTCTAAGAACCAGAAGCCTAGATATGAAATACCAGCAGTCAAGTCACGATCCAAAATTCCCAGGAGGTCAGAATGGAAAAAAAAAATCAAACTAAGTGAAGGAGAGACATTTCTGTGTAAATGTCCAATATATTAAGGTACCTTTTAGTTTTAGAGCTTCATACACACATAGGCAACGTGATTTATCCCAAAATTCAAACTTTGAACACCTAACCATCAGTATAACAGTTACAAGTTTTTTTAAAATATCCTGGTTGCTCAGCCAGAGCATCACCCCAAATTAAATTATCCATATTTAAAACTCAAGGCTTTAATAAAAAGACATATGAAACAGCCCTATTTTTTAATTCTTACTTGTTTTCCAAGTGATTGTCTAATTCTACTGGAAATGTGAGTTATCCTATTAACTGGGAAAAAACACAAGGCTGTGCTGAACTGAGGGATTATGGCTACATGTTTCTGTAGACTGATTGCATTGGCTCACAGCGATGCATTGTTCAAGCACCTAACTTTCAGCAAAGGATGAAAGAACATAAAAGGCAAACTCCTTTTGCAGAGGCAGCGTCGTGGAGCAGAGCGGATTCTGAGTACAAGTACCTCATGTGCATTGTTCTTTTGTGCTCTAGCATCATGCTCAATTTTCCATTGCAGCACTTTGCCTTTCACACAGATGGATATTTTATGGAATTTGCTAAGGACGTTGCAAGGCCAGAGCAGAGCATGGACATGAATCTAATTTGGTTCGTGTTGGTGGTGCCAAATGTTTGAGCAAAAACTTTCTTTTTTTTTTCTTTCCAGTTTGTGTTTCTTCATGCCCATTTAGGAAACATAATTTCTATTCTTTACATATCTCATCTGGTATGCAGCTCTGAACTACTGTCTGACTCCAGATTTGCTACACTAAGCCTTTTCTAAGTTGGAAGTGCTTCCAATACAAGCTCATAGAAATTTCTACCAGCCTCAGGCTTTATTCCACACATAATAGTCAGTCTGATGTTAGGAATACTTATGCCACTATTTATATCAAATCTGAAAAAATTAGAAATAGGAACTTCCAGTACCAGAGATCTGATTTTTTTGACCCCTTTAATCAAGTAAAACTCGGTGTGAGCTCATCTTAACCTTTAAGTTCACCTAAAATTTAAACCAGTCAGGGATAGTATATTTCAGGATGCCCCAGAATGGAAAGTTCAGTTCTGCTAAACTGCTATAAGATCAGTAAAGTTTTTACTGAGCTAAAATCTGATGGAGACATTCCTTAATGCAATCAAATCAACTGATTGTGCAATTCCAACACCATCCAATACCTGAATAGCTCACCTACTATACTGGCAATATTATCAGTTCATGTGAAAAAGGCTGAGACACACATT
This sequence comes from Pachycephala philippinensis, assembly GCA_013397055.1. NCBI lineage: Eukaryota > Metazoa > Chordata > Aves > Passeriformes > Pachycephala > Pachycephala philippinensis. The sequence continues at coordinate 756,901 of VWZT01015989.1, forward strand.
CTAAGTATGAAAATCTCAAACAAACGCAAATTTAAAACTGGAAAAAACTGTACTCACATGTGACTACAACTACAATCAGCCTTCCCACCCCTCCAGTGGGCTCTGACATGTTTTGCCTCTGTAAGGCAGCACTACAAAGCCATCCACAAGTATTCAGCAGTATTGTTTGTCCTGTGGCTTCAGTCACAGATGAATCATTGCAAAGCATCTCTTGTTCTAGGAAGTCAGAGGCTCTCCTGGTTAAAGAAATAAAGCAACCAGCAGAAGTCATGGCAAGAACCACTGCAGACCCTGTTACAGCCCATTTGTGCATTTCCATATTGGCAACAACTGCTGCAAAAAAAGGGGAGATAATACCAGATGGATTTGACACTTCTTTTCGTCAGGACAGCCATGAAAGGATACTCTTCTCTTTCTCTAAATGCCATTTTAATGCTGCTACAGTTCACTGCCACAAACCTTGATAAGAATACACAATTTGCTTAAATGCTTATTAACTGACAAGGAAATCCAGAGTTACTTAGGAGAATGAAGGTAAGAAATCAAGCATTTAAAATCTGCCTCTATCCAAAAGGGTCACACTACTCTGGCATGGTCTATGTTTCACACCTTTCATATATAATTGTTTGATTTAGTGACACAAACTTTATAATCTTGCAGCTCAAAAGGAATTTGCATTAATAAGACTACAAAGACAGATAAACCTCTGCTAGCTCATGCCTCAAGAGATATGCCTTATTTAAAATATTCTGACATTGGAGTGCCAGCTTCACATCTTGGCAAATTTCATCAGTCAGGTTCTTTCCACTTTTAAATTACCTCAGTTTCTTTTAAACAAGTTTGTTTTAAAACAAGGAAACAAATCCATATTATTTTAAAATTCTAAAGAATCATTTGTACTATCACCAAGCATTCAGTCTTAAAAATTACTTAAAATTTTCCAGCTTTCATTAAAAGAATCCTGAAGATCTGAGCACACATGCTAGGCCATATTTACTCAGTGAGGAAGGATGAATGGAAACATCCAGTCTATGAATCCTCACCAGGCCATGATGAGCTAGATGTTAAGCTGCCAAAGTCTAGGATTCCTACAATTGCACTTCAGCTCAAATGTAGGTGCCTAGAAGGTTGTACAGGTGTGTAGACCCTCTAAGATCCAACTTAGATGGAAGAAAGGGGCTTGTGCCCATCATGATATCTGTGTGACCTAAATGTGCTCTAGAGTTGGCAAGTTCCGTCCCCATGTGAACTTGTGTATTCCTGTGACTTCTACTTCACTCTACTGCTGTAAAAGATACTCCCCAATTTCAAAAATATAAGTTTCATCCAGATTTTCTGACATTGGTTTCTCATCTGTCATAAGTGTTTGATGTCTTCTTCCTTTATATTCACAGATTGAAACTTGTTTGGTTCAATTTCCGTTGCATGAAATATGAATGCTGTTGAAAATAACTAATCTAAGGTCAACAGAGTAAGAAGTCATTTAAGGTCAACAGAGAACCAGGCAGTGAAACAATGTTTTTCAAGACCACGTGAAACAACAGAAATGGAGCAGCTCACAAAAACAGCATATTTAACTTATTTCAGTGTCTCTAGTTAATGAACCCTTTAGAAAATGGACAAGTGTATCACATAAATCTCATACTCAGCAGATGTAGGTCTCAGAAAGAGGACTCTCTATGATCCTCTGTGGTTGCATTGGGAAAAGCATCATCAAATTTCACTGTCTTTTAGGCTGTATAAATTCTCCCAAAAACACAGGGAAAATGTCGCCTCATGTTAAATATTGATGCCTGCTCCCATACAGTGAATCATCCTCCAAAGTAGCATTATGGTAGATGTATATTAAAAACTGTCACTGCAAAACTTCATTCCTTTATATAGGCAACATAAACAATGCTGAATATACTGCAGAGCACAGAAGGAAGGGCTCTTCTTCAGTGGAATCTGTTCTCACCACATAAAATGCCTGCTAATAAGAAAGGCACAGTTTGTTTCTCCTACTTTTTAAGTCTCTTTAGGCATCGGTAGAAAAAATATTACCCATAAAGTTCTGAGGTGGCCATAGTAATTGCAGAGCAATGCCAGCTGCAAGATCTAGGTCTGGGGGCCAGGCTGTTCCTCACTTTTCGAACCATTTAACTCCAGCAAGCAAGCACACCAAATGTGCAAGCAAGCACACCAAATGCACTGCAATATGTTAATCTAGCCACTGCCCTGATTTAATTGGCCCAGAAAATTGCTTGAGGTATTTGGGACTGCAATTAAGGCTAGAAAAGTCGGGAAACACAGTCTTTAGTGGTGAAGGGATTTTTTTTATTTTTATTTTTAAGAAACCAAATCCTTTCTTAGCTAAGACTCTTGGGCTTAATTAGAGATTAATTAGAGTTACTTGCTGCTACTTAGTTGAATTATAGCTCAGCAGACATATTTTAAGTGGCAGGTATAAAATTTAGCTTTTTCTATCTCTCCTTTATGTCTCTGTCTCCAACAATGAGAACTTCCTCAATCAGCAAGCTCATTCAGGTCAAATTAGGATAATTGTCCATCTCTGCCCTTATCTTCACAACTTGAGGATACCTAATATAATTGGCTTAATGAGATGAAATTAATTTTAATAGAACAATGACCCTTGCCTGCCACAGTTACCATGCTGTGGCCTGTGACCCTGCAGCTGGAAACAACACTTAATGTGCACTGGAAATATCCAGCTACATGTAAATGATAAAAGTAGGGAGGCGACTGCACCAGGACAACGAGTAAATTATCCGCTGTGGTCCACAAATCAGAGACAAAATCTTATATGAGAAGCACAAATAATGCTACTCATGTAGCAGCTATGGGTGAGATGGGGGAGTCCATTCCCATTTAGACTCCCAAACAGAGAACAGAATTTTCAGCCTGTAACAGAGCTCAGCACAAGCCATGGCTAAAAAACACCAGGCTTGTCTGCAGGCACCTAATGTTCCCTTTGCAAGACACCCATGCATCATGGAACAGGAGGTCAAACACACTCCTCCAAAAAATTCAGTGAAAATACACACTGAGGGTTACACATAACAGTTTATCTAAATTAGCAAATCCTCAACTACACTGACTTTAATTTGACTTAATCATTTCTGGGTTTACTATTATTCTAGACAACAGCAGCAGGCACAATTTCAATACTTACATGATTCATTTTCATTAAGCTGGAATGGCATCATGTTGTTATTTTCTGGTTATTTGGGTTTAGTGGGGCCAGCAGAATGTTCTTCTGTTGGGTTTGGTGGTTATTTTTGGGAGAGGTTGTTTTGTTTTAATCAGACTGTTCTCCAATCCTGTTGTCACAGCAACAGTGGACATAACTAGCTGACACAATTTTTTCCTCCAAACCTTCAGTGCTATTCAGATTGCAGATTGAATTTAATAAGCCAATTTAACAGCTTTCCTGAATCTAATTGCAAGTTTTCCTAATAGTATGACATTATCCTTTTCAATACATTCTGAAATATTTCAATAAATTCTTTCATATAGACTAGAGCAGTGAGTTTTCTTTGCTTAAATATATCTTCGGAGCTTCTCTCCTCTTCAATTTCAGATAGATAAGCATTCACCCTTGTAAATTTGGATCATTATTGCAATTTGAAAAAGCTTTCAAGAATAGAAACATTTAGAGATCTGTGTTTTACAGTGACAAAGCTGAATTTACAGTATTATACAGTAAGGACATATGCCTTTGGGGTTTCCTTTAAGGAAAAAAAATCCGCTCAGTCTACCAGATTTCCCCCTGATTTTATAGATTCGACTTGCAAGCAGCGAATATATTCTAAGTATGAACACATTCACCTTGAAACAATAAAACCTAATTGCAGCGCCCTCCCTTGGAAAGAACAGAGCAGTTTTGAACTGGCCAGCCCATGGTGTTATACCAACACACTCTGAATTAAACATCTCTCTTAAAAGGTCTCTAAAACTCAGCAGTAGCAGCTCCGTGGCAATCTCAAAGATAACCACAACACCGGGGTGCAGCACTGCTGGAGCTGATACTGATGGATTATTCCAGCTACTCTCCCAGTGTTCTCCATAACCCCAGCAGCTCAGGATGCAACAGTCACCAGTGAGGATATTTAGTCACACAGAGCCATGACACTGTGAGATGTATAGTTTTATTTCACTAAACTTACTAGTATTAAATTTATCTGAAAGGTGCCTTTTTAATTTTGTAGGAAAAATATGTTATATGGACTTTTCCAACTACAGCAACAGTGGGCTGTGGGTTTGCTAAGCAGAGCCTGCAATGACAAAGTGCTATCCTGAACAAAAGGAATAATGGCCTTGAACAGAAACAGCCAAAAATTCTGAGTCTTCTGCCCTTTCAAGGAAAAATGATTATGCCATATATCCCTAAGGCATCAGAGTTTGACAACAAGTAGCATCAGGTCACTCTTAGGATTGGAAGTGGTGTTTTGTGCTAGCATTTTTCAAAAGGAAAAATTGCCTTTTAACACACAACACTCCTTTCAGGTCACAAAGCACATTGTATTCCTGTAGTATTAGAAGATTTGATAAGAGAGATGTGCAAAGTCATTCTGAGGGTATCTACTGTGCAGCCAAAACACATCACAGAGGGCTTTGTACAGAAAATCAAGGTTTCTTGAAATCTAATCAGTTCAGATACTAAGAGCTCTCAAACATACTAGAACAAAAAAGAAAAAAAAAAAAAAACAAGAAAATAATTCAAATTTAACCTGCTTTTGTCCAAGTTTATGCAGTCTGTGGTAAGCTTGGTACTGCCGGGGTGAGATTCAGAATGCCTGAGCTGGTTGTATCACACAATAGTCACAGGTTTGATTTTGGGAACTGTTTCCTGGTCTTCCCTGCTTTTCTGTGTTGAATTATTATAGTTCAGGGCTCTTGAAAAGCTGGTTTAGTTTACAAAATAGTGTATGGATCTCTGCTATTGAAGAGAATTAATTCAAATCACAATGACTGTGATGGATCTTAATGATGTTTCACAATGTGTGCATGTGTACACTTAGGAATTAATTCAAGGTAATTGAATGAATTTCTATAATTTAATTTTTAAATGAGACCTGATTCCCATACCAGTGGTTTTCATATCTGTTTTTCCTGTCAGACTCCACTACTAAGGCTCTTCAGCTTTGTGTGCTATTACCTTCTCAGTTACCCAATTAAATAAACACTAATCAGCTTATTTAATAAACTAGATTATAGTGCCTGTACGGGCCTAAGTTTATAACAGAGACAAACACAGATATTTAAGATGCACAATGTGTTGTGTTAAAGTAAGCAACGGACTACATATTATCTGGAGATAGGCAGATGCCTGACTAAATACTGCATGTTTCCATGTGTTTTTTGGGGAAAAAATTGAGGCTCAGTTCGTCACATCATTCACAATAAAATCTGGGAAATAGAAAATACAGATTAAAAAACAATTCAACACATCTTCCATATTAAAATTAAATAAATACCCCTTTATATCCAGCCCATTAGGGAACGTCTGGGATCAGTCTTTGCAGAACAAACTGACAACATTCATCAAGAACTGAAGCAGCAAGAAGCTGACTTTCAAATATGTATTTTTGTATATATGCATCTCTGTTCAGGTTTTTCCCAACTAATCCATCCATTTTGATATAAAAGGTCCATAAAGGTAGGAGTACATGGTATTAGAGGTGATGCTGTATCTGACACTCTGTCAGTAGAATGTGGTGGTTTGTCTCATTTGGGGTTCCTAGCCTGGTGTAGGCTTTTTCTAATTTTTGCCCCACTTGTGATACATTCCCTCTTGTCTCATACAACAGCCCCAGAACCTGTCCTTCTCAGAGCTTTTTGGGGTGGAAGGGCTGAATCCCATTGAAAGAGAAAAGAGACAGCGCTGTCTCAAACTGCAAGTTGCACCAACTACAAAAACTGCAGATTTCTACCCTGTTTTCCTAAATCCTCAACACATCACCAATTTCTCAGTAACTGGGGAAAGTGATTTTCAAAAACAAGTAAAAACTTCACTTTATCTTAGGAATTACTATCTGGTCTATGCAAAACAGTAAAAAATTGACATTTGGCATTTGAAGGAAGTTGTGGGGCTTGGGGTTATTTTCTTTGTTTGAATGACCAAATCAATGGTTAAATACAGAAAATCATATAATTTTTAACAGTTTCTTGGCCTTGATATGAATTTTTTTAAAGCAATGTAGCCTTTTCCTTCAAAATAGGCGTGCTGGCAAAGATGAATGTTTCAAACTCTGTTTTGAAACAGATCTACAGTTAAGATCCAAGGAAATCACTGAACATAAATCAAGGCAGACTTGGATGCACACAATGTATTTTGAAAAGGACTCCAGAGTAAATATAAAGTGATGCTGCTAACAGGGTGCCTGATCAAGCTTGACAAACTGTTTCTTCTCAAAGGCACAAGACTCAACAGCAAGGTTACGGGCAGTGTTTGTGATGGGATTCCACAGACCTTTTACATATCCCCACAGAACTCACGAAGGGCCTTACTTAAGAACGGTTTTAGGATGAACAGATGATGAAATATTAACTGATTTATTTATTCCTAAACTAAAAGCATAGCATTATGCAAAAATTCTGAGACCTGAGCAGAAGCAGTACTTCCTCTACAATAAGGCACGAGGCAAAATTTTTAAATTTAAAATTTTGTGACTTTTTTAAAACCTTAAATCAGTTAATCTGGAAAAGCAAGTCTCAAATTTTTTTAAGAGATAAAAAAGATACAAGAATAAAAAAGGAATCAATTGTTTTTCTACTCAATTAAAGCATTTCATGTCTATCCATACCTTTTTTTATTTTTTCTTAGTTTGCTGTTTCAAAAGAAAAGCCCCAAACAAGCAGTTAATATTTTTTATTCCAACTCACCAAAACTTATTCTGTCTTTATTCTTGGTTCAGTTTCTGAAAAGGAATTCAGCTTTTCCAACACCTTTAGCCAACTTGCATCTCATTGTTAAGACGTGTCTAAAGATTTATTTGCATAAAAATTCTTGGAAAAGCAACTTTTTAGCAGTGAAGCTTTAGGAGATCAAAAATCTCTCTCTGAGATTTACTGAAGGGCCTTTGCACAGTACTGGTCAATCACAGAGGTCAATCTCTCCCATATGTGCTATCTAATATTAGATCTTTAAATCTATATTTAGAGACCAAAATCTTTGGCCTGATTTTTAACAAGATGAGCATTTCTCGCCTAACTGCAGAAACTGAAGTTCAAACAATTTGCCTTACACTCTCTTCTCTCTCAATGTCATGACAATGAGAAATAAATGTAAATGTAAAATGGGAACTAGAAGATTTCTGAGCTTCCCAAATGCACTGTGAGGATAAAATGTCAAGTCTGATGAATCCTACTATGATGTACATTGTGAAAAGTTTATCAATAATATATCAGGAAAGGATTAGAGGCAATGTCACTGTAACAAAGTAGATTAAAATAGTTCTAAATGCTTTGAAAAACGCCTTTCCTTCTCCATCAGCTCATACCCAACCAACCACCATCTCTCATGCATATATCATTATTCTCAGCAAGTAACAAGAACAGACAAAATATTTCTGCCTTTCATAATATTTCTTGCATTAGTTGAGATTAAAACTCTAAGAGAAATGTCACTGCTCTGTGGAGGAGCTGTGGGCTAAAACAAGAACACCGGCTTCACAAATGACAATGGGACTAAAACTACAGTTCCTCAGGATCACCATTAAAATCTGTCTCTCTCCATCACATCCAAGCATGTTTGTTCTGAAAGATGTCCTTTTGTTAAGCTAGGAGTTTATCTAGGGAACAACAACCAATCCGTATAAACAGCCACATTTTCTGTAGCATCACCACTGGAGTTTGGCCTGGGAAATTCTCACCAGCACCTCCTGGCTCTGATGTGAGCCCAGTTTGGTTTCTAGTACCTGAGCTATAACCAACCCAGCAAAAGAGAGCAAGAATAAAAGTTATCAGGATACTAAAGATGACATGTGGGTGTCAAGGCTACTGATTATTAAACAAAGTGATGAATTGTCAGGTAGGGTAAAACCACAGATACATGGCTACCTTAAAGTTAATACATTTCCTTCTCTTCTTCCCACCCTTGTTCTAAGCTCCTACAAATGATGTGAAATAATGGTTTTGACAGAGGTATCTTCCCCCCAGACCAGATGTGTTGATCTCCCTTAGGTTCTTTAAACAGAGTGAAGGCAGATTTTAATCTTCCTGTGCCCACTGTAGCAGCTGTACAAACACTCCATTAACATAAGAATGGTGATAAGTATGTGCTATTAAAATTGGGGAGCAGGAGCAATGTTTTTCTGTATCCTTTATATCTCACTGCATTTTATGCTATGAGTAGGTGCTAAATCGGGACTGAATAAATGCATTTAAAACCCGCACTTGGCATCCGATGTATGCTTGTTCTCTTATAGATGAACCAAATTTTTAGATTGACAATTTTTGCATCTATTCAGTGCCAAGGCAAGCGTTTTGTTTAATATGAATTTGAGAAAATATAGCAAGAAAAGGGTTTTTTTCTCTGAAAAAAAAAAAATCCATTTTCTTAAAATGCTTTTTATGGCAGTTTTCATTTGTGTAGAACTCAGGCTATGGCATGTAGTGTCTGGTAACTCTGCTACTAGTATGGCAACATGGTGAAGTTTCTTTTCTTTCAGGAAAATTATGAGTCATTTTTTCTTTGAGGCCTTTAACAACTTTAAATTCAACTACCTTCCTTAGCTTTCTCTTGATACTTCACTAGAGATGTCATTACTGAGAATTTACTGAGTCACTCTCAGTAGATGGTGAGTGCAGGATTATTTTTTTATGAAGAGGAGAAGCAAGACAGTTGATCTTCTGAATATTTAAGAATTTATTTGATGTCAAATTAAGAATTTGCAAAAAATGTACTTTGCCAGGCCTAGAAATCATCCCAAGATAGGGTCTACTGTGTCTGCTGCTCATTAGGGATACAGTCATTGTCCCTGCTCTTCTAAAGTACTAAGTTATAAAATTGAACTGGAAAACTGGCAGCTCATCAGTTTCCTTGGTTTCTTCCTTTTCATATACACACATGAGCACATAAAGCATTTTCTGTAGGCATATATATCTATATATATATATATATCTTTGTGTGTATATATTTATATAAATAGATACATTTCTATATATATGTATGTATAAATAAATGCTTCCTTCCTGCACCAGCTGTCACCTCGGAAGCATATGCCTGGCCAGAAAAGCAGACAAATGCTTTTTGAAGCAGATACATCTTCTATTTCCATAGTGTGTTGGCAGGAGGTGGTAGTAAGGATTAAGAAATTGGTTCTATTCTTGCTAAGAGCCAACTGGCTGGGAGGATGCTTTGGGGCATTTTGGATGTGATACGTTGGTAGTTCCTGAACTGAAGAGAAAGAATGAATTTCTATGTGGATATCTGAAGTCTCTGTCTATTCCATGCTCATCACACAGCTACCTCGCCTTCCTCTTTGCAAGGATGCTGCAAATCATGTCTGATGGCTCCGAGCCAAAATCTGACAGGCTTTTCTTTACTCTACCTCTCTGACATATGTACTGCACATCCAGGCTCTTTGCAGCTTCTTCAAAATTCAGAAGGTCAAGTTTTGCTCTCAGATGGCAGCACAAAACTCTCATTACCCTGATTTTAATCTTACTCTGGTTTAACTTCTGCATAACCTCTTTGCAAATAGCAACGTGTCATAGAGGAAATTAAAACTTGGCCAGAGCTTTTTAGCCAAGCATCAATAACTTAATTAAATTACTTTGCCTATACTGAGACAGAGAAATCAGGAGGAACAACAGACACTTATTTCCTGCTAAAGTCTCATCCTCATTTCCATTCTACATGGGAACTGGGTTCTGGATTTTCAGTAGGTCTGTAAACATAAAGACTAACTTAGATGTGCTGATGTTCCACCCTCCATTCCCTGCAGACTAAATGCTGCTCTAGCACACTCGGGTTTCTTCAAGACTATGGAACCATGGTTTGGTCTTTAGTCTGAGCCTTCCACTAACTGAAGTGTTTCCTGCTCAGTAATGAAGTGATTACCTGTGAGACAAGATGGAGTTACTTCAGTCTCTGGTGACTGTATGACATGGACTTGGTTAATCCCGGAACTAAGCCCTACACATTCCTGTTCCTACTGTCTTTAAGGGTATAGGCCTGTAGTTGCTAACACAGGCAGAGTACAGTGGCTGGATGTGTCTGACAAGGGTTGCACATGCTGCTAAACCAGCTCTTTGCAAACAGATGCTGCAGTCCTGTGCTCCAGCTGCATCCCAGCATGGAGCTGTCCTAGTGCATGCTCAACCCCCTGCACAAAACACCAGAGGCATTCAGTGTCTTCCACGCAACAGATAACTTACATCTCGTCCTAATGCCATAACCCAAGGATGAAGGAGTGGAATTTTTGAAAGAAGCAGAGGAAAGACAGGCTAGACAGTGATCAGCCTTTCTCCCCTATGTAAAAGCACATCTCTCTCAATCCACCCTGCTATTAGTTAAAAGTAATGACTGCCCACTATGGGCACTGGGCACATGTGAAGAGCTCACTTCTTCAAAGACTGTTAAAAAGTGCCTGTTCACATCACAACAAAAACCCAAAGTCCAGGGCAATCACAGGAGCATGACGTTGCCCAAAAGCATAGGGGAATATTCCAGATAGCCCAACACATCAAGGGCCATTCGCCTGGCAGTGAGTGCCACTGTGAGGACCCTCTGACTTCAGTCACTGCCACTGCCACAGTGCTTCTGCAGGCAAGCAATAAAATGAACAAATGAACAAGTGGCAAAACTTGGCATCAAACACCCCTGAATGGGAGATCCTGCTCACCACACTCTGGCAGCCCCGAAGTTCCTCTATGCTGACTCCAAATTCACAGTGCTGTAATTGAAAGTAGCTTCAGGTACTGTCACTACTGATCCTTGTCGACAGTGATCAAAATTACTACACGAACCATTATGGTTTGAACTGAACAGACAGTATCTATAACTGAGAACCAAACCAATTTCCGATATACAACAGAGTGGGGAAAATGGGAAGGATAGGCATAATGACTACTAGTGAGTGGGTTACACATCCTTATTCATTTGTCACAGCTTTCAAATGTCATAACAAAATAGAAGACATTGACATTTCCCCAAGAGCACATAGAAAGTTCTTAGTCTCCAATCACTGCAGAGTTAAGCTAAAAATTGGGAGTGCAGTAAAGTCTGACTTTTTCTGCCTTTTCAATTAATTTTCTATTGGTGATGAAAAAGGGCAGGCATCAATTTTCAGAATTTATTGTACTTTATTTATTTTATTTTTGGTTAGTTCACAGAAAATGTACATAGGCAGGAGCTCTGACAGTTACCATGGCCTCTTTGCTGCAGGTAGAAAAAATGTCCCTTCATCCAGTTAAAATTGATACCCAATGTTCTTTTCTACTGAGAAAAATTGGTGGTAGCTTGAAAACAAATTGCATCTTAAACTTTCCTGCACAGTAAGCAGTGCTCTGTAAAGAAAGAACATGTTCAAGAAATCGGAATCGTGTAGAGATCAAAAAAGATCTCCAGCTATGTATACCTTTGAGAGAAACTGATAGGACAAAACAGAACTATGCAGTTCCTCAGGTCTACACTGACAACAGAGGAATTTCCTTCGTTCCTTCCTTCCTTCCTTCCTTCCTTTCCCTCAGAGCATATTTTGTGTAAAAACTAAAAAAACTTGATCCCATGGTCCAGATCTCATATCCAATCAGATGTGGACAGGAAAATATGAATCAAAATTTTGCAGCTCAGAAACCACCTCTTCCTGTGAGACATTACATAAACTGAAGGCCATAAATTGAGATTTGAATTGATTTCCACAAAAAGATGACACCCAAGTGAAAAGGTAATCTGCTGTCAACACCCTCACTGAAACTGTCATTCTAATATTGGCTCTTCCTTGAAACCAACAGGCAATTATTTACCATATCACAATGCATCCTTTCTGCACTCCTGTAGTCATTCAAGTCAATGAAAAGTAGAGCTCAAACTGTATCTGAAGTGACGATTTCCATGGGGTTAAGAAGGAAGAAGGAGTTTCTATAGGATAAGCTCACGGGAAGTTGTTTAAAGTTTGTCTTTTTCTCTTTACCAGGACAGGTGGGGGAATTATTGAGTTTGGAATTTATTTGTTTAATATTTATTAATCTTTCTATTTAACAGCTCCTTAATAGCACAGTATGGGGCAAAAAAATCAACCTAGCTATAAAGGACCAGAAACTAGAAACTTTCTTGTGCTCCACTGAAATGCTAGAGTTCAGAATTAATTCCCAAGCACCTTCTAAACAGCAGGGATGTTGCCTAAAAGGCAACTTGAGTAGTTTGGTTGCTGTACAAGACACAGATGGCTATTCTACATGTCAGAGAGTGCTCTGATCACCAGACTGTAGGGAAGTAGCAACTCTTGGCAGTTCTGCGAGCCAGTCTTGGAAGAAAGCAGTGGTATCCTCTGCAAGATGCCAAACCCTACAAGGGCTCCTCCTACACTGCCTGAGAGACTGGAGTCCTCAAGGAACAGAGGTTTCAGGAAACCTTGTTTTGTTGCCCCTCGTAGGGCACAGAGCCTCAGAACTGAGCCAGCTCTGGCTTTCAGCACACACAGGCACAGTGATACAGAACTGAGTGGTTCATGCAAGTGGAAGGAGACTCAGAGGTCAAACAACTCTACATGGAAAGTTAATTCAAATATGCAGTTTACTAGCCTGTATCCATGTCCTCTAGATAGCCCCATGCAATACAATTGGATCCTGGAAAACCAAGATCCATTACTGCTGGGGATACGATGAGAAGGCAGAAACTAAAAAGTGACCTCCTAAAGGCAATTTTAGAGGCACAGCTTGTATTCAAAAATCCACACCAAGTTTCAAGTAGAGTTTCAGACTGAAGCCATGAAGATCATCACAATATTTGCTAACTTATTTGGTAAGCAAATATTGGTGCTTACCACCATCACCTTTTGGTGACCTTCTGGAACATATATCCTGCTGAAACTAAAACTGTTATAGAATATATTACTCAAACATTGAAACTCTCTCAAAGGCACTGAATGCACACTCTGGACAGAAAAGAGAAATGGGAGTTTGCACTTAAAATTCCTTTTCACTTAAAACAGCAGAGATACAACCTTGCATTATCTTTAAGGACTACAATAAAACACTTTGAAAGGCAATCTTTCAAGGGGACACTAAAGCAATGAAATGGTGGCAGAAGTAATTATGCAGAAACATTTTTGCAAATAATGAGAAATATCTACTTTCATCTTGCCATTTCTTGGCATGGACATTTATAAGAAAGTCCTTTTTATTTCACTGCATTTTCTGTGAATGATTCAGGGTTAGAACACAACTTGCAGAGGAAATGAAAAATGCTCACTTAAGTCTCAGATATTTTATAATCAATTAAAACTTTGTTTCAGGACTTTCGTTTTAGTCCCTCTCCTTCTACTTAAGAATCTTTCCTCATCACTTCTATACTATTATAAATAAGAGCTTTTCTCCAGACTTTTCTCCCTGGTGCTGAACATTGCAGATGAAATATTCCAGAATGGTTTTCTCAAGCTGGTCACTTACTTTGCCTTTTAACAAATTGACAGTTACAACTTTACCAATTCAGCCTCCCTTTTTCTACAGAACACACCTCTCAGAACACCCATGGAGAGAACAAGTTCACAAGGTCTGGACAATTTATTTACCCCCATCTGAGTATTGTCAGCTATGCAATTTCTGAACCCTTTCAATCACTAACCAAGTTTCACATTTACTGTGTGGCTGTCAATTCTATATTCCTTACAAAAGCTTTGACAGGATTTTAACATTTCTGCTTTAGGCATCGAGGAAATTTAAAGTCATAGATATAAATCTTCTGGAGGATTTCTTAATGAAAAGCCTAGCAAAAGGAGCTGAGGAGTGAAGTACCACCTGGATAGCAATATCCTTTAGAGCGCCAAGTGTGCCACAGTAGGCAGTGTTGTAAACCCTGTGACTTTTCGAGACTGTGAATGAGACCGACTGTTCCTCTGTCCTTGTTAGAGGAAATTGTCCCCACTCTGGACAGGCACAAACCAGAATGGGGATTCATATGGAGAGAAGGAACGTATTCCTGCAGCTCCCAGATTGAATGACATATTTTTACACCTACACGCTGAGAATGGTGGCCCAAATTCCTGGTTCCAGCAGAAGCGAGGACATTGATGAGTTTATTTTAGTGATTAGAGTTGCTTCTTACATTACTAAAAATATTTTACAGAGGTATTGCAGGTTACTTGAAACATGTGATTTTAAAATGTATGTTATTCTCCTGAGCTTTAATTGGTGTGCAGCAGTCATTCTTGTGCTTTCACTTAAAAAAGCAAAGCCATCAACAACAAGAAGTTAAACAAATACATGAATCAGGTCTGGGAATGGTCCTGACAGAGGAATCATGATAATGATAGGAGCGTATAAAATATCAATCAATGGTGTGTATGCACTTTACAAGGTTTTACTGGGTTATGACTGCTCCAACCTAATTCATGTCTTAAAATCCAGTTAGGAGTGGGGAAGCTAGGACTTCCTTTACAGGAATTGAGAGCAATTTTTGTGGTGGTGGTTTTTTTCCAAACTCAGCCAAAGAGAATAGATGCCGTGGGTTTGTGTTCATTCATGGTAGCATTCACCTGGGATGTAGATATCTGACATTTAATTACTGCCTCTGAAAGGAAGAGGGTCCACACCCCCACTTCTCAGTCAAAAACTGCTATATCCAACCACTCCTAATGCTGCCACTCTATTCTCTTTATTCTGTTTTTTTACATGCATAATTCCGTTCTCTTCCCAGCTTTACCTGATTTTATCTACCTTGTACACAGGCCAGAGGAGCCTGTCTTTAACACAGACAGTCCTTTTGCTGTTTGCTGCAGGCCAGAGAACCCTTCTCATCTGAGAGCTGCCTGGCATTCACAGGGGCTGAGGCCCCATCCTCCGTCCCCAGGCAGAACTCCAAATTCAGAAATGACAGTCTCCTGGCATCCCTGCAGTGTGCCACCAGGGACAATCAGTGAAGAACAGAAAAGTCAGTATTTGTGAGACTGGAGCTGTAATTTTCTGTCACAAACTCCAGGTTTTTATGCAAAGGATAAGGATATACAGGAAATGAAATGGAAAAGAAGAAAAAATTGCTATTTTAAAATCCTACATGAGCACTTGACTAATTCCATCATTCACAAACAAGGTGTCCCAGGTGTTATCCCACACAGACAACAGCAAGGAGTCAAGCAGGTGCAGTTTAAGAGTCGCCTGATCTGTTAGATTCAATATTTGCAGTTGATGCAGCCATTCCATTTGCACCTTCATTAACCATTGCAACATCTCTTGATGCCTAAAGAGGCCAACCTAGAAACAGACACTAGACAGGAGTAAGGGAATAAAGGTGGATATTTATTTGAAAGGCCTTCAGAGGCACACCCTGGGCAGGCCAAAGGCTGCACCCAAGATGGGCCCCGAGTCACGAGTTCTTCACACTTTTATAGCTTTGGGCCATTTGCATATCAACTCAATTTCACCAATTACACTTTAGCTAATGATGGAATTTCCCCTCAGCTTGCCCCCCTTCTCAAGATGCTGGGTTACACATTTTGGGCCTAGGCCGGGCTGGGTGTCCTTGGAGAGCAGCCTGGAGAGGCTTTGTTCTGTCTGTCTCAGCATGAGAGAACAGCAGCTCACAGGCTCCAGGACACTGCAGAGTTACACACTGGGAATGCAGAATTTGAAAAATATAGAAGTTAAAACCTAAGGCATCACATGTAAAGCAAGTCAGCATAAGCCAAGGTTGGTTTACTTTAGTTTTTATTTTGGCAATACACAAAACCAGTTCAGCTACAGAGGGTTGCTGGGAGAACCTGGGCTGCTGTTCCCTCCTCCCAAACACAGCACGAATTATGCACTCACTGCCTAATGGTCCAGCAGGGCTCTCTCCCTTGGCTCGAGGCCTCTGGCCTTGCTCCTGATTGCTGTTCCACAAAATTATCTCTGTCTGTACACACACAAGGAAAGAGAAAGCCCATGTCCTAGGAGTTTACTATCTAAACAGGAATGAAGGAGCTGAGAGCTACTTTTAGGAAGAAGGGCCTGCGGGCAACTTTTCAAGCCTCAGGCAACCAAGGGAGCAGACAGGCTGTGACAAGGGGAGTGCAAACCACCCAGCACTCAGGAGGGAAAGGGAAGGCTCTGAACTCTGCTCTTGACCAGAATATCTCTAATCATTACCAGAGCTGTATCTCAGAACACGGGGTGCTACTGGTAATTTGTGTGTTCTGGGAGTTCCTGTATGAGTAACAAAGAGATAAGGCGAGACCTTCAGATATCTCAAAATTCAGGCACAGAAAAGAGGTTTTACATGTAATAATTTCACTCCATCATTGTTTATCTATCATCAACGTAAAAATCAAGCCTAGTGTTGAAAGGAAGTCTGCATCACTTCTTTTCAAAGCTGTTTTTCAGTGTAATCAACATAAAAGATTCTGCTAAGGTCTTGAGAGATAATAATGATTTGCCCTAGGTCAAAAGCCAAGCTTCTTTACCAGCACTAGTCTTTGAAAATTTAGGTTTCTATAATAACCATTTTGGACATGTGAAAATATCAGACATCTCTTATTTCTTGTTTTTCTTGACAGAGATTGTTTTTTCTTTGTTGAGAAGTTGCCAAACTCAAACTGCTGAGTGCCATGCAACAAAAAAAAAATTCCTTAACAGGACTGAAATTATTTTTTCCTTGATTGCAGCATCTCAAAACCCTCAATGCTTCCTCTCAACTAATTGTACTTAAAAATGTCTTCTCAATTTAATAAGGATTTTAAAATATGTTAGCAGTAGAAAAGGAGGAGTCATAGATGGAATTTTCTCTTCCTGGATTTAACGTCTTCTGGAAGATGCCTGAGTGCGTGACAAAATCTCATGGCGATTACAGCCTTGTTTTCCTAAATAGCTCAAACCTCAACTTTATAATGTCTCTGATTCATTGGACTGTATAATGAACCCCAAAAACTGTTATTTCCTTAGTATGTTTATTATCTTTAAGGTAAAAACGTAGGGTTTTTTTTAACCCTGAATTTACTCTACATTCAACTCATTTTATTCTAAGGGCTGAAACAAAGGATTGAGTGTTAGCAAGTAGCTGCACCACCAATATCCAAGGTGCATCCTCTGAGCTGCTGGCGAACAAAGAGTGATGCAATAACGAATTGCTTCTGAAGACTAAACCACGATGCTACCAAAAAGCCCAGTGCTAGTTCCAGCTAACCCAGCTGGCTTCTTCCTTCTAAAGCAAAAGCAGCAGCACAAAGTTGTGCCATTTGAACATTGCTTAGTAAGGTGAGTACTGAAGCCTGACTTATAGGTCACATATAATTGTGCATAGAGAATACACACACACAAAATGACATTGCAGAACTGCCACAGTCAGACCTTTTAAAAAACGACCATCTGTGATAGCTATTAAAATTTATTTTATGGTGTTCTGCCATTACAGGTGTCCTGGTAACTTTTGTGGGATTGAGAGAAACTGGCAATTATTTTTCAGCTGCTTACAGAAACAACGGTTGTTTAACTAACAAAATGAAGTATTCCAGCCAAGGATATTTCTAAGAAATCTGCCTTCTGTCATGCACTGTCAGGTTTCCAGTGTCAAAAAATAACTACTTTTAGTCATAAAACTTAAAATTTTTTTCATATCAGTTTTGCAGTTCTGACATTGAATTTGAAATTACACTTTGCTGAAAGTGTACTGTTTAGTCTATCCTAATTTTGTTTCTTACTGCTATCTAAAGCTGATTATTTTGCTCATCTCTGATCCCAGCATCCCTTAACACTTAAGGAAGAATCCTGTTTTTCTAATGAATACAAATCACACATCTGAATCAACTCAACCATAGTTATTGAAAATATGGAAATAAACATTTAGCACTCAGCAATTTGGAACATTTCTTTTTAGCATCTATGGAGGCATATACATGACTGTAAATAAAATTTACATTTTAGTCATAAATTGCTATGTTTATTCTTCACAAATGGAATCTTACTACACACATCATACTTTATGTGATGGAAAACAACCTAGGGTGATCAGTGTGAACTGAAGGCACATGTGAGACCATTGACTTTATCTCACAGGATCCCCCAGCAGCAGCATCCATGCTTTCTGCAGTGTGCAGTGAGAATGGTGACACAGCTCCACGGCACTGCTGCACCTGCAGAACACCTTTCTGGGAGGTTTCAAATAACACAAAATTTCCTCTGTGTATGTCCAGCTTCAGTTTCTAATAGCTGCATAAAAGGCATTTTTCACTGCATTAAAGAATGCTAGACAAAATGGTGGCTGACTTTAATTAAACTCATTATCTCATCATACCTGTTAAGATCTTTGATCTATATAAACTGATTTTAAGCTTTCCTATAATCATATTTTCTATAACTTCTTTCCAATATCTTTTTCCTATTATAATCACTCCCTGATGCAACTCTCTCTAAATAGTGAAATGAAAATGAACTTAATTTGTCCCACAAAAATCCTTAATTCCAAACATAAATTGTGTTGATTGTAAATATCCCACTAAGAGAGAGAGTGGGAAAAAAGTAAAATGAAAATGCATTTAGTTCTATGTGTGATTGAAGCTAGCTAAAACATCTCCCTACAACTGCAGAAATATCTTGTTGGAAGGGCATTTTTTGTTTTAGTTTCATTTTTCAGATTCATCTTTTTTCTGTCTTCAGACACATCTGTTTTCCCTGGGGCATTTTCCCACAAGGTTCATCCTGCACCTTGTTTGCTCATTAACAGCAGGCACGAGGAGCCCACGCAGGGGTGTGGTAAACCTCTGCTGCTGTGCTCGACAGCTACAGGTGTAGTGAGGACCAGAACAACACTGGAATAAAAGCAAAACAAAACAAGGCAAAAAAAACCTCAGCTCAGTTCACTCTCCACCTTTTCTGCCAGCTTTGCTGTATGTTTAATAATTAAATCTAACAAAATTTTGTGTTGCTTTGAGACACTACCAAGCATAAGCACAGTGATCTCTAACACAAGCAAGGGGAGAAATTTTGGTAAAAATGTAATCTGGCATTATTAGAATTAACTATATCCTTCTCTTCCATCAGGTACAATACTTGGCAACTAGGGCATTATGGTTTTGTTGATAAATTGGCTGATTCCCCGGGCTTTTTATAGAAAGATATTTTAAGGCCTGATGAATTTTTAGGGGGAGAAAAGACAAAGAGAAAGCACATTTCTGATTCCTCTATGAATCAGTAAGAATTCATTCTTTGTACTGCTGGCACAACATTGTGTATTAAAACACAAACCATCAGGGACAGGGAGCTGGTGTTTCAGTAGACCACCTCCTTGAAATTGGCTTTTTTAAAGAGTGATGAAACTCCTTCCCACAAGAACACAATTGTTTCCCATACTTTCCAAGAACTTGTTGGAGAGAGTGCAATGAATACATGAGACATAAATCATAAGAGCAAGCCAACCCAGAGAGCCAGAGCTCCATTCCTCTGATAATTACATCAAATACCAGAAGAGAAACCTTGTTTAAGCAGAGCCTGTTTGTTCCAAGAGAATAGAAGGGATAGTGAAGCAAGAGCAAAATTGTTAAAAGAATAGTACTGAAATTTAGTTTAGAAGCTGAGATCACTTCAGGACAATTTCAAGTTCTTCCTCACTTATTAACAGAACTCCATCACTCTGTTGCTGTGGGCACTCAGAGCTGCCCACTCAACTGCTTTACCCTTATAACCTCCACCTGTAGCTACTTCACTTTCTCGTATATTCTACACTTCTCTTTTGAGTGACTTCCTTACAATCCAGAAGAGCAAGGGAAACATCCTGATGATTTCCCAGCAGCCTCCTGTACACCACAAATGTCCATGCTCCAAACAATATCAGTTTTTGCTGCATCTTTCAGTGCATCAAGATGGAGAAGGTTCAATGCAGCCCTATGGTCACATCCCTAATGCACCTTTGCTTCATTCCTAGATTCAGTACTAGGAAAACGCAGATCTCTTCTACATTTGATACCTTCTGCAACCAGTGCGGGATCAGATTTGTTTCTTTTCTTATCGCTCCTTCAGGAAAATATGTTTATATGAGCAACCTTTAGCTGTTGTGATTAAAAAGCAGCTGAGATCAAGCACAGGTGCCACATGGCAGCATGCTCTTTTCTAAAAGAAATATTGCCTGATTTACAAATAAGCCCTGGGAACTCAGAGATGGGCTGCAGAGCTTGCATTGTAATAGTGGCTGAATTGGTCTGTTCTGCTCTGCTGCTGTTATCATCCTGATCAGCCCAAGGATATCCTTGTGGAGGCTGTGCTGTTCAATATCCCAAACCTCTTAACATGGTAATGTAATATGTGCCGGGTACAAGTTTTTGCAAGATTGTTGAGTAGCATCTCAATAATGATTCAATAAAGGGATTTTTTTCTGCATGGTCTTGTCATCTGTGACAGGGAAGACTACAGCACGAACAAGTGGACAACTCAGGGCCAAAAATATGCATTTCAAACAACTGAGTTCACCTATTATAGCATGCAAAGTCTCGAGAAAACACATACTTTGGTGTTAACAGGGTGAAGGTGTTGTTACTGGGATGCTGGTTCAGGTTAAAAGAAAACAAAATCTTCACAGGTAATATGTTTAGCCAAGTTTTGAAGAACTTTCAATGAGAATTAACAACCTGCATTAGTGATTTTAAGTACTCCTCCAGGTTTGCAAGAGAATCAATTTATAAATAAAATTAACTGGTTAGGTGTTAAAGAGTGATTTATTTGCTTGGAAGAAAATATTTTGAACGCCATAAATGTGTTTGACATTTCCTGGTAGGAACACTATTTATCTTTCAAAAGATCAAAAAATAAACACATCATATTTATGTGCCTGTTTACCAAAACATAATCTGAGGTTTCACAAGGGTAGAGGAAGAGACATATTGCTCTGTGGCATGACTCAGGCTCCTCAGTGAACACCTACAACTGTTGTTTGATGAATATTCAAAATTTCCTCCCAGACATGCAGTGGGCACTGGATTTTCAAAGTCATATTTTGATGGAATCTGGTCCCTTGCCACAGACACAGAACAGATATTTCCAATAAATGGTTTAAGATTTTACCCTGAACAACAGACATTTGGGAAAGGTGGAATATATAGAGAGGTTTAATTCTCAATTTCTTACTTTAAGTAAAATCTCTATGAAATCGGCATTTCTCTTTAAAAATGTTTGGTTTGCTTATTGACTTTTGCCTCTTCTGTTTCAAACTTCAAATAGCTCAATAAACCTTAATATTTTGGCTCCTCTGGGCCAGGGAAGGTCTGAGGTGACAGCAGATCAATGCAACATGCTGCAATGTTTTCAGTACAGACAGAACATTCCCGCCTTTCCTTCCACATCTGCCACATTTCTGCTCGTCTGGCACAGAGACTGCAGATTGCAGCTACCTCCAGATGAAACAAGACAGCATTTTGGGCAGGGTCCACACTCTGTGTGTTTTGTTGTGGCTGGGATTTGGGAGGTAAAACTACAATAACAGATAAAACAGGTTCTGTGGTTGTATTTCCTTCCAACAAACAATATCTCTGCCACTGTAAAGTGCCTAGTAAAACAGGACATGACAAAAAATATATATAAGAAAAGGTATATTGCAATGAGAAAATAAGCAAGTGAAAAAGGGGTTACACTCCCCCAACCAGCCAACCAAAGAAATAAAAAAAGTCACTTACACCAAAACCTTAGCTTAGTTTCATCCCAAACAACTAACAAACATCCAGTCTCACCAAAAATGATCTCTGTGCTTCGTTTTCAAGACACACATCTCTGAACTCTTGATATATATATATATGTAACTAAACTCAATTCCTGGCCAAGCCAAAAGCAGTGCCCAAGGGTATCTGAAATACTCTAAAGTAGCCTGTCCCATCAGGTTAGTAAAACATGCTGTTATAGCAGGAATATTGCAAACAGGTACCCATCAGGATAAACACTCAAAAGCAGATGGAGTAGAATCTGTCAAGTGGCTCAATGGACTAAATATGTTCAAGATATTAAATGCTGAAGAAAGTAAGTGGTATTTGTGCAAGACTTAAAGGACTTCCCGAAAGCACTAAAGCAAGTTGTTTCTTCAACTCATCACTTTGCTGCCACATCAGGCAGCAAAAAGGAAAAGATGCATCACTAATGCAAAGGTAGATTTCACTCATATTATGCGCCTAGCAATACCAGGATCTCAGGATGGACCAGCAGAAAACAAATGAAGAAATCAATTAAAAATATTTAGTAATCCATTGAAATAATACTGCACTACTCTTTCAACAGCAAAAGACCATCAATGCTGCAGCAAATTTTCTGGGAAGCACTAAAAAGCTAAACAAATTTAAAGAGAAAAATGTGAACTGTGACATATCTGATTAATGTGTGGTTACTGGGTTAGATAACCCTATTTTCTTGGGAAACTTATTGCAGAAGTCATCAGTCAATTCTTTTTTTCCATTCATTTAAATTTTTAACAACCCTATGCAAAGTACACGATCACTGCTCTTCATCAGAAAGCAAGTCAAGTTTTCTCACTTTCAGTTGCTGAAGCAAAACTTGTCTTTATGCCCCCATCCCCTCAGCAGTGAGCAGGCTGTGACAGAAGTGTGTAACAGAGAAAGAGACTGATCACTTGGGGTAAAGCTGAAACTCCATCGGGTCATGACATCAGCAACAGTGTCAGCAAAACTTCCTTTGTGCCCCTCAGGGAGGAGCTGGCATCTGCTTCCCCTGTGAGGTACCACTGCCTGTGCCTACAGCAAACTGTTCTCCACTGAGATCACCTTTCAAGCATGTCACAGCTCCCACCTTGCTCTCCTGTGGCTGCAGCCCAGCTAGAAAAGGTCTAGAACTCTGGGAATACTCACATATCCCTAATCTGCACATCAGCCTCCAAAACTCAGCCTCCATTGCGCAAATGGGCAGATTCCAGTTTACAAATACAAAGGATAATTTCTTTGCAAGCTATCAGCAGTGCAACTCTTCCTTTGGTGGAAAGCAAACTAAACAAGGCAAAGGAAATGCTTGTATTTTGTAAGCAACATTGCAGGTAATGATAAATATGAACACAATTTGTTCAGAATAAAACAACATTTTAGCTACAAAATGGTAGGTTCTCATCTTCACAAAGTGACTTTTGATTTACTCAGCCATAAATTTGAAGTGCAATAGAAGAGTTCAGTTTTGTAGACACATCAGCTATAATATAACCCAATAATGTAACTGTACCACAGGTATTCAATTTTATTTTTCCTGCAGTCCAAACACCATATTTTTTGTTTTCCATTTCAATACAGACAGACAGTGATGCATTATTACAATTGTAAGTCTGTAGTACACATCCTGTGTGGTAGCATGCGATAAAGATTTTCTTTTTCCTTTTTTTCTGTGTATGTGCAGCTCCATGCCCAATTATTTGTGTCAAAGTGACAGTACAGTGAGTTTCTACAGTATTACCTATGCTGCAAAATCCTCTGGTACAAGTGATTTTTATGCTCTTTGAAATCTTGTGGTTGGTTAAGGGATATGGTAAAAATGCATGACTGAAAAATGCTTTCAGAGATTTATAATCTATTAGTTGGATGCTGAGGCACATCTCAGTGGCAGAAATAGGGCATCTGATGCCCTTCAGCTACTCTGAGATCACACAGAGCTCCTGCCTGAACATATCCATAAGGCTCAGAACTGACTTCCTGAAATTAAAGAGCACGCAGAATTAATATGGAGTCTGCCTCTTCTGGCTTGTCTAACAATGTACTGGAGAATTGCTTTGACTTCAGCTCTCTGTGGACAAGTAGCCAGCAGTATAACTCACTCTGGTTTCATCTCAGTGACGTATGCGTGTCTGTGGTCCAGACAATGAAAACTGAAAACGCACCTTTTGGCATTTGCTCCGTGCCTTCCTCACATACGTTTGGGCTTTATGTGTTCTCTACAAACGTGAGTGCACAGGACAAGATTAATGACACTATGACTAAGACTTCACCATTCTCAAACACTCAATGTCAGTAAGATTTGATCAGATTTGATGAGCTTGAAAGGAAAATTAAAATCACTTCCAAATCAGGAGTTCTGCCTTTCAACCTTTATAGCACTAGGTCATCTTTCTCTGTGTGTAATTACCTTCAGTGCCAACATACTTCAGACACAAACTAAAACTCTACATTAGCATTACTTAGGAATTTTAGTACTAGTGCTCAAGCAATAGCAACAGGAAAATATTTATATTCAGATTCAAATGGTTGTATAAGAGACACTGAACTATAATCAAACCCTAGCACAGACATTCATTAGCAATTACATTTTTTTACAGTTTTCTAAAATGCAAGTCATGAAAATCAAAAGCACATAATTAAGAGCAACATTCAAACAAGGGCTTTTATTTATATCTAGTCAACATTTCAGACATACATAATTGCAGACCTTAATAAATATGATTTGATTTATTAAATATGTATAAAATAAGCATGATGGATATGCAAAGTTGGTTCAATTTCTTTCTAGAGAAGAAAATGTATTAAAAACCAATTAGGGAAGGGACAAGTTGGTATAGGGAGCCCATAAAGAGATGGATCAGTACAGAACTATTAATTAAAAATAATATTCCTTTTCATTCAGTTCCTTAATTATTAATTTTTCATAAATTAGTACTACTATATTTTAATCAAATGCATTTGTACATTTGCAAATATTTCACAAATTTTGAAAATAATAATATATCACAGTAATTTGAACTACCTAGTTTTTTGCTATGCTTTAACTCTGTTTTCTTTGAATATACTGTTTATTTTCTTCTTTTTCCACTGTCTGCCACAAGAAGTTTTAAAAAGGGACCCAATGAAAGATAAAGAGTGGGCAGAAAGACATTTCACAGGAGCTTTATACAAACACCTCAGAAAAAAGTTTTTAATTACACGGAAGCTCCAGATGGCTCTATTTTGACCAGAAAAGCTCTCATTTCAGACTTTTGTCTCTACCAAACCCAGTCAGGACAATGAGCTATCTTTGCTCTTGAACTTGGCCATAAATATAACTTTTACCCACCCAACCCCAAAGGGAGGGGGCTGTTACAACACCTCCAAACCCCTTGGGCTGCCCCAAGAGCTCAGAAAGCCTCGGCCTTGAGGGGCAGTGCCTGTGCTGGGCTCCCCCACAAACACCCTCTGCTTCCAGGAATTCCTGCTGCTTAACGAGCTCCTGGGCTTTAATCAACAGCCTTAGAGGCATTTTTTTCTTCCCTGAGGAACAACCCAAGTGGAACAACGTTTTTGTTGTTGAACTTGCAAAGAAAGTTATCAACCCAAACTGAGTCCAAGATGGAAAATTACTATGACTGAAGCCTGCTGTCTTGGGGGCCTATAAACAGTGAGCTACAAACCACTGATTGTTTTCTGATTCATGTCAAAACTAAACTAAAAGAAACCAAAACAACATAACTTTTTAGTATACATGCTAACAGACCCATGCCTACAAAAACAGTAATAGAACATTTTTGACTTTCATTTTCTAAGAAGCCAAAAGCTCGATGGATCTGAAGGATTAGCAAGAAAGTCTTCCTCAGATATGCATGAAACACACCAGAGATGTGAAAAAGAGGTAGGACCTAAACAAGCCATTTGATTTCAGGAAGAGGACAATACATTATCATCCCTTCTCTTTTCTTTTCCCACTTTCATTTCCTAAGGAACTGATGCCTAAAGAGGCCAACATAGAAACAGAGACTGGACAGGAGTAAGGGAATAAAGGTGGACATTTATTTGAAAGGCCTTCAGAGGCACACCCTGGGCAGGCCAAAGGCTACACCCAAGATGGACCCCGAGTCACGAGTTCTTCACACTTTTATAGCTTTGGTCCATTTGCATCTCAACCCAATTTCACCAATTACACTTTAGCTAATGATGTAATTTCCCCTCAGCTTGCCCCCCTTCTCAAGATGCTGGGTTACACATTTTGGGCCTAGGACGGGCTGGGTGTCCTTGGAGAGCAGCCTGGAGAGGCTTTGTTCTGTCTGTCTCAGCATGAGAGAGCAGCAGCTCCCAGGCTCCAGGACACTGCAGAGTTACACACTGGGAATGCAGAATTTGAAAAATATAAAAGTTAAAACTTAAGGCATCAGCATCAGTGAATTTTCATCAGTCTAGGATCTACATATCTACAAATTATATCTCTCTGCTACCTATGGAAGCCCCATCACTGGCAGATGTATCTCAGTGTAATATAAACTACTGTTGTTGAATACACAAAAGTCAAAAAGATTAAAAAGCCCAAAACCAAACCAACAGCTTTTTTTCCTCATTGGTTAAACAAAAGCAAAACCAAGACAATACTTTATTTCTAATAAACATGTCTGAATACATAAAAACAGATTGTTTTTCAGTAAGGAAATGCCATTTTACTAAGTAATTTTTTAGAAATTTGTACAGGTTGTTTCTTCAAATTTATGCTCTCTGGCCAAGTTTGACAAATTCCTTGATGCGGTCATTTTTCAACTGTAGGTCATTTTTCAACTGTATGTTTATTGAATGTAGAGGTCAATGGTTAGAGGGACGAATAACCTTGATCAGGTTTCACTGCTGTCAAATAGCACAGGAGATGGAGTTTTTAAATCCCTGTGATTATCCAAGAAGTGTAACTCAAATTAACTCTTCCTCCTCCACCACAAAAGGAAAAAAAAAAAAAAGGAAAAAAAAGAAGGAGGGTGAGGTTGTAAAGCAAATTTGTTATTTTTCAAACTCATGATTTTCTGTGGAGAAAAGGGGAATTGAGGAAACCAGAACTCTGGGGTTTTTTTATTATTTTTCTCATGAGATTGGAAATGCTGAGTCACTTCTGTTCTACATATCTGTGGCAGCAAACAGAACACATGCTTATGAATTTCACAAGGAAGACACTAGGAGTTTTATACTGACAGATGCTGAAGCACCTCATTTTACTCATGTTAGTCCTGAAATTGGAAAGGGACAAATTGTGATAGAGATGCTGGCTACAGTCATCTGATCTTAGATCCAGAGAGAATCTAGTCACAAAGGTTTGGAATGGTCCCAAAGGCAATAACCATTTGATAAGAATCAAAGCTTCTTAATTTAGGCTTGGTACCAAGTTCATTTGGCTTGATTTTATCTGGTCCTGGTCAGAAAACACTATGCAGCACTGTTTTATATGAATTTGTAAGGCTGGATCTCACCTAGCCTGAGCATCTCTGCACTGAGCAAAGTTTCATGGCACACCAGAGACTGTTTGAGTACTTACTGGGAGCATACAGGAACTGGAAAAGTGCTACTGGTTGAGAAAAGCAAAGGATCGAGCAATTTTAAGCACAAAACAACATTGCTGTTTCAGATGCCTGCAGAATCACACCAAAATACCGTCCAGTCATTTTTTTGGATACATACATGACCTACTTTCCTCTTAAACCCATAAGCAGCCTGAGTTCTGGCATGAGCTTTGAAGAGGACAGAATCTCAAAAACTATTCCAAGCATTTTACAAAATGAGAGCCTTTTATAGGATGTTCTCCGTAGGAGCTCCTTAACTCTGATACTTCTGCAGTACTATTTTAGACCCTTAGTCAGATGTTTGGTCTGGTGGTGTGGACAAGAGACCTGTACTGGTCCCTGTGGAAGGATGGTGTTTGTGCCACTTGCTCCTCTTTTTCATTATTATTTCTTCTCTTTATTTTCAATATTTTTTATTCTCAATAGCATTTTAGCATTTTTCCAGGAAGGCAGAAGCCTATTCCAAGATAGGAATTTCTCAGTGTATTTATAACTATTATGTACATTCTCTGAAAATACACAGTTCTTTGATCTAACTCAAGCTAGTCAAAGAGATAAGAGAAACAGATTGATACTGAGCTAGTCTGAAGCTTGGGGAAAATGAAACAGATATAAATCAAGGAACAAACATTGTCCTCTGTGATTCTGGCTTCTTCTGCAGGAGTCTCTCTCATGCCTTATCACCAAAATGCATATTTGAGGTATATGCTCTATACTGATTTGAAATTTTATAATTAAATACAATTGGTAAAAATAGCAGTAAGTACTGAGCAATAATATAACTATATCTGTCGACTGAACAGCACTTGATTGCTCTTTCCTCCTCATCTCATCACCTCATTCCCCCCCTCACCAGGGGAGTTCTTGGAGGGGCCTGGGTCACAAGACTAGTTCATGAGACTGATCCAGATACTGAAATTATAAAACTGTGACTAAAAAAAATATAAAGCAAATCATTGAAAAGAAAACATCCTTAGTTTTGACACATCTGAATAAAATGTATAAAAAATTTGGAGCTTATTTGGGATACTAAAATGGAAGTGGTAACTCCATATCTGATGATACTCGGGCACTCAGTTCTCTGTCCTAGTGTACCAAGAGAACCAGGAGTGAACTGGACATCGGCAAAATAAGTCTTCTGTCATAATAATGATGTCCAGAGACAATATTCTAACAGGAATGTCACATGAAGACATCTAAATAACTTAAGCTAAGGTCTGCTAAATTAGGAAAAGGATTAGATATGGTCATCTGTGCCAGGAAAGGACTAGACCTGACAATGACCATGGCTCTTCAGTCTTATTTTATCCTTTGGAAGAATCATCCAACCATAGGAAGGAAAAAGTAACAGTTGGAACAAACCAACCATAAGAAAGTAAAACTCTATGGGTAAGACACTGTAAAAACCACCTCTAGAAGAAACATCATCATATTTCATAAGTTTTCATGAATATTCAGTACAGTAAGAAATTCAGTAAGGAATTACTCAGTGGTGCTCTGGGAATAGCAGAAATAGTTCTGTAAGTATTCCAGGAGAAGAACAATTTGGCATGCATTATGTAAAAGAAACTTCAAGTAATCTTTTAGTCTGAAAGTACTGGCAGACTTCCAAGGATCAAATATTTGGGTAAAACTGTGTGCCTAGGGACTGATCAAGGGTATACTTTTAATGATAAAATCTGACCATTGTGAAGACTAATTATTATATGCTAAAAAAAATAGAAATGCAAGTACTGCCAGGCTGTGAAGGAAGAAGCTACAGATTCATCTGCTTATGCAAAGGACAATTATTCTTACATTTCTGGACATTAAGTTAGGAAAAATATTGGTGGATATTTGCAAGGAGATAAAATAAGAACTGTGATGCAGGCTGTATAATTATAATGCTTCTTGACACATATGACTACACTGCATTTTGAGAACTGTTAGTGACAGAATTGGCATCATGATAAAAGCATAGTGTTCTCCTTAGAGAGTCTGCCTTTCTAGTTTGTAAGAAAGAATACAATGGTATTAAGACACACATCTTAATGAGAAAAGGGAAACATTTCTGCGATTATGCCATAAATACAGCATCATCACTTTTAACCTCCAAGAGCTTCTAGTAAACCAGTTAATGGTTGCCTTTTTAAGAAACAGTGAGACAAATAAAATTATAAGGAGTTTTCCAGCTAGAATGATCCTGGCACCCAAAGTACTCAAAACAAAACAAAACAAAAGGAACATATTTGACTCACTCTAGAACGTGAAGGATTTAATCCTGCTCCTCTTCACTTCTCAGTAGTTATAAAAATAACGCTAAATACATACTAAATCTTGAAATTTATCTGTACTGGAAAGAATCAAGGTCCAGGCAAAACAGTCTCAATAAATCATCCCTGATCAATTCCTGACAGACTCCTCTGAGAGTGTACACTGAGCAGCCCTTAATAGAGATATTTAGCCAACTCGGGATCCTTCCATACATGGAGAAAGAGATGGAACTGGACCCCTTGAAAAGAATCAAGCCTGGCATATGTGGTAGTCACGAAAGGTCACAGGACAAACGACACAATTAAATCAGACATGAAGTTGAATTATACATGAGATTAAAGTAATCTTGGTGTTATAATAAGAACTGCTGTGCAGTGTCAGGCCAAAGGGCCAAACAGCTGTGAGTGTTGCCAATAGGGCAGGTCCAGGGAAGAGCATGGCAATGACAATGTCTTTGATGTGTGGGCATGATTACTGTGTGTCTGAGCAGCTGATTGCATGTGGAGCTAAAAAAATTATTTGGTATTGGGACTATGCCTTTCCTAAGGTTAAAACAGGCATGTAGCACGTCCCAAGCCCTCTAACTCCCGCCTCTCTCTCACGCTTTGTAAATACAGACCCAACCGAAATACAACCTGCAGGTAAATGACCTGATCTGTCATATTGTGTTTGTGACATGCTGCACCACAATATGGCACCCGTAGTGAGGACACCACAGAAAGGTGGATATTGCAGACTGCTGACAGGGAGTGTGAAAAATACATATTATAATATTAGCTTTCCTAAAATATTAAAATGGGTGCTATACATATAATGTTAAAGTAGCTTTGTATATAAAGACATAGTTTTTGTAACAATAACTAATGCCTTTATTTCTGTTATTAACTAGACTTAGACATAGTGGTAAAATAGCTGATATAGTTATGCTTGTGGTAATTGAACTGCCTGCTTGGTTGGATAACATCCAATGAATGTATGATGAAGACGCCTGCTAGGGACATGCCAACTATCAGCAACTGCTGTCTGCAGAAACCATGGACCAAAACCCAAGCTGGAGGTGATAATAAAAACTGACCAAAACCACAGCCAAGAAATGCGCATGCTCTAAAAAGGCGGATCCGAGGAAGAGCCATGCTAAACAGTTCCTGGGACATGTAAACTAGTTTGGGGAAAAGTTTAAATATGTATAATTGTTTATGAATATGCATTAGACTGATGCAATAGTAAAGGTATGTAAAGGGTGTCTCAGAAATAGCAGGTGTGCTCTTGGCTGAGAACCAAGGGTACCCAGTGCTGTTTTTTTGCTTTCTTGTCTTTGTCCCCTATTGTCCTTAATTAAACTTTTAAATTTTAATAGGAGAGTGAACCTCGTTTTTCACAGGAAGGAACGTGCATTAGTCCACAGGTGACCCCATGTGCTGGTTGGTCACCGTGTCTCCAGGGAAGAATGGCTGAACACAAGTCCTTACGGATGACAAAGTGCTAGAATTTGTATGAGCGAAAGCTACAAAAAGGTTGAGATCAAAGTGTTGGCTTTAAAGGGATTCATGATTATTTTCCGGTTTGAGGACTCCCATTTATGTTTTTCTATTCCTTTTACTTTGTAGTGTCCAGTGGAACACAGCATATCAGAGCTGGGTATAAATAGGGTGTGTCAGCCCTTTAAAATCTGGCAGCTTTGACAACTGGGAAAAGCATTTTGAATTACAATTCCACAGGTTTGCAACACAACCAGATAAAAATAAAAAAAAGTGTCAATAATGTAGGTATTTAGTACTCAAGAGGGCAGATAGCAGAAATCACCTGTGTTCTGATACAGTGGCAGCACAAGAGACCAACTCCTCTCCTAGCAAAAATCTATATCATAGGCAAGGTGGAAAACCATGGTAACTTTGACCAAAAACATAATAGATTTTTTTTTTTTTAATATCTTTCGGATATATCAAGGTTTATCACAAACCATTTCTCAGTGCTGGCAAAGAGTGCAAGAACTACTCTGTGTTTTGTAGGTCTGGGCTCAGAAAGAGGATTGAGATTCTATTAGAATGAAATATATTGATGTCTCAAGCCAAAATGTTTCTTCATTTTGAAAATATCCTTCCTTTTCAGTTAACTTGTCCCCTTATGGTTTTGCTTTTCAAATAGCAAGGACTATATTTTAGGTGAAACCCTTTGTTCTTGGTTCCTCATCAAATTACATGACATTTAGGAGTGCTTGGTAGACAAATATCTGTTATTTTTATAGTTCTGTTGAGACAATGAGGTCCAAAACTAGGCCAAAGTATATTGTTTGTATAATTAATAGTTGCTATGTTTCCCATGAGGGTTTATGCCTAAATAAACTTTATTTAATGATAAATTAACATGCAAATTAACATATATCTTAGCTATTGGGCTATCACAGTAGTTCTCTCCTAGCCATAACCGTTGACAAAGAAAACTGTGCGACATTAAAAAAATCAGAGTAGGGAAAAAAAAGAACGTCAGTCCTCAAAGTAAACTGTGCTTCCCTAATATAATGCCTTGCTCATGGGGCATTTATAATCAAAGAATAACAATGCCAAAGAAAATGACTACGTATATGAATATCTGATGCTGAAAAGAAAACTGACTGATAAGAACAATATTGAGACTTAAAAATCACCTAATCACAATCAGTAACTTTTAGTCTGTAATCTGCCTGCGCTACCAAATGCATATGAAAAAAAAGTCAAAATTGCACTAGTTCGTTCACTGGAACATGCACCTGAGAATCAAAACACAATGGCAAAAGCTTCAGGGCACATTTCTTTAAATATTAAATAGATGAAAATTAAAGTATCAAAAGTCTAGACAAAGTGGTATTATGCTCCACAAGAAGTGAACTTCTGAACATTTGAACTTTTTGTGACAGAGTGGTTTGCTTTCAGATGTGTGAAAAGTTTTTCCTCTACCAGCAAGTATTCTCCTCTGAAATAATTTCTAATGCTTCACTGGTGGTAGAAGGTCAAATACTCACACTGGGGAACCAGAGAACTGTAGCTTGTCCCTTCAACCTTTTCCCCAAAGTCTTTGGTCACGCCAGAATCTTCTCTAACTACTTTTCACCACCCTGGAATACGTAAGTAACAATACTTACCTGCCTTTTGAAGATATTTCCCAAGTGGAAAATATTGAGATATGACACTTATGAGTGACATCAACAGAAATACAGTTTAAAATTCTTTTTATTGTACTAATAAGTGTAAAAGTTTCAAACTCAATAATTTTATTCAAAATATAAAACCTATGGATGCCTGCATGAAGTTCTTTTAACTTCTCTCTGCTGAGAATTACAAATGTGACACATAGACTGTGTCAACATCACCTTTTTTTCCAGACAGAGCTTTTTAAGCAAGCTGCCTCAGAGGCTGAAGAACATTGAGCTCAGTGTGAGCAACAGAGCTTCCTAAATGCCAGGAGATGCTGTCAATAACACCTGGTAGAACCAACAGCGAGGTAGCAAGACACATCTGTGCACATTTTGGTCACACTGAACAGCACGAGGAGTTGCAGATAGATTGCAACTGCTACCCCTCTGAGCATCAGATTTGTCCTTTACATCAGTAAAAAGAAAAAAACCCAGAAGTAAATTGTAAAGTGGTGGGATTGGTGACAGCCAGAAACAGCTTGTTTAAGGACGAAAAATTAGTGCATTGTCTGCGGCACTTTCTGGAAGAAGTATTCATAGTTGTCAATCACTTCTGATTGTCTTAACAACCTGAATGTGTTTGAGCTTGGAAACTAAAACATTTAAGCAAATCAGGAATGGAAGTGCTATTCAAAGCAGTAAAACACCTTGAATAATGTGTCCTTTGCAAAGAACATCACCTTCAGAGAAGGCAAAAAAAGAATCAGAGATACACAAATTGATTTTATGATCATTATTTAATGCAGAAGGATGTGAGAGTCTTTTGAAGCTGAAAATGATTCTAATCAAACTATTATTACCTGTTTTCATCCTAAATCAATTTCCTCCTTAGGCTTTAGCTGAAATCAGTGAGGTAATAAATGTCAGACCTGTAAATTCAACATGAGGAAGTTCATAAGCATTTGTTCCTTAAAAAGATTTATTGCAAAATCTGGCATTTTTTCCCTGAAGGCCTGATGATGGATGTGCCAAGGTTCATAGCTGTGCCTGACAGGGGTGGACAACGTAAAACATAAAAAACAGTGCCCTTGTAGATGAAAGGCAAACAGCCAAGCTTAACCTCTTGGAAAATAATTACAGCTCATGTACAAAGACAGCCACAATTTACTTTGTTATCATACTAAAACTACTGAATGGTATCCACGTTCCCCAGGGAAAGAAAGCATAGCAGATTGACAGATCCTGGATTCTAAGAGAAGCCTCCAGAGCAATGTGACAACCCAGACAGGCAACCTTCATGCTCAGTGTACAGTAATTTCTCTTGAGGTAAATCAGAATAATTTGGAGGTTTTGCTTACTGCAAAAAACACCACAACAAACAAACAAAATCCACTTACTACAAATCAGGATAAACATTTTTTTATCTAATTGAAATTGATCATATGTACAGGCACCACTATGCAGAACAGAACCCGTGGCAGGTCCCCACCAGCACTTTTATAATCCGCAGGCACATTTTGAAATGACCTTGTTTATAACCATAGCCGCCTTCCTAGCAGAAGACTTTAGAGTTCTGCTGGTTTCCCTGGCAACTATTAGCAATGCAAGAAAGATACAACATAGAAAAAAATTACATTTTACCCAATCCTGTTTCCAGTAACTGTTAATTCCCCTCTCATATCAAAGGGAATTTTACAAAAGAATTTTTCCTCCCATGTCAAGCGTGGCAAGTGTAACAGATAACACAAAACTTTACCGCAGTAAAGGCCATTTCATACCTCTTTAACCATCACATCTAATTCTGCCTAGACCAGTACAAAACAAATGTTAACCTTTTCAAGAAGTTTTCTGCTTTTCGTCTGTGTAGGTAAGCACTGTTGTGTTCCTGGGGAGATCAAGGCAGGGAGGTTAAGCAAAATGCAGATACTTCAGTGTTCAGCTCTTAACCTTTTTGTCACCATCCTCCTGTCCTGCTCTGGAACACATGGCACTTCAGCAGTGGGGAGCAAAAAGCACACTCCACAAGAGGCACTCCAGCCTAATTCAGCAGGTCTGAGGTGGTGACTTCCCTGTTTATTCTTCCTCATTATTATTCTAACACCAACTGAATTTGGTTTCTGCAGAAGTATCACACTGACATCTTCTTTTCCTCCAGTGCTGGTTCTCATAGCCTGCCTCAGCTGCTTGTACGCATTCACCTTCTCAACAAGGATGTCACACTCAAAAGGGAAACGACTGCTGAGTTATGAAATCCGTGTGGGTTTATCCTCTCTTTGGCGGAGTCAGCATTTACATGGACAAGTAATACTTGGCCACATCGTACAGCCTTCAACTCAGAAAGGAGCTCAGAAAGGAGCAGAATACCTTGAAACTTACAGATGAAAGGAAACATTATGTGACAATCACAGCTGTGAAAAGCAGAGCAAATCCACACCCTCCCCCAAAATAAATAAATAAATAAATAATAACAGTGATTGGCAGAGAGTGGGAGGAAAGAGTTAAAGTTAACAAAGAAAGTGAAGATTAAGTGAGTCTCTAGCATGAAATTCACTTTCAGCCCTTTACTGACAGATCTGGAGGAGAAAAAATGGTATTTATGTTTCTGAAAGGCTGTGTTTACAGCAAGATGAAAGGGCCAGAACATGGAACCAAAGTGCACTTTTAAACAGGGAACAAAGGTAACAATAACATACAAATTCCATTATGTTTTTTATAGAAATTGTTTACACTCTATATAATT
This sequence comes from Pachycephala philippinensis, assembly GCA_013397055.1. Taxonomy (NCBI): domain Eukaryota; kingdom Metazoa; phylum Chordata; class Aves; order Passeriformes; genus Pachycephala; species Pachycephala philippinensis. Next base: position 792,382 of record VWZT01015989.1, read on the forward strand.
TTTCATTTAAAACTGGAAATTTACATATCAATAGTCCCTCTATATCTTCAAAAACATTTTCATATTTTTACAGAATACATGGACAATTCTCAAATCATTTTTCAGAGAACAAAAACCAGATGAAGACTCTAGCCTACTTAAAACCCTGAGTCTTCACCCACAGGCTTTTCTGTCTGTGCAAGCCCACCCCACTAGCATAATTTTAACTCCAGACTAATTGAACCAAGCCAAATGTATTCGACAATAGCAGAATACACCTACTCTTTCTAGGCATTTCTAGTGAATCAGATGCACAAAGCCTGGAATATTATTAGCAATCTTTAATAAAATGCACCAAGGAAAACTGTACGGCTTAGTGATATCCCAGAGCACCTACAGTTTTCAAAATGTAAGTCCATAGAGAGCATAAAATTACCTCATGAACAAAGAGGGGATGAAAACAGAAGTAGGAAGAAACAAATTGTACCAAACTGACCTTCCATGTACCAAGTCCAGCGACAACCAGATCCTGAAGACACATGTGCCACTCTCAGAAAAGATATTTCCTTTGTCTCTACTTTTAATTTAGGATCTGCAATTGTCCTCATAGATCTCCAGTGCAGTGCAGGCCGGTGCAGAGAGGTCTGAGCCAGCTACAAACAGGCAAGCCCTCTTTGCTGCAGGATAAATGCAGGAGTGAGGTGCTAATTAGCACAGCCAGCACCAGCAAAGTGCTTCCAGATGCTGCCCCCCTGTCGGCCTCCCCTCTGTGCCAGGTAGAACCAACTCCCAGCTGTAAGGTTTGACTCTCCACCTGATGCCTAAAGAGGCCAACCTAGAAACAGACACTAGACAGCAGTAAGGGAATAAAGGTGGATATTTATTTGAAAGGCCTTCAGAGGCACACCCTGGGCAGGCCAAAGGCTACACCCAAGATGGACCCCGAGTCACGAGTTCTTCACACTTTTATAGGTTTGGTCCATTTGCATCTCAACCCAATTTCACCAATTAAACTTTAGCTAATGATGTAATTTCCCCTCAGCTTGCCCCCCTTCTCAAGATGCTGGGTTACACATTTTGGGCCTAGGCCGGGCTGGGTGTCCTTGGAGAGCAGCCTGGAGAGGCTTTGTTCTGTCTGTCTCAGCATGAGAGAGCAGCAGCTCACAGGCTACAGGACACTGCAGAGTTACACACTGGGAATGCAGAATTTGAAAAATATAAAAGTTAAAACCTAAGGCATCACACCCAGCACCAAACTATGCTATACAAGCCTGTGCTATGTAGAACTTCTTAAGAGACATTGTGCTGTTTGTTATTTTTCACATGTTCCATCACTGGCAACCAAGGGCCCATGAAACATTCTCATCTTTCACCTTCCTATTCTTGAAACAATGTCTGGCATAAATGTTCACTGACAAAGCAGCCTTGAAACATAATCTGAATGGCTGAAAGCCAAATGAAGGAAGTAACCAGGCGTTATACAAAACCATCTATAATTCCACCCAGAGAATTTGAACATTTGTATATGAATCTGTCTTGTAACTCCTGTAAATACAGCCCTTTACAGAAGGAGCATAGTGTAAATTCCCAGCACATATATTGGAACTTTACTGGTGTGAAAATACTGTTCAATAGTTTCAGCAACTCTTCTGTCATCTCAGAGACACAGTCAGTCTTGTATCCCTGGGAAGCACCCACAGGAGATGAGATAGCCATCCATTACTCCCTCCAACTAGATTCTCCAGTTTTAAACAAGGGTTGTGGACAATTGCCTCATGAAGACATATTTAAGGTTATTCCCACCATCTTAACCCAACAAGCAAAAAAGACTTCCAATGATCAGACTGGATTTGATCTTTAGCTCTCACTAAGAAGTGCTGCCCTCTTAATAGACGTAATTTGCAGGTCAAAAGTGATGACAAGTGCACTTTTGTGGCCTTTAACTGTGTAACAGGTTTGGGTTTGTGACTCCACCCATTCCGATGTCCAACTGACAAGCTCCATTTAAAAGTAATTGTGGTTAAAAAAAGGGACTAAACCACAGAAACTTGGTCAGCATTGTGGTATTATCCACATAATTTCCCTATGGCAATGCTATCCAAGAGTGGAAGAATCCCCATTTTGATGAGCTAAGATAACTAACTCAAGCTCTCTGATGAATTTTCATTCAGTGGAAACACTCCCATGGTCTGATCTCCACATGTGCCTCTCTTCTTTGGCGATTGTGGCTTATGCATAAAGCTCACAGAGCAGAGCCAAGGATTTACACATGAAATCCTCAACCACCCTCCTCTGCCCTTGACACTGCACACAGAGAAGGGCAGTTCAGTCTGTCTCCCTCCTTTTCTTTGGGAAAACACACACATTTCTTTTTGGTGCTATAGATATATAATGCTCATTAAAATGAGACACAGCAATTTTAATTAACCTCACTAGGTCATAAAATCAGAGAATTGTTTAAGTTGGAAAAAAACTCAAGATCATTGAATCCAAATGCAAAATGGCCCAGTCTGGAAAAGACAGTATAGCTATAAACACAAACATAGCTCTGCTTAAAAGGGCAGAGATCCCCAGATCCTGGGGTACACTGTAGGGACCTCCAGCTAACTCCAGAGCCAAAACGAGTCTAATTGCATTTTCCTCCCTTTGAGAGACATTTTTTTTCAAACAAAAAACCTTTTTAATTTGCTATTTGAAAAGTTCTTACCAAAAATGCTTCCAAGTGAAGGCTAAGATTTCGTGACAGTAGTCAAGTTGTTCAGGAAAAGCATCATCAAGCTATTGAAGCTTTCAAAAGATCCCTAAGGGAGAGAAAAAACAGTTTTGGCTTACAGGTATTGCAGAAGACACATTTTTATAAAATAATGGAAATATTAGCCTTACAAACTACCAAGTCTGTGGGATAAAGAACCTATACAGGGAAATTCAGTCAGCAACATTTTTGTTCAATTGTTGTAATCATTTTTGCAAGAAATAACACCTTCCTTGAACTTTTCCTTTACTTTTACTAATAAAAAAGGCACTTCAAGACTGCAACTTTAGTTATTATTACTATTAATAATAATAACAGTTGTGATGATACTTAGAGCAAACCAGCAATTTTTGAAGGTTAAAAAAAAGTTAAATCTTGGGTAAAAACTATTTACAACAAGGATTTTACCCCTGGAAACAATGATGTCAGGCATTTAGCTCAATTTAAGTAATTTTATTTCTCCTAGTAACAGGAAGTGCTTCAATGAATTTAACTTTGTTAAGTGGAGACAAGCCTTGTTTTGAATCTTATTCAATGCATCTGGAAGACGACTAAAAAAAAAAAAAAAAAAGGAGGAAAAAAAAAGAGGCATTTACTAATGCCCTAGAAATTGCTCATCCTCTTGAACTAAAAATACTGAGTATATTGAGACTGTTGAAGATTTAAAAGAAATTGCTCACAGAACAGGAAGAAAACTGGAACTGCCAGATTATGTTAAAGAGTATCCCCACAGCAGGACAGCAGGAGTACAGCAGAAAGCAAAGAGAGAGACACCAGGCACTAACAGAAGCAGGTATATAATGACTAATGTTCGTCAAAAACCTTTCATTCTTCGTGTATTCCTGACCCAAAAGCTTTTCTCCTGGGGATCCCTGGAGTTGGAATGATTCATCAAGTCTTTGCTTGATGAATGAATTTAAATATGGGCAATTTCCTCTTCATACGTGCATCTGGCAATGCATTGACATTCCAGATATTTTTTTTTTTTTTACAGTCCGGTAAAAATCAGCAGAGTTACAAACCAAGATGTAGGGAGGGAAGGGTTAATTCTGGTTCTTAATTTTGGTGCCTGGGAGTCAGAATTCCTGTATGGTCATTGGAGGAATGATCGAGAGCATCTAGGCTACGGGCTTACAGTTCCTGCCACTCCCAAGTTAGGATGTGTGAGATAGAAGGCTGCTTTTGATGCTTTAGGTTTTAGCTTTTTTATTTTTTAAATTCTGTATTCCCAGTGTGTAACTCTAAAATGTCTTGTATCCTGTTAGCTGCTGTTCTCTCATGCTAAAATAGACATAACAAAGGCCTGCTTTTCAAGGACACCCAAACCATCCTAGGCCCGAAATGTGTAAACCAGCATCTTGAGAAGGGGGGCAAGCTGAGGGGAAATTACATCATTAGCTAAAGTTTAATTGGTGAAATTGGGTTGATATGCAAATGGACCAAACCTATAAAAGTGTGAAGAACTCGTGACTCGGGGTCCATGTTGGGTGCAGCCTTTGGCCTGCCCAGGGTGTGCCTCTGAAGGCCTTTCAAATAAATATCCACCTTTATTCCCTTACTCCTGTCCAGTCTCTGTTTCTAGGTTGGCCACTTTAGGCATCACTTTCACTCCGTGTCCGTGCTCTCACAGGATTTCTGTGCTTTCCTTGGGTGGGGAGTGCATGAGTGTGTGTGTGTGTGTGGGTGTGTGTGTGTGTGTGGGTGTGTGTGTGTGTGTGGGTGTGTGTGTGTGTGTGGGTGTGTGTGTGTGTGTGGGTGTGTGTGTGTGTGTGTAAAAACACCAGGGACCTCAGCACTTGTGAGTTTACATCAAATAATGCCTCACTAAACTTTTACAGTGACGAAGCTCTAAGGCAGTAGCAAACAAAAACCAATTGATCTCTTTGGAGGTACTGAGATAGTGTAAAGCTGTTTCTGTAAATATTTGAATAGTGCCTGAATTCAGTGGCTCTCCCAGTCCTAACTCCAATTCTAACCTAATTGGGTAGAAGGCTTGTGCATGCCCAGAAAGAGCAGACAGAAACACCAGGTCTGGCAGTACTCTGTAGTGCCCTTGTCACACACCAGAGACTGCAGCAAAGGCAGGTTAGGCAAAATGCCCAAAGTCAAGGAGAGTGGGACGTAAATAGGAATTGAATTGGGGATAAACACTCACCCATTAACTTGGTAAAAGATAACTTCCTTATGTTCCCTGTCATTAGCTTGACTTGGTTAATGGTATTGTTTTTCAACACTAATATCTCTTACTCCTTTAACCAAAGAAACAAGGCTTCATTTAAAATAGAAGATTCTGTTTTGCTCTGAGACACAGGTTCACTGGCAGAAGCAGGAAGAATAAAGGTCACAGGAGACATAATAAGAAATCATGTGTCAACTCTGTAGGGTAGTGTTGTTATCCCAATTTCACTAGGGAAGGAAGGAAGCAGTAGGAACAGCATTTAACAGGTAAATTACAGTCTTCAGTATGGCTACAGTGAGTAAGAGCAGTGCATTTACCATCAGGAAAAATGACTTGGTAAATGAAAATACAGAATTCTTAACAAGCAAGTTTCACACAAATTACATTGTAAAGGACATATCAAAGTGCTGACTTTGGCATTACAGTTGAAAACAAAACAAGCAAAATTTTTCTTTTAGGCCTCAAAACCAAAGTAATTAGGATAAGAGCTATCACAGCATACATCATGACTGAGTTAATTCTTTAAATGAGATCTACCATAACACAGAAATATACTCAGTTGAATGTAAAAAAACAACACCTAAAGGAACCTGTAAGAGTTGTCTGCAATAGGGAAGAAACACATCAATAAAAAGAAAAAAAATACTCTCAGTGGCCAAGTTTTCCTGAGACCATACCACATATAGCACATCAATTCATCAGCTTGCAGATTATGCACCAAATTTAATGTTTCATTCTTTACAAGAGGAGATCAATTTCAGCAGCCTCAGGTAGCATTTTACCCAGAAGTAAGAACACAACACAGATGTCCTGTAAGTGTTACTTTATTACACAGTCAAATATTTCAGATGTGTTTGAGGTAAAAAATATCCATGAAATTTAGTCATGAAGTGCTGTCATAAGAATTTTTTTTTTTTCATTGAAAGCCTGTTCAGAAGCATCTTCCCTAATGCTGCACTGCCTCTGTGGGCTTATTGCATTAACTCAAGTCACTGTTGTAATAAGCATTTCGTTTAGCCTCTGTAAATTCTGACACTAACTTAGACTGTAAAGAATTTTTCCATATTAAAATAGAAAATCTACTATTAATCACCAGATTATGCAAAATCACATTAATGAAAATATTTCTAAGTTAAGCAAGTGAATCATCAATGGAAATTGCATTAACTGAGATGCATATCATATCCAAACTGCTTCAGAGTTACTATTAAATTTAATATTTGCTTACTAAAATTACTGTTTTAAATACTCGTAAATAACAGATTATGGAGAAGCGTAAATTTGGACACTGTTATTCTTAAGAGACATCTTGTTTTCTGTGTGTTATAAAAGTGTTTCCAGTAAAGTGTTTTGCACGATTTTAATTAAAATACAAACCAGAACTCTTTCCTCTTAACTGAGCTCCTTTAAGGGAGTAGCTTCAAAGGTATGAGACATAGCTTTCACCTGTGAAAGAACAATGATCCTCATGAATAAGTACCTACAAATTTGCACACAAACCAATTTCTGAGATACAGGCTACTGGAGGTATGGGTTATGCAGTGAACATGCAGCATTTATCACCAAAAGTATAATTATTGCCAGCAGACTGGCAGTACAGTGACAGCACAGTAATTTATAATAAAAGGACATATTTACTAATGAAATGCCAAAACGCATTAACTTCTATCATAAAAGAGAAGAGTATAAATCTTAAAGCTTGTTAAAATCAGATGCTCCGATATTATATTTTTTTTAACAGATCTACAATTTGATGTTCTACCATTAGAGAAAATAGAAGAAGGAAATGGAATTTTTTTTTTTTTTGCTTTGATGATACAGAAAGGTAACCCTTGGTTGTAATTCAAAGGTTCACTTGAAAAGGTTCCTTTTTCATTCATATCAGTTTTCTTTTTTTATATTTTTTTTTCTTGGAGGTAATATCAAGCTGTATTTTGTTCTTGCACACGGTTTGTAGGCACTTTGATAAAAAGAGGAGAAAAAAACCCCAAAACCAGAAACAACTCCACCTGTAAGATCAGCTAAGGTTGCTTTGGGGAAAAGCAAGATTATCACATTTCTGTCTAGAATTTCACTCAGTGTATGTAAATACACAAATGAAATGAGCAACCGCTCATTTCACACATATGGATCAGAACACAGCAGACTTCTATTGAATGAGTTATAAATTTTACCTAGACATGTTGATCCCACATGTTCCTGGAATTTCTGGACTCTGTCTAATCCCAGAACCATGTAGGCCCTCTATTGCACTTCAGCCGTCCCATGCAGAAGGGATGAACCCTCTCTGTCCTCCCACTAGTTTTCTCTTTCAGTCTCCTCCTCCCTTCTCTTCTACCTCTTCTCTCGACCTATTCCAATATTAGTTCTCTTTTGAAGCTGTATAACTTGATTAAAGTGCCAGCAGCCTCTTTAAGGACCAATATTGATACTTTCCCATTTCACCTGGAAATATCTTCCTTAGCTTATACCAAAATTATCTGTAGTGTTCCAACAACTAAAGCACACTGACAACTGTGGCCATTCTGTCATCAAAATTTTCTTTTTGATCTTCTGAACCATTGATAACCTCTAGACGAAATAGCCATGACTTTCCCATGTAATATGATGCTGATACATTACTGAATTTTAATATTATTCCTCACTCCGTTCTTCCACGCTATAGAGGACGTTTTACCAAACAATGGTTCTTCCTCTACACGCAATGTCCATCTTTGTGCTCACTGCAGCTTTAATACTTTATACTTTGTGCTAGAGTTCTCCAAAGTAAATACTGAACAGTTTTGACCTCACAAAAAATTCTTCAAAATTTTCATAATAATTCTATTACCTTTCAAGTAAATGAGATTTAAATTCTCCCTCACACACTAATCCAGGTGAATAGGTTGAATTTATGTTTTGTACTACTTGCAATTTTAATTACATGATTCATCACTGGCATCAATACTTGTGTTCTGCATTACTGCATCCATTTTCTACTTTCGCAAAAAAGAGGCTGAAGTCACATTCAGAAACATAAATAAAATAAAATAAAAT
>VWZT01015989.1:800341-855694 GCA_013397055.1 Pachycephala philippinensis
AATAAAATACCTAGTAATAAAAGAGCTAACATATCTGAAAGAGAAGGGGGGAGAAACAAAAAATGGAGAACAATTAAATGAGACTTAAACATAAGCAATCACAAGAACAATATTATTACCACATATCCTTGCAAAGATGATATACCTAGCAGAAAACAAAGTCCGTTCTATATTCTTCTTCATGACTTCAGGTTACAGTCCCAAGATCATAATATACCTAAGATTTATTCCAGTTGCAGTTTTTATCTTAATTTTCACCTCTAAAATATTTCAGGTGTGAATTTATTTCGTCTTGTCGTGGTGCTGTGTCCTGACAGTTTCTTTCGGGCTTAATACAGGACTTGCTTTATTGCAGTGCCTCTGACAGGCCTGTGACAGGCAGCACTCCCAGAGTTACTGAGGGGCTGCTTTGCCATTGCTGTGCCCTGTTCCTGACTGATGGCAAGACCTGAATTCTGCATTTTTGTCTCCAATGAATTATAATCCGGTTTGAGGATAAGACATTGAATTTCTATGCCAGTTTCAATGTCACCGAATGTCTTCCAGGTGATGACATCATCTAAATAACTAAAATTGTGTTTTCTGTTCTCCCAGCCCCATTTCTAGCACATATGTACACCAAGCAGTGCTAATAGCATGAGTTATGATTTTTCATTAAAAAAGGCCGAAGCGGGTCAATGTAAAAGATTTTAGTTCCATAAAAAAAGCTTTATTTTTTTTTTCTAAAAACCAGATATTGGTTCATTATTTAAATCACTGATAAAAGCAATGTCAGTTTCCTACAGCCCTTGCAAACCAAGACACGCAGATACAACTTGATTATCTAAAAGTCCATGTTTCTTTCTAACCACTGAGGAAATTAAGTTACAGGGAAGTTATTGACTCCTGAGACAATAGCTGAGACTGTAATTTCTTCCTTTGAGTCACTCTTGGAGCAGAATTCTGTGATGTCAGCCTGGCACTCAAAGTCAGAGGTAAGACTGAGCACGAACATACGTTTTTCCAGGATAAACACTAAGAAATAATTTAGCAACTCTGTGTTTCTGAGAGATGAAATAAGTAGGGTTAGACCTACAATGTATAATGTAGACACCAATCTTCAGACTTGATGGAAACAAGAAACCTAAAATCACGTCCATCTGTCCTTACCTTTTAAAGACAAGGTGTATGACAATAACAACAAATGAAAACCAAACACAGCTAATAAAGTTCCAGATATGTAGTGCTAGCAGTTTCAAAGGATGAGGCAGGAAATAATTTATCCAGCACAGTTTGACTTTACACATGCCCTTCAAATACCAAAAATACAAGAGCAAACTAAATCAGAATATCTTCCTACACTGCATGAGTTATAAGGTCAATATTGGAACTGCTGGGGGAAATCTGGCCTGTCTTATGCAGAGGGTCAGACTACAAGATTACAATGGTCCCTTCTGATTTTCAGATCTATCAAGCTATGAATAATTTAGATGACTTTCCAGGACAAACAGAGGAACTGGAGTTTAACAGCTGAGCAGGCAAAAAAAATTTTTATCGTCTTGCCCATCAACTGAGTTTAAGTAATATTTGCAAGTATCTGAAAAAAAATTATATTCAAACAGCAAATAGCAGTTTTCACAGCTTTACCATGGTCACTATAGCAGGTTTTGGTGTTTCACTCCATTTGCTACAGAGTACATTCAAGAGTACAGCTGCATGGAAACCTGACTAAAACAGGAAATTCCCCTTGGCTGAAGAACTTTCCTCTGTTTGCAAATGAACACAGTAAAATTAACTGTGAAATGGCTTATTTGGTAATTGATTTACAGATTCTTGGCCCTAAGAACATGAAGCCATGGTTACATATCCACTTTAATCTGGCATGAGCCCAGGTTGTTGCTGAAGAGGAGCATCCATGCAGACATCCAGAGCAGCTTCCCTTTCCCATTCCATGAGAGGATGGTGCCCCTCACCGAGTGACTGCACGAGCTCTGGGGTAAGCACAACAGAGCCAGGGAGATCCTGTGGCCGTGGCAATTGGAAGACAGGACTGAATTTAGGTCACATTTAAGTAGTGCCACGATCATGGTGTGGGTCTCTACCAGTCAGTTGACTGAGGAGCCCAAGGTGATGGCTCAAAGAACAGGAATATTTACTTTCTCACTCGTATTAACTCTTATTCCCCAACTCGAGCAGTGGATGGAGTGACCTAAAAAGGTCATTAGTTTTGTACTTGTGACCCAAAGATTTATTCGGTTTAGCAATTCCTTCATTACAATTCACACTGTATCATTGCAGAGCACCAGAAAGCGAGCTGCTGAATACAAACGTTTGAATTAAAGAAAAAAAAATCAAACTCTGTCAATAAAGCCTTTATATGCAAACATAAAGAGAAAACAAACACTCCCGACTTCATTCTCCAAAGGAACTTTGACTTGTGTGTTGTATGTTAGGAATTCTATCAAGTGACATGGGTTTTTTAACTATGTTCATATCATAAAAAAAAGAATAATGTCCTCTCTTGGGGGGGACAAACAATTAAAAAGCAATTTATTTTGACAGGAAAACCCTGAAAGATTGTGCACAAAACAGTAAAGATTGAGACAATTTTCTCCTCTCAGCCTTTAAAGGATATAAAAGAAGTGAAATAGCTTTCCCAGGATCCAATTTGGACCTAAGTTATTGATTATTACTATACAAAAGAATGTAATGAAAGACCTCCAGGATGTTCATAAAGCATTTTAAGTCTTTTAAACAACAAAACTGCGAAACATCTGGCAGAACAGGAGAACTGCACTAATGTGTTCATCAGATCTTTAGGCATTTTTTTATATTCTTGTGTCCCATCTCACTAACTAAGAAGACGTGAAACTCTACAGCTGCTGTCCCTTCCTTCAGAACATTTCTGGAAACACAGAGAGGAGGCCTTTTCAGATCGCTTCTGAACTGAAAAGGCTTTCCGTTTAATATCAGTATTTGCATGACCAAAATACTTATCAGGCCTTCACCACTGTACCAGTTGTTGTAAAGTATAGATGGCAGGAAACATGGTCCTGATATTACACCAAATCTTCAGAATGTCTTATTTTCACAGCATTTTTATGTCTCCATGAGCTCCTCTAGACCCCTCTACTCCATGTTTGCCAGGTCATCTATCATTCAGTGATCAAATAAAACCAGGTACTGATCCCCACGGCCTTGATTTTTCACTAAATTTATTTTGACTCTCATACACAGAGTAAACATTATCTGGGAGACTAAATATAAATAAAATCCCCCTTTTGGTCCACAAATATACCTTAAGGAACTTTGTGTCTAAAGGGAATCAGCACTATTTCCTCAGCTTGTGAGAAATAAAAATGTACCCATGAATCTGCCAGTTTAAAACCAGAATACTGCTTGCTACAGTTTTTCATCTATTTCTATTCATAGTTGTTAATTTTTAAAGAGACCAAAACAGCAAGAGGACAGAACAGTCAATCCTGTCACATTCAGAGGAAAAACACATTAGTCACCTCCTGAAGTGTGGCTCCTTATTTCAGCTCTCCTATGGCTTATTTAGCAAAGTCAGTGCTCTGATTCCTCTCTCTGGCCCAGATGCTGTGCCTCCCACTCCATCTCAGCTAACCACACTCGTGCTGCAGCTTGCCAGAGGGAAGCGAAAAAGAAATACTACCCCCAACACTCCCCCCCTGCCACAGAAACTCGGCCTTCAAAGCCACAGAGTCCTAGTTCTTACTGTTAGTTAGGGGTTCATTTCCTCTCTGAACATAAACATACGTAGGAATCAGAGCCATGGACTTTCTATCCCAGAAACGTGGCAAATACTGCATAAAGAATGCTGTAATCTCTCCCATCCTGCAAAGTGGTCCTAGGTGGGATAGGAGATGATTTTGGACCTGTCTCGGCAATGGCGTCGACATTTAGAACCCTTTTTTAACGTTCCCCAAACCCTTCTTTACTTTTATGACATAACGCACTTCATTTAAAAATCTGTTTTAAGGAGTTTTTATGGGAAGGACTGAGTTCATTCCTTCAGACCTGACAGTGTGTAAAGTCTGATGGAATTCCCTCACAGAAGTAAGTTTACTTTCATGAATAAGGTTTCAGAAACAGATTTTCTTGAGCCTCATTTTCATCTTTCAAATTCAAGAGTTCCACATGAACACACTAATGCTTTTAGCTAATTATTCTGATTTTTATAATTCAGGGAACCTTATGTTCAATAAAGGCACTTAAAAGACTGGAATGCCCAGGCAGCATTTTCTAATGATCTATAATGGGTCTTCTTTTTCAGCACTTTCCCCCTTTACATTTTTCATAATTATAAGTCTGGTTTTGATAATAAAGGAGCTGTCCTAGAGGTTTGATCTCCTAGATACGTTATCTTTGTAATGAAAGAGTATCTCTTCCTCCCTTCCCTCTCCAGTGACTCTCCCACACATTATCAGGTCTGCCCACCTGTCTTTCTGTACTTTCTTCCCAATTCTTCACCTGGCAGTGGTCTCCCTGAGCTGTTCCAAGGTCTTTCTCCTGCTGAGGGTTTACTATTTCTTGACTTAATTACCAGGATAAACGAAAAATGTCCCTGCAGAAATTTTTTACATTGGAAGAATAAGTGCCTCATAATACCTGAAAAAACCAGAATGCATCAAAAAATATTGCCTCGTAAATGCCAAAGCATTAGTATTTGGAAGTGAATGTGGGTCTGTGGTGGTTTAACCCCAGCTGGCAGCTCAGCCCCACACAGCCACTCATGAACTCCCCTGCACCAGGGGCAGAAGTGAGAAAACTCGTGGGTTGGGATAAAGGCAGTTTAACAGGAAAAGCAAACCAAGGAATTCATTCCCCACTTCCCAGGGCAGGCAGGTGCTCAGCATCCCCAGGACAGCAGGGCTCCATCACCTGTAATGGTGACTTGGGAAGACAAACACCATCACTCCAAACGTCCCCCCTTCCTCCTTCTCCCCAGCTTTACATGCTGAGCACGGTGCCATATGGTCTGGGATATCTCCTGGGTCAGCTGGGGTCAGCTGTCCTGGCTGTGTCCCCTCCCAGCTCCTCGTGCAGCCCCAGCATCTCGCTGGTGGGGTGGGTGAGGAGCAGGAAAGGCCTTGGCTCTGGGTAAGAGCTGCTCAGGAACAGCAAAAACATCCCTGTACTTTCAACACTCTTTCCAGCACAAATCCAAACCAAAACCCCACACCAACTACTACAGAAATAACTTAATCCAAATAACTTTAACTTTATCCCAATCAAAGCCTGCAAAGCATTTTTACAAGAAAAAAGAAAAAAAGAAAGAAAATTTAAATGTATTTATGCATAGAAATTATAATGTAGTAAGGAAATAGTGTAAGATAACTACTTTTATAAAATTTTAAATTGAAATAATATCTTTGATACACTTAAACCATAATCCAATAAACTTCCCGATGAGGATTGTTATGTTACTCATTGACTGTGCAGAATTATGCAGGGAGTAGAAGATTACTTTGTGAATATAAATAAGTGAATGAAATGTAAACTAAACCTTTGCATTTGCAACCTGCTTAATTCAATTCAAGCAGAAATTATTTGTATGCTTTCAAAATAATCAAAGTGGAATAACAGTTGTTACAAAATGGAAGTATTCTGCAGAATGATCAACGGGGGAGAAACCAAATAAGAGATTTCTTTTTTGACTATCAGTTTCAAGATGAGAAACATTTTAAGTACTCTCTTACTAAATTACTCATTATGGGAGATCACATGAGAGAATGGCACCTAGGCTGAAAGAGAACAACAATTTATTACTTGAAATATTACCTGTCACAACAAAGAACAATACAGCATTCCAGTTTCATAAAAATACCACAGAAAGGGACTGTAGTTTGAAAATTGTTGCATTCTAGATGACAAATAAGGCTATAAATGAGCAAAAGAGGAAGATTTGTTTTAATCCCATGGACAATAAAAGTTGAAAGCTGGTTTGTTTTTGTTTTTTGTTTTTTTTTTGCAGCAATTACCTGATTACATGATTATTATGCAAGAAAAGCCTACACCATAAATTATACTTACATTTGACATGACTTTCTGTCCTCCTTTTGCTATACCCCAAATAACTCATTTTATGTATCTTCCAGAAATTGCAAGGTAGAGGTATCTGACAGACTGCCCAGTTATATTTAGTTTGGCCCATAGTAGTGGTAGTAAACATCTGATGTGGTATCTGCCATGAGGGGATGAGTCTTATGACAATCACAATTTCATTTTCTCAGCACTACCAAAGTTTTGTCCTGGGTCTACAGTGCAGATGAAAGACATTGAGAATTTATTTGGCAAGCTAAAAAAAAAAATAAGAGGGAGTTTTTCCTTTGTCTGGAATACCCCTAGTTCACTGAGAAGTAAAAGCCAGGCTCTCATGCCTGAATAAAAACAGATTGCACACCAGCAGTAAATGCTTGCTCCTTTTCCCAGACAGATATTTAGAGATTTAAATAATCAGCATTCAGAGATGGATTTATGGAAGGGAGACAAGGAGATACAGATGCTGAGTTCTGTTTCTCTCCCTACCCAGACTGCAGAGCTGGGAACTCCGTGTCTGTCATCCTCTGTTCCCTCTTGCTTCCAAGACCTTATGGAAAGAGAATAACAGAGTTGAGGTAGGGATGCTTGTCACTATTCAATCACATATCTGAGCATGGCTGCAAATCATGGTGCTGTCATTCACAGCCAGGCTGCAGCCACCTTATCTTTGCTAAGAATATAGTTAAAGTTTTGTTTTAATTGGTACAACATCCTTTGATAAACACTGAGTCTCCCAGATACCAGAGTGCAGCATAAATCAGTACTGGAAAGACATCACACAAAGCTTCATTAAGAACATAAAATTTCTCATACCTTTGTGATTAGCTGTAAATTAGCAGTAAAACTTCTACCTAAACGAAGAAACATTACAAACGTTCTAGTACAAACAACTAGAGGTGCAGTCTTTAATTCCTGTGTATGTCTGCTTCCACATTTGGTCTCCACTCTTTTATTCTAAATGACAATTGTAGCAGAAAGAATTTTTGCCCTTGTTTGAGATAGATGATGAGGATTGTTGTTGTTGGGGAAGAGTCATTTTACAACTGCAAAGTTAGATCTGACTAAAAATCTCTCCCAGTTTGCTTCATCCTGATACCTAAAATTCAACCCCTAGAAAAAAAATAATAGTGAAGTTTTTCAGCTAAAAAGGCAATGTAGACATATGTTTTCCAAATTGCATCTTCTGCAAAGATCATATATATGTCACCCACACAGTCCTCTGCCATTTTTTTTCTTTCTGGGCGCATTTCAAAATGTCACTTATCACACAGCCTTCCAGTTTGGCTACTAGCTTGCTAAGTGAGCATCTTGTTCCACATACTCCTTTTTTTCTGTTGACATAATCTGAACACTCTCGCTAATTTTCCTCAAGCTCGTGTAGAACTGTCAATATTAGAAACTCATTTTTTATCCACAATTAATTAGACATAAGGCAGCTTCATCAGAGACATTCTTGGTTCTTGGCTTTCTGAGCACCCAGACATGGATAAGCCAAAATACTGATGGGATTGGAGAAGGGTTGCTTTGCATGGAATCCTGTGATATTACAGATGGTGGCAAGACATGAAATAACACCATACACAGTCTTTTATTTTTTTAATAGAATGTTTTCCCAACTGCATTCTCTTTGGTAATTGGATACACTAAATCTAAAAACCTCCACTGTATAAACACAATTAAATCATTGGATTTACTGTTTACCAGAACTCATGAGGCAAACACTGTGAAAGATATTTTAGGATTAGCATCTGTATTCTAGATGGTCCAAATGCTAATGAGGACATTATGCTCATGCAAAATTTCATACTCACTTACAAGAATTCTGCCTGTGCTGTTTGTTACATGGACTCCCAACACTACCTGCTATGTAATATAGGAAGGGAGCTTGTTTCTCATTAATTCAAAAATTCAAGACTCCTCCCCTTGTGACCTTTGCAATCCAAAAAACCTACTACCTTTATTTCCTAGAAAGACACTGCTCACTGGTTAAGTGACTATTGATCTCTATGAAAGTTAGATAAAGTTGGAGAAAAAAGTATTATTGCCTTAATACAACACGGTATTGTATTATCTGTTCTGAAAAATAGATATAAAGAAACTCTAGAATGAACTCCCTGAGGGGATCCTACAGTTTTCATATTCACAGAATCTTTCCACAGAGTTTAAAAAGGGGATAAATCCAGCCTTAAATAAGAATTCCTTGGTTAGCCTTCAGTTCATTTGCATTTCTGGTAAATGAAAAAAGCCCCAGACCTTCATAATCCATTTGCAATATAGGCAGGAATTACCAGATATATCAGAGCACTCAACTTTTATGGACCTAAAATTTCTCTAGACATTTCAACTGATGATTTTTAGGCTTGTCTCCCTATTTTTCCTCATAGAATTTCCATTCACCAATATGCCAGTTTAATCCATATATCCCATCTCAATAACTAAAGCATTTTTCATGAAGTGATCTCACATTCTTACCATTTCCAGGGTTGGAGAGCTTTTTTGTAACTTGAAAAATATGAATTGTGTCTTGCAGACAGATCTTTAAGAAAAGAGTGAATGCATTTTGTAAAGTCAGGTCTTTCAGTACACTCTGGAAGGCCAATTATTTTTGTATTTTATCTTCTGTGGTGATTCTCCAGATTGTCAGCTTTCTCAAAGAGCTAAAATATTTCCTTCTTATGCTATTCTTTATCCTTCTTAAAGCCTGAAATACCATCTTCTGAATTACAAATCCTTTCCACTACTGCAGTTGCTCAAGTGTGTATTTTATTTATCAAATGCACCCATGTCCTCTCAACCTTCCATTTCACTGGTATCACTAAGACTGGATCTCTGTAGAAACACCTCTGCATAAAGAAAAAGAAGTTCTTTGTGTGCAACAAGTTGTACAGACCTGCAGTGGTGGCAGAATAACTTATTAAGTGATTATCTACAATGAAAAAAGAATGGGTGGATCAAGATTTAATTTTTGTTTTAACCCAGATTTTCTTCCCAAATGTGTTGTGAATCCACAACTTTAATTCAGTGCCTTGTTAGCTGTATTATCCTTAGAGAGACAGAAATACTGGCCAGGCAAAATTCAGAGCATGTCTGTGAGACCACAGAACAAGAGCAGATGACACTTTTTGACAGAAGAGGCAAAAGACCTACTGAAAAGAGACGAAAAGGTTAAGAAAAGGTTGTTGGTTGGAATTTCTAGTGCTGAAACTGGCTTCATTTGATCAATTGCATAATTATTTAAAGTGAGGACTTTAGCTTACTGTCTCCTTGAAGGACCACCAGCTGATTTTAATTCACAATGCTATGTGCTTTTTCATAGTTAGCATCTTGGAAAAAAACAAGGAATTTTCAGTTTATGCCATTTTATATTTTCTTAGGGAAAATACTAAAAACAATTCCTTTGCCTTAGAAAAATGCTCAAAGCAATTTGAAATATGTAATATTCTGTGGAGAAAAGGTTATTGCAGTGCCTTACTCAACTAGTTGGTGTGAAGAGCACGATTTATATTTTTTACTTGTCCGAACATTGTCAAATCATTCTGTTAAGAATACTTTCTAGAAAAATTATTGGTTCTAATGTTGAAAATGTCTTTCTAAATAGGAAAACACATCCAAGGATTTATTAAACTGAATTATTTATAGGTCATAATTTTGTTTCTCCTTTTTGAGCATGCCAAACAGCTTATTAAGGAAATGTCAACAGTCCTTGTACAAGTTTTGAGACAATTTCAGCTAAGCTTTGTCTCAAATTTTGAAACTCGTCCTCCCACAGCCTACTCATAAAATAAAGGATGTTCTTTGGAGCTGCAAATGCTGAACCATTTCTTTAACACTAATCAAGGTAAGGCTGGTTCCTGTGTGGACACCAGGACTAGACTGCAAATCAATATATAACACTGCTGTTATGACAAGCAGGGGATGTGCAATGTACAAGGTGTCATTGCCATCACAGGTATGGAGAGGTCAGCATTCTGCATACCCTTAAGGCTTGGGCAGAAAATATTGATTCCTGACTTTGATGTTTTAATAAGAGGCATGGGAGTAGGACAAGTATGGATCCACCTTGATCTTACAAAAAACGTAAATTATTATTCTCACTTTGAACCTTCTCGGTCATGAGAACACGGTAATCAAGGCTATCAGGAAATTTCACTCCAGCAAGAATTTGAGACTGACCTGGTTCACCTCCATTGTGCATCTACAGAGATTCTTATCTCTACTGCTGAGACAGGTGAGCACTTCACACCACCTACGTTCTGGGGCAAAGTTTCTCAGATTTTGCAACACCTCACTGGAACAGACCAGAAAAGAGACATCTCCATTAAGATAATACTGTCACCAATTCAGCAGCCAGTTGTTCTCAATGCTCAGGAGTGCTATTAGGCATCGTGTACTTTTCTACCTTGAGAGAAGGTCATCCTAACATCTGTTTATAATGAAGCTCGATGAGAGAAAAGCATTTTAAAAAAGATATTATCTACTTTTGCTGTTCATGGATCTAGTTTGGTACAAATGGCTACTGCATCCATTTGCTATAGTTCAGTATTACTATGATAATTCTCTGAAAAACAAATGTTTACTGTCTTATCCTATAAAAAATCCAATATATTGAGACAGTTGCTTACAGTATTAATTTGACACAGGTTTAATTGTGGCCCATTAAAATACTAATCTGTTAATTGCTTTCTTTGCTGCAATATCAAGGAAAAAAAGAGTTTATTGAATGCAAGGGGAAACAGATTTATCACAACTACATTATTAGCTGCTACAGTATAGGCCTTTTCAGTCATTATGCTTTGGATAACATTCTAAACCCCAATTACACTGTAGTGTTTAGTATAAAATTGTAGCTGAACCTTGCAGTTTCATGTTTTATTGTCTTTTAAAATGAGCGTTAGCATTAAATGCAATGGTAATATGAAAAGAGAATATTTAAAAAGCTGTGATTTTAATTTAGCATGTGGCAACACATAACAGATGGTGTAGGATGACAGTGATGCCATTTGAGCAACAGTGTCTGCAGGTATGAGGGTATAAAAGTCAAATTAAATTGGTAACAGTGTATTAAAGATTATGAAATAAGATCAATGTGTCAACAATCTGATGCTGTAAATTAGATAGATGGTTATCTTTCTTATTGTTTGGCTGCAAGATGTGTAAAATGGTCTCTGTGATCCATTAAAAGAAATTCTACTAGACACCAAAAGTGGGACAACTCCTTTCTTCTGTCAAGTAATAAACTGATCATGATACTCCTTTTTTATTGAACACCATCTTGGCTACTGAAAAGTATTCAATGCTTTTGTGTTTCTGTAAATATTTACCCTACCTCGCTCAGAAGAACAAGAAAACTGTTGATTTTAATAAACCAAAAGCTTTTCAATTTTCTTGCCTACTTCCAGATAAAAACAAAACCTTACTTACTGTGTTCTACAGTAATGTCTTATATAATTCCAGATTTAGACTAGTGAGTAATTTTCACAATCTTGAACCACAGTGAAAATCATAGCCAGTCATTACCTGACCTTTACCAGGGTTCACATTACTTTCTCTAAAAATAAGCTATAACAGCAATGTCAGGAGTGGCTGTAATAGCCAGGATTTTCTCTTTAGTGCACCATTCCTAATGCATATAATTCCAGGATTTGGTTTTAAAAGGTGGATGATTAAAGACCTGGTTTGAACAAGCAGTTGTAGTAACTCCATACAGAAATGATTTCCATAACAATAACCTATGGATCATTTGTTGTCCTAATATCAAAAGGAAGGAAAAAACAAACCAAAGATACAACAAACCAAGCTGTTTATGGTTTCCAAAAGGAAATGGGCCTGCCACTTCTATTTATAACATGACTTTAGAGCTCACTTTCAGAGATGGCTGTGGAAAGTGCCACAGTTCCAAGTTATCCAGCACGTTTAACAAGGACAGTACATCATCCTTCCACTTCACCTCACAATACTTTTGGTCTGTAACTTTCAATAGTCATTGAACGTGGCCTTTATTCTCCCATTTCTGTTAAATCTCTCAAGAGTTTCAAGACAGTCATTTGCTTGATGAACCATTTATACTGAGGTAGACCTTCACACAAAGAGCAGCTGCGTAGGACGCCTCAGAGGAATATTGTACTTGGATAGGGAAATATAATGTATGCAACAGGAGTCTATTAATGAGACATCTAGATGCTTAAACGAACCTTTGAACACTTAGGTACCAATCCCACAAGTGCTGTTCTCTTCTCTTACTGTCACTATAAAAGTGAAGATCCATCAACAATGACTGAAAATACCCACCTACTAATCCAAGCATTCACATCCATGCTCTAGGCTTTCTGTTCAAGATACCTCTATTTCGGAGGCGATTTTTTGTCTCTCCTTCTCAACTTGTCTATAACATTTCCAGAGAAAATTTTTTCATTCCTACTCACTCTTGCAGATTTTCTTTGCATATGTGTGTATATGCACTTAACCACCTTAAATTGTTTTAGTTTCAGAACAGCAGAAATATTTAGTGGCTTCAAACAGAATTCAATAGGAACTGAGTAGATTATGAACTTTGTTCTGAACTCTTTTGACATGGGAAAAACCTTGCAGGTATACTCATCTCAACTCTTTTTCTTAAGCTCCAATTATAGTTTAGAAAGCTACACACAGAGGTTGTGTCAGGATTACATATAAGGCACATATGCTTATGCTATAGAGTTGATGGATTCTGCCCGTGGAGGAAGGGATAAATGGAACAGATAGAATCACAGGCTATTATGAAAGAAGAACTCTCAGTGTGCAAATTCAAGCTGATGAAACAAAATTATCTCTCCTCTTACTGAACAGCCTTCTAGTACCTGGTATTCGGCAAGAGGACAGGATGAAAGGGAGGATAAAAATAACACATCTAAAAACTTAAAACCCACCAGCTGATGTTTCAAAATCCACATGCAGCACGATTCCTGTCTTGATTCAAAACCCACTGACCTTTTGTTTAAAAACATATCAACCTCTGTCTTTGAAATGGCCACCCCCTGCACTCACACTTGTTTAGGACCAGTCTCTGAAGGAGCGGTTGTGTTTCCTCTTTTTTGAATCAGTTCACACAAATCATTTGACTTGTATTCTTCAAGGCCTAAATTATTCATCAGTTAGTGAGCTGACAAAAGGAATTTCATTAGGACAAAAACACATGTTGGCTCATCTCCATCAAAGACACAGGGCTTGCTTTGTGAGGAGAAGAGTGTCCTGGAATTCCTCTGACGTATGCATTATCGGTGCATAATGCTTAGACTGAAATGTTGATTAATTAAAAACCCGGCGATACCTGCCTTAGTCATCTCCCGCTTTATGCATTTTATACTCCTACACACTGGCCTGAAAGCAAAGTAATCTAAACACAAAATTTGAAGGTCAAATTATCTAAGTAAGCAAGCATAGCTCGGGTTCACTGGGTGGATTAATATCCATGGTAAATTTGCCTTCAAAGGTTTGGTCTTTCCTGTAAGCGAAATTTCTAGTTCTGATGTAGGAACATTGATGACTTTTTGCATCACATTTTTAGTATTGGCCATAATCCCATTATTTGGCCATTATTTTGTTCTTAATACATAAAGGGAAAGAGAAAGAATTCTACACAAAAAAAAATTATTGGCTGACATGCCAATCTTGAATCATGAAGATTAATAAAACAGACAAAATTTTAAAAAATACCTTTTACTTGCTCTAATTGTTTAGGCTTTAATATGTTTGTGTGTGTATTTAATTGTTCAGTTGGATAATATCCCGTAGCAGTGAACTCCACAGCTGAAAAGATTTTGGTTGTTGTTTTTCTATGGATGCTCACTTTTTTTACATTCTGGTAAATTTTGGTCCACAAATAAGAAAATTTTATTACCATTAGGCAAGTATATCAATCATTTTTTTAGTGTGCCTTCTAAAATGATAATTTTCTTTATGTTTGTGCTGACTGAAAAGAAGGTTCCTCCAAAGAAAATATCTTTCTCTTTTTTTTCTGGGTTGAAACCTTAAGTTCACAACAGTGGTAAGAGATTTTAAAGTTCAGAAAGTTTTGTTACAGTGAGAAATAACAGAAGATCAAGTACTTTATATTTTGATCAGTGGCTAGGCTTGATAGATTACTTGTATAAATGATGCTCAATAAATGAAGGTATAGCAATAATCTATATCTACTATTATTATTTTAAACTGGTTTTGTATATTGTTTCTAGAAAAAATGAGCACATTTTGTCTTAGCCCCGGAAAGATAGAGTAAACCGTTATTTTGGCAGAATTACCATTGACAAAACCTCCTCCCCAAAGTTTAAAAGGAAGATGTGAACATCACTCAGTGTATTCACCTCTCAAACCAGTATCAATCACTGGCATTCTTGGGAGATGAAGCATGAAATTTGATTTCAAAGCCTGTAAAAACACTACACAGCCCTGTCTAAAACTCATTCACCTTTTGGTTACACAATGTAGTCCCAAACTGACTTAAAATTTTAGGTCAAGGTCACTGAAGTTCAACATATTCTACAATACTTTGATTTCTGAACATTTCTTTTCAAATATGATGTTCAACATCATGAAAACATGTGTGAGACCAGACAGACACCAAACAGCAGAAAATGTGTTAGCAGTGCTTTGTAGTTCCAGGTGTACTCTTTTGTATCCCCAGATCTGAAAGTGTAACTTTACATTCAGACAGAAAATTAACGATAACCAGGAGATATCCCAAAAGCAGACTGATGAACAGAGTGCCCCAACATTTTCTCCTCCCTATTCAAATAGAAAAACAAATTTTTACCGCTAATGTTTTGGTATTGCACAAAAAAATGTATTCCTCAAGGGGCATGATCATACCTGAATTTTACTGAACTAACGATGCTTTCTTTTGTTTGGTGCTACTTGTCTTCTTTTTGCACAAATCTTAAAGCATTGACAGTCTCCAGTTCATATTTCATAGGGGAATCTTTGTCAATGCTTTAATTCGGTGAACACCAGTGCTGTGTTCACATTCCAACAATCCAATATCAAAATTTACTTTTAAGACCTTAGTGCTGCTCCGTGTGAACTTTCCAAGAACAACTCAGACAGCTCTTCCTGCCATTCCATGCATAAATTATCCCATCAAAGAGCTGGTGTTTATTCTGAGGTCTTTGAAATTCTAATCACTTGTACACACCTCCTCAGGCCAGCCTGTGCTTTGAAATTTGGATTACTTACAATTGGGCTATTCATAATGCAGGGCTATAGAATGCAACTTGCCACCCATTTACAAGCCTCTGTACATCCAACACATCATCAAGGATTTCTAATTGACACAGTTCTCTTCTTCCAAATTATTTTCCCAGTGTCAGCTTTGTATCAACTATTTGACTCACAGCACAGATTTTAAAAAAATTGCTTTAAGAGGGTGTGAAAAACATGCAAGTAATGTTAAGTTAGTCTTTCTGTGTATTACTATAAAGAACACTCACAATATTTATTTATTTACTTACTTACTTACTTATTTATTTGGTGTGAATTCTGCCCATGTAGGCTCAGAAGCTGCCATTATATCTGAGCTCTGGCAGAATGTGGTCAGTTAAATTGCTTATCAGAAATTGTATTTAATCCGGCACCATTAAGCCGTAAAATGAACTTAATTGTCAAGAACAATACGAAATAATTGTATGAGGTTTCTTTGAGACCTGAAAAAGACATCTTGGAACTTTTCTCAGCCAATGTCCTCCAGGCTGATAGAAGAATGATTTCACACTGAAGACCATCATCAGCTCTCTAGAGATTCCCTTCAGCCCTCTCCTGGTATAAAGGGCAGTGACTTTATACTGGCACCTGTATAAACTGGGAATTGGTGACTAAAGCAGAGTCAGTTCTGCTTGTCTATACATAGTTACTCCTTACACATAGTTATTCCTTACACATGGTTACTCCTTACAGCTAAAAACCCCAAAGAAATAAGTAGTAGTCCTTCAACACACCAAGTGCAGGTCTGAATGAAAATCAAGGTTCTTGTAAAACAGTCAAAACAATTTTTTAGAAACCAAGTCAATTCCCCATGCAATTAGATGTTATATTGTATGTGTTTTATTATTTTGAATATGGTTCCAAAAAAAAACCAAGTTACTGAAGATATGCCTAATAAACTGTATCTGATATCCTTTAAAGGACTGTAATACTTTTTATTTCAGTCTGGAATATAGTAGAGACAGCTTCCTGCAGCTTGTCTTCTGCAATCCCAAGGTATTTCTCAACAACCTTCTGGCTTTGTCATGGTCTGCAGATTTTGGAAGAAAGGAAGTGACTGCCTCTGTTATTGATATGAATGTGTCAAAGCTGTATCTTTACAAATATTCAGTTTCTGGGAATTCCTAGTACTTTCCTGCAGCAGGAGTGAAAAAGAATAGAGAAATACTACACATTTCTGTCCTTTCAATCTTCTATCATTAGTGGCATACCATGTATGTTTAAAATTTTATCATTCTATTCATTTACATTTTGTGACTTGTACAAATTGATCAAAAAATGGCAAATTATAGAGAGCAGCCCAAAATACGGAGGTTCACCTCCATTTTTATGTTCCATGTTTCAAATCCACACAGCTTTCCTAAGCAGCTTCTAAGCTCAGATGGTGAACGATGAAAAAAATGTATAGGACTGTGTTCTACCTTATGAAAAAGAGCACTAAAAATGTGTTACTAAAAACCCATGGAGTAATCACCATAATTATCCTACCTGATAGTATATTCCTTGCCTTCACAAGCATGTATCAGTGACACACATGGCAGTGGGAGTTCTGGCAGAGCAATAAGGTATACAAGACCACATAAAGCGAAATAGCAAATAGACTGGCAGGAAGCCCAGTGGGTTTAATCATATTTCTGCATTTGTGCAGTATTTATATAACCAAATGTGGAGATAATGACAGAGAACTCCTCTCTTTCTCATTATATGGTTATTCACACAGCTCACAGTATTTCATTTATGGATTACACATCTGTTATTATGTTCCATCAAACACTGCCTTGACTCTCTCTGTCTCAGACACAGCTCCACTGGTTGAGCTCTGAACACCACTAACAAACTGCCAGACCCATGTGCCATCAGTGCGCGTGTTACTTCCAACTTCATGTGACTTCAGAAACAGCATTCCAGAGATTCAGCCAATAATTGTGATAAAAATTGCACTGAAAAAACAGTAAAATAAAAAAAACCAAATCTGTGGCTAAAATACGAGATCATTTACTACGGAGAGAATCCTCATGAAACGTTATGTGCACATCAAAGAGCAGAACAAGGAAGACTACTCTTATCATTACTGTGAAATTTACTTGCTGAATGTAACTGAGAAATAAAATTTAGTGTTGTTTTTCTAATGGGATGCCAGATTTTTTTTCCATGTATACTTATACCTATTTATTCTTTTTATTTTCATTTCAGTTGGAGTTGTGGAAACTTTCACCAGTGGAGGATCTGATGCAAGGTCAAATATATGGAGTTAGGGGTTTGAATGTAAAGGAACTTGAATTTGATATGTACATTAGGAAATACAGAAAGGATTTTAATAGGGTGGCATTATCAAGGCCATGCTAGAACAGGTTACAGCATAATCACAATACAATAATGGCTTCTTTTACAATCAGTGCATTTCACTCCTGTGACTGACATAGTGCTGAAAATGTGGATAAAAAAGGTGGTGATGCTTTTGTTACTTGGATCAAGCATCCTGTCTGGGGAAAAAATGTGATTTCTTTGGCTAACCTTTAAATCTTAACTCAGGTATATCACTGGGAATGGGAGATACCTTTAATCTTCTCCAATCTTACAACATAATACAAATCAGCCTAACCAGGCTTTCAATTATTCTGCCAACATCCACTGCTCTGTAAGTCTGTAAACTCATTGGCTGTCACAGAAGACATACAGGGTTTTTTAAAGTAAGGTAGGGTAGCACTATTATTTAGGATTCCCTGCTAAAAAAAAGAAAAAGCCTAAGAGAAATATACATTGATGTAAAAACGAGATTTCTTTTTCAGGAGGTGAACTAAATACCTTTCAGACATTAGTCAGAAAATACAGAGCTATGGAATCATTAAGGCCATAGTCCTGGAAAGGCTCGATTTTGCAGAGTATTTCATCCATAGAAAGTTTAGAAAATTGTCCAAGAGGGTGATTTCTCTTCGATTCAGAATCTATTATCTGACAGAAGAGTTAAATAGGTCATCCTATACCATCCATCAGGCAATTTTTTTCTTTAAAGACTAGATGCATATTTCTATTAGTTTATTATTATTCATCATTACAAATTTCTAGTCATACACTTATTAGCTCAATGTCAAGCTTAAAACATTTTTTTACACAAAAGATTAAACAAGAGTAAACAAAGTTAACAATATTGCAAGAACAGGGAACTTCAATGTTCCCACTAAGATATTCTGCTGCGGAATCACTATGCAGAGATGAACTCTGGAGCTCAGGTTAGAAAGCTAATGCTCAACAAAAAAATAAAGGGCATTTTTAAAATCTTTCTACTGGGTTTTGTGGGGTTTGGTTTTGTTTTTCTTTTAAAGTCCTTACCATTTTTCTGTAGAAGAGAGATTTAGGAACATAACTCAAGGTTTGCTCCAAGTGTTGAGCCTGCACAGTATTTTCATTTGGGATTTGTGATTTTAACCTCCTGACATACTGATAATGAAGTCATGAAATAGCTTGTAAGCCATTTGAACTTAGGACATTCCAATTCTGTAAATATGATTTGGATACTTAGAACAAAATACTGGAGCAGATCATGCTGGAAGACCCCAACAACACAAGAACATTCTCAGTTTCTGAAAACAGTGAGGCTCCTTCCCAACAAACTTTTCAAAATTTGGACCATGCTTCACATTGACAGGGGCAGTAAGAAGGGTCCATAACATGTTCTTTCATACTATTTAGGTCTATATATTTCAAAAGTCTTCTTTAATGCAGTGAAACCATAAGGGACATTCAACCACATTGCCTTAAAATAAGATAAAAATAATCCCCATTAAATTTATTATTTACTTCAGAAAGTGAGTTACTACAACAAAATATACCTTCAAAGAAAAGTGAATTCTAATCAACCATACAGAATGAGAACTAAAAATGCTTAACCACTCCTTTCCGTCCCTTCTGAAATCCAATCTAAGCAGATCAGACTTTACACACAGCTGCGAAGGAAAAAAGTTTTTCAAGGGTATCTGCTGAGGAAACCAGAATCTAAAATCTTCAACAACAAAACTGAATTTAATTAAAAGTTACAATTTTGCTAAAATATGTAAAATATTAGAATAAACTCACAGTAAGGGTCTTTTTCTTCACTGAGGAACAAGCAGCTGTTTCCAATGAGCTTAATGGAAGCAGATGAGAACTCACCAGTGATTAACTGTCAAACTGACAGATCTTCTGTTGTTTCATAATCCCATTTATGAACCCATACAGTTGTATAAATTCACAATTAAAAGAAAACCTCCCCTGTAGTAGCTAATTTTCCTACCATCAGCTCTTCAAGAAAATAACTTAAACGGAGAACATTAATAAACTTGAAACTTGAAACTAACACTGAGTACTGCTCATTCAGAAAGAAACCTTAAATTACATGTAAAATTGAGGGACACATGGCTAACAGTACACTGTTTTATCTAAGATAAAGTACTAATTTTCTTGGATTATTGCTTACACACCAAAGTCACAGATTGGAAACAGTTCTTAATACTGAGCATATTCACTCTGCATTTCTAATGACATTGTTTTCATGGCTGGGAAAAGAAAGGGAGGAATTCTTCCCCAAAAGGGCAGGAAAAGAGTTGTAGAAGTTGTTTAAATGCACTACAGAGGTAAGATGGGTCCTGCAGAGAAAGCTGCTTTATCTCCTGCCGGGGGTCAGAGATGCCAAGATGTGCAAACTGGGCACACATGGTTTTTAATAATCTGGTAAAAAATGTAGTGGTGAGAGAATAAAGAACCTACCTTGCTGGAAAAAAAGAATCAGATGTAGGAGCCTACCTCTGGTGATGGCCTGCACTTACAATTTCAAATGATCAGGGGAGGGAAGAGAAGTTTATCCAGACATTAGCACTAACTTACATTGCATAATGCCTCTAATGCTTCTGAAGCATTAGGATTGATAACCCTTGTAATTTTGAAACTTGTCAGAATTCTGACAAATGCTAGTTTTATTCTTTGGAGCTCTGGTTTAAATAAGAGTTGCTAATACAAAGTGTTGTCACTTTGTTTTTTCTCAGTAATACCCAGTGGTCTGTTATTAGGGGAAAACCTTAATATTAGTGCTTGGAATCCTTTAAATAATAAATCCCCCAGTTATTTTTTTTAAGCTGACCCATATCAGTGGTTCATTCCTTCAGTCAACAAGGAGGAAAAAGTGGAATATTTTAAAATCCTCCAGAATGCAGACCAGTCTGTTACATTCCCACATATCCACTACTTACTCCTTATTAATTGCTGTGGTGTGAAGAAGGGAGATAAAGCCCTTCCCAGTGTAATACAACAGGAACCTCTGTAAATTAATGTGTGTTGCAACAGTTACAGGAGAGAAAACTGTCACCACATAACATGCAAATGCAGTATGAAATTTCTCTTCCAAAATGAATGAAAATTTTGTCTTGCTTTAGTCACAGCCTTACATACAGAAGGTGTGGGCTTGTTTGGTTTGGTTTTTTTCCTTATCCAAGTCTTCTTCTTTGCTCATTTTAATAAAGAGACTAGTGACTTTTAACCTGAATGAAAATCAAGTAAAATAATTTTTTGTCTTTTATAATGGCCATACCTGAGAATACCATCCCCAGACTCTCTTTGAAATTATAGCCTTTGCCCTGGAATGCTGCGGTCTAAAATGCAAGATAAAAGCAAGAGCTAGTCAGGATAGACAGGGTCAGAGAAGTGAGAGACAACAAAACAAATTGGGTTTGGCAGAAAAATAAAAGCCTCAATTTGTCATTTGCCTAAGCAATAAAGGACAGAGTGATAACTCGTAAGGAAGGCTCGAAATGCAGATAAGCAGTGGCTGGGAGTGCTAGTGTATTGGGGAGAGCTCTCAGTCCTGCACGAGTCAGGGAACTGGCACACCCCAAGGTGTAACTGAGCAATTATCTTCATCTTGGTGATTTAACACACACTTGCGTTGCTGTCTCAACTCATATGTCTACAAATGTCCATGTCCAACTTTATCTCCCTTCACACATAAAATCCTTAAGTGTGCATTCATTTATCCTTTGCCCCATCTCTTTCACAGGTGGGAGCACATTTCCAAACCAGGGCTGTGATACAGGTTTATCTTTACCTGATAGTCAAAGCCAAATTGCTAAATACTCCATGAGAGTAGAAAATAATCAATCATGAGTTGTCTGGGCATTCATGGAAAGGCTCAGAGACGCTGACTGGAACAGTGGTTCTGCATTTCTGTGTGAGCTTTTAATTCTAAATTGTTAGATCCAGCAGTGCTGCACTTCCAGTCACTTGTGCAGTGCAAGCAGCCAGCACTTAAGCTAGACCTGTTTTGGGAACAGCTGCTCAACTGTGACCCTCTCCATAGAAAATTTTTGGTCCTCACTCAAAGCGTAACAGCTCTCAATACACATGCTACCCTTCAGCATCCTGTGATTAAAGAGAGAGAGGATTTATGAAGATTCACAAGTTACATCAATGGCTTCTCGAAGTCTTTCAGCGTTACCTCCCTCTCTTTGCATTCCACACCTCTTTGCATTTGGCAGTGTTCTGTCTAAATTCAAGGCTGACTCTGCAGATATTCCTTGAAAGAAGGATCTGCTGAGAGAAGCAGCCCTGAAGTGCAATACTTTTGGGATCAGTACGTTTTAGTCCCGTGTAGAACAGAAGGAATGTCTGATACCAAGGAATGAGAAGTCTGTTCTGAAGCAGACAAAGCCCATAATGAAGCTACTATGAAACAAAAACAGATCCTGCACTAACACATTCTGGGACTTCGGTTAGATTCACACTGGTGTCTTGACCCATGTGCTGAGCAAAGGGCTATTTCTCTTGACAGAAAGGGGCTGATAAGCAAATCCCAAAAAGTGCCCTATCTGAGACTGAACAGAATTCAAACAATTGCAATTCAGTGCAAAATCCAAAGGCAAGCATTGAAAGCAACTGCACTATAAAGAGCTGAGCATCCAAATCTGAAAACCCCTGCAGAATGCACCTCAAAGCACATTGACATATGTAACAAGAACTTCATAATCCTCACCCAAATTATAAGATGGTGGCTATCAGCTTTGGTGACATTTCAGCAAGTTATGCCAGTTGGGAATCTGCCTCACTGCAGATTTGTGGTTTGTAATTGTCAGGTTGGGTTCTGTACTACATTAAGGCTGTTTTGCTGAACTTCTACCATACTGTTCTCTTTATGATGCACGATTTTCATTACTCAGTGCCTCTGATTTCAGCATATGTTTATGGTGAACAGCCTGCTATTTATTACTCAAAGCAGTGTCTCATGCTGCACATCCCTGTGACAGGCAATTAGCTCCCTTTGAGTAATTCATTATTAACACAAAATTTATTTAAGGACTACTCCTAGTAAAAGTTATGATTATTTTTACTCCAAAAAATATAAGTAACACAAGCAATTAATTGCCATTGTGTTTTTAAAATACTATGTATGCAACCACTCTAAAAATGACAGTGCACAGTAAAATAGTATCACCTAAATAAAACTAAACAGCTTATTCTTCAGGTAGTAAAGCCAATGGGTGATTCCAGGCCTCCTTTAGGGATGAAAGCAAGGAACAAGGAGGTAAAAGAGAACCTCACTCTCCTTGGAGAGACAGGAGTAAGGAGTGCTGTGTCTCTGTGGTATGAAGAGAGGAAATGACTGTTGATTCAGATTGGCTTAAATTGAAGGAAAATGGTTGTAGATAGCTGATCAGAAGTTCTTGATAATTTTTTAGGCTTTTGAAGGAAAAATGTTGATGTCATTTTCCTTCTTTCTGAATCTCTAGTTAGAAAGAAATACGATTTTTTTTTTAAAAGGTTTCAGGATAACAAAAACTACAGAGAAAGAATTTTTTTTGTTCAAAATTATTGGCTAAATGCCCAAGAAACACAATATTTGTGAGTCCATAAGGAGCAAAAAAGGTAAAAATCCATTGTTTTGTCATATTTTTCTTCTTCCAGCACAATAAATAATATAAATCTTTTGAAATTTCCTACAAAACTGCCATTTATAACATCTTTGGTTAGAGGGCAATTTGTAGAGTTGCAGCCTTTCAAATGAGCAGATGTTCTGTTTTCCAGGGGGAAATCATACAGATATGAGAGCAACTAGAGAGGGATGAACTATTTCTACATAGGCCTGCCTTCTCTTCATTTTCCCTGTTCCAGTCTGCTCCTTCAAAAGCTGGGCAGCAGTGTGTGAGAAAGCAAAGATGTCAGACATGCCTCTCTTTATTGATGATAAATACCACACAGTAGGATTCTGAAGTAGGAACAGCTTAACTCTCTCCCTTTTGCTTCTCTGCAGATGTTGTGCTCTATTTGCACACAGCCTCACTACTCAGGACATTCCTTACAAGCTCCATCACATGGCCACTGCAGAAGACAGATCTCCTCTGTTATGATACAGAAATGGTTCTTTGGACAAACCCAGATCAAGCATTTAAACCTCCACTGCAAATATCTGCATGGCTGAAACTTCATACAGAGCTGTTCAAAGCACTGGTGAAGAGGTGAAAATATATGGTTTAACAGAAGTATTATGAAATAACGTTCATATTTAAGTATGTTTTCACTCATTTCCTTCTGCCCATAGTGAGGATTAAAAAGTTGGAGCAATATCTCTGGCTAGCTCAAAAAGCAAAGTGTGGGACAAGAATCCAAGCAGAACACAACCTGCACAGAGCCCAGCAGCCTTTGCCTGTGCTGACCTGACTTGGATTAGGAACCTTTGCCTTAAAAATTCTGCAGGTGTCAAATTGCCTAGGAAACCTGACTCATCTTTCAGTAACTTCAGCTATTAATTGCCTTTGAAAAATTAGAGTTACCAACTGTGATTAAGCTGCTACATAAATAAAAATAATTCAGTCGGGGCCAAGTGCAATTCTAAGCTCATGTTCTCTCATTTTTGAAAATTCCTTTAATATTTCCAGAGTTGCTCTTTCTTCTGCTGCTGGTATGTCACAGGAATCATCCTGGCACTGCTGAAAGAAAGGTCAAGTTCATTTTACAAAACCCAAGATGCAAGCAGCTACAGGCTCCCCTGTTGCTCTGCATGCCTTTCTTCTGTTCTGCTTTAAAGAAATACTATTCTATAAAAGCAAAATAAAATTTGTAGTGACCCTACAATTACCAGCTTCATTTGATGATGTAGTGTGTGCATTCTCCACTTATGGTATGTCACAGAAAAAGGATAGTGACAGGATTCAGCTCTGATGAGTTTCTGCTGCCCGAGTGTGTTTTTAATTCCAGGAGATTCAATAAGGTCCAAGTTTTAATATTGACTTTTTTTTTTTTTTCAAGGGGCATTTCACCCTGTCGGGAAAGAGATATTATGCCATATTTATTTCTTATTCAGCTTCTACCACCTCTGAAAGTAAGACTTATATTTCCCTTCTTGTCTACAATGAACTCGGGCATTTAAAAAAAACAATGCAAGCATTTCAAAAGTAGCATTGTACAAATGGCTTTTTGAGCAGTCCCATTTTCATAGTCACCTTGGACAAATAATGTCAAGCCAAATGTTTTTAGTTCTTTGAGTAAATTAAAAACGAATTATTTAGGAGAGCTCAGAAGGAAGGAAACAGGAATTCATTAATTAATTTTGACTTAGCTGATTTGTGAGTGGTTAAATCAAATGACAGCAGCTTGGAGCCACAGGCTACCAGCTGAGCTACACAGAACGGGAGGAAGCTGAATCAAAAACGTTGAAGCAGCAGAATAAAATGCAGCCAGTGGCACTCTAGGTCAGAGTCCCTGGACATGACAAACCCTGTTTGTGACCCAAGCTTGAAAGCTTTCGAAGCAGCACTAAGCAGGAGACTGAAATGCAAGTTTGAAGGCTGCACATCAAGCAACCCAAAGCTATCTGCTGCCAGGAGACTCCACTCACCCACCCGGGTGCTGTGCAGGTGCAGCAAGTTCAGTGAACAGGAGAGAGCTGGGAATGTGTCCATCCAAATGGGATATTTGCTTTCTACCCTTAGAACTTGATAATCTGCCAGGGAAGCCAACAAACATTACTTTTCTAAACTTAGAAGTTTTGCCAGCCTCCAATCAGAACATAATTCCAAAAATTAACTGAGGAGAAAATAAATCAAACACATAAAATTACTATTTTTATACACAAATTATATAGAGATAAAAAATGCTGTATCACATTTCGGAATGGACATTTAACCTTTCAAGTACTACTTCCTGCTTGTTATTTGCAGGTTAATCACTTATTTTTATTTATCAAAAAACATATTTATATCATGACAAAAGTAAAATTCAGACTGTCTCTGGATACTTCAGAGTAAAAATGAAAACATTTCAAATACAGAATTTGGGAGAACACTTCAATCCTTTTGTCAAAAATAAGTCCACAGCAATAGCCTGAGGTATTTTGTAGCCATATGACTGGGGTGGAATTTATTGGCCTAAATGAGGTGCTATGAACTGTAAAAAAAATACTTTCTCAGCAAAAATTAATACAAGAAAGTTACAACTGGTCTCTTCTTTCCCCTGAAAAATTCCTCTGACTTCATGACAATTTTCATGAGAACACATAAAGATTTAGTTTTTCATGGTAGTTATCAACAGTCAAAGTGTTCAGTGTTATCAGGACACTGATACAGGAACTTTTTTGGGGTTATGTGGAGAAAAAATAAAATACAAGCTGTTCTCCTATCAATTATGTCAAGTAGAGCTGAAGTATTCACAGTCCTGCCTGAAAACAATGCAGGAACCTGCTTAACTTTGGTCATGTGGTTTCTTCTTACAGCAACAGTGCAAAGAACATCATCCAGCACCAATGAGCCAAGGTATTACCATAGGACTTGAGAATTTTAACAGCCTTCCAGTACGTGCCAGTCTCACATTAGATACAGAGTCTAGAAAGGGGACAGAAGGTTAAATCTAGCAGCAATAATGTGAAAAAACTCCCTGTTTAAAGCAGCTCTCTACAGGCAATTCACTATCAGAGATGAGACAATTTAAAAGATGTTTTTCTATTTCCTTTTAACATTTTTTATCTGAATGTAGGTTAACATTCAAACATTATGTCACCACTAAATACAAAGTTCATTATTTAAGGTTGCTATATGGCGAGCTTATTTTTAACAATAATTAATAAATAGAACGGACAGGTAGGACTTTCACTGAAAGGTTTGATCAGTCCATTAATGCTACAGGAAAATAATTTCAACGTGATCAAATAAGGTAGGTGGCACTCGATAAGGACGAAGTCTAACATTTAAATATGTTTATGAAATGCAGACAATGCACTCAGAAAATGTTAAACTTTCAGCTCTGATAATTAGCTATGCTTTACCAGCTTTCAGGGAAACAAAGAGCCAATGCAGACGCTGTCTGTTGAGTCACTGCACGTTGATTCAGCCTGAATGCATTCCCTGCACCCAGCGACCAGTTGGGAACGAGTGGGAGTTCATTAACATCCAGGGAAAGCAACGAGCGCTCTGCTGCATTGGATCATCTGTTTCACAGCTTCATATTTTACCTATAGGAATTGTGGCAAACGAATAACTTTTTGGGGACCTTAGCAGCAATCAGCAGTCACACTCTGCCTACAAAGAAAACAGCAAATTGGTTTAAAACTGCTTCTTAGCATATGCAGTGAAAACCATTACATGCTGTCAACATGTTCGAGTCATTGTGCTAATGAGATGAGACAGGTTGTGTGACAAAGAAAGCAGCCTGTTTCTCAGTAGTGAGAAGTAATGAGTTCATTGACCAGCACGGAGAACCTGAATCTCGGCTGTTCTCCCCCACTTGGCAAGACGCCCATCTCTGCTTTTAGGCTTTCTGTTATATTTTAGGTTTGTGGGAATGTTTTTAATCTATGTTTGGCTGAAACAGAAAGGCGTATTCTTGGGGAAGAGATCATAGGCTTTCATAGGCTTTCATCCACACCAGTGGGCTAGAAATATCTAACTAGGCTTTATAGGTCAGTCATCTTACACTAAAGAGTGTCAAGGATGATCTTGTGTTTGTTTGATCAACCATTTTAGCTACATTCTCTACTATCAAACAAGGAGCTTTGATAAAGAAAGCAGCCAACTAAACTTTGTAGGCAAGAAAAAAAAAGTAAATGTCCTTGAAGACTGTTCCCCTTTCATGCTGTGATTAATTAAGCAATTAAAAGTATGATTGGTCTTTTTAAAGATGTCATAAGATACGGCAACTTCCTGTTATCAGAATAAATGAAGAAAATCTCTTCAGTCCTTTTATAAAGGGCTAGATCTGCAGGACAAAATGTTACGTTTGAGAAATTGGAGTTTTCTGTTCTCAAATATCACTGCAAATCAGGATGAGTCAGACGGACATACCAAAGCTCAGGTCATAAATATTTTGCCTATTTCTGTATTTCATTCGCAACTCACGTTGCCAGATCAACAGACTTCAGCACTAATGATTTCAGCCCTGCAACATGGAGCTGTTCTCCCACAAACCCAAGTGTCTTTCCAACAGCAAAACCTACATGGAATTCATCAAGAGATTAACCACTCCTTTATACTTGTGATCCCAAATCTGACTAAATATAGGAGAGAACCAGACAAGACAAAAGCTAATAAACTAGCATAAAACTAAAAAAAAAATATATACCAGGCCACTTCAAACATNAGACTGAACACACAGTTGTAGGTCTCAGATATTCTCTCAGCATTTGAAAAGATATCCCACATCTCCTGTCACTTAGCTATTAAACAAAGGACCAGAAACATCCACCTGACTTGAGAGGCTTTAGGCTGATACCAGGAAAATCAAACCCTGGTACTTTGTCCTGGCTGCTCCTGAGATATTTTGAAATTGCAACTTATCCCTCAAACCAAGGAGAAACACAATTCTGTCAAGCTATCTTTGGCCACTGACAGATAGGCTGCAGTATTTCAAGCTTCCTAAGTCACCCTTTTCTCACCACTATCTGTTGCAACAACAATATGTCTCCAGCATATTTTGCAACGAGGAGAACTATAATGAGAACAAGAGCAATGCAGCAATATAATCAACACCTTAAACAAAACTTCCTGTCAAACCCACTCCTCCTCTTAGTTATTTCCCTATCCTTGCTACAACTTTGGGCAGGAAATCCTTATTCATCAGGAAGTTCATGTGACTTCACTAGCTGATTTACTGATGTACCACTAAAAACTTCGAAAATGCTAATTAATTCATTTCCTATGGGAATAAAACTTGTCCTTATTTCTGGCTTCCTACATAGTTTGGCAATAATCATTATTTCAGACAAGGCATGACTGTGTGCAAGAACCATAATGAGAATGGACAGACTGCAAAAAATCTTCACTATCTATTGCTTTTTATCATTTTATTTTGCAATAAGCATTCAACAGTAAGTGCTTTATACACTGAAAATCAATTATGAAGAAACAAAAAAAAAATAGCAGAGCAGGTCACATAGAGAAAAATCAATGACATATTTAGAATTAACTCAATTAATCCATACAGCCCACTTAATCCAAAAATGTCATGCAACAAATTGACTGACCATTTTTAAGGCAGGTGGAAGCATATTAACAATACAGATAGGCTAAGTTTACTGGAAACAATTCACTTACCTCACACAAGTGCTACTCTAGCCAGACCATCACTTAGCATGTCAAATATCTATAACTATCTGATGCACTTAAATGGCTTTGGAGAACACACAGAGTGGAATAATCAATTTTCAGGGGCAGAGAAGCAGTCACTGTGGACAGCATTTTGCAGTCCTACTGAAATGCACGGTTTTTCTCTAGCTGCTTGTATGGAAGAATATTTAGAACCTGTCTGAATGTACATAACAGAATTATTGTTTATATAGAATTAAGTCCACAGAAGTCATAGAATAACACAGAGGAAACCTCACAAATACAAAAGGAACACCTTTAGTGACGAGAACCCTTCATGTGACACAGCACAAGGTCCCAACCTCTCAGTGGTTCTCCAGCTTCACTTAGACCACAACCAGTCTCAGGATCTTTTATTTTAAAGAGTAACTGTCCCCTCGGTTTCCTGGTCCTTGCACCCCCTAATTGCAAATATTCATCTTTCCTCTTAAAAGTGTAACTTGTTTCATCTCTCTATCCTGCAATACTTTATTATCATGAGAGATCAGTATCTGAAGTTGCTGTAAAATAAATGACAGCTCTCTTAGCTCTTTCATTATTACATCGGAGTAAAAACCAGACAGTCCTGTGAGTATGGCTGAAGAACATATAGTCCTGTTCTGCATACAGAGCTGGGAATCAGCATGCAATTAAAGGAATCTAAAGTTTACTGGATAGTTTCAATAGATAAAGACTAAAATAAAAATAGAAAATGGAAAATGTTCTGTTCAGCATTTTGATACAAGCCACAATCCAAATTAGGTCATTAAATGCAAGCTGTGAAGCTTAACTTTGATCTGTAAGTCACTAGAGAAAAGGAGAGTAAAGAAAAGCCATGATAAACAACTCAATTTTCTGGCTTTCTCTCCTAGAGCTCTCTCAAGGAGATGCCACCATTCATTTGGAAGTTCTTTTCTTCTTAACGCCTTGTCCATGGATCTGTTCCTAACCAGAGATAAAAGGACAAGTTTCCATGAGGGTGCAGTTAGGCATGTACCTCCATTTCTATTAACTATGTAATGAAGAATAATAAAGCAAAAATAGGAACATTAACATTTTTTTGGTGGTAACAGATCATTCTTAATGGAAACTCTGTGCCTTAATTCCCTATACATAGTAATAAAACTGTAGCTCATTTTGTGAGTTCATGAGGAGAAAAAGGACAAACATAAAAAATAAAATGACACCCCATCCCATCCTGCCCACAACTGAACTAACCAAGAATGAAATATTTGCCTTCTGAAAATCAGTGGGAATTGTACTTCATTTGGGGAAAACTTCACCTCATTACCACTTATTAACTGATTTAAAATATTTTAGTAAGTACAGATTTACATACAAATCTATATTACCCAGAAACAGGCCAGAATTGTGAACGTAATCTTGGTCAGAGCTGAAAATAAGACTTGATCCAGTATCAAATGAAGAGCATGAGCATTTCTCAATTGATTTCAGGAGATTTTGGATGCAGTCCATTTGGAGACTGCACACTGAGAAGGATTTCTCTACCAGCCTCCTTTGCCAGAGGAAGATAAAAATATATTAAAAATAATGACATTTTTACAATTTGAGCAAAATGTCTGATCTTCAGCTCTGGACCAGAAAGGAAATCTTTATTTTCCCTATTACAGCTAAACTCATACATAGTTACAAAATAAAAACAAAAACCACAACAGCAACAAACCCAACCAACCAACAAAACAAACAAAAGGAAAACAACAAAAAAAACCCCCTACCAAAATCAAGACACCACCCAACACCCTTTGCTTACTGAAATAGATCAGAATGTTATTTCGTCTGCAATTTTATTTTGGTTTATGCATTTACCATATTTCCTATTGGAAAAAGTACAAATTCACAGCAGCTGCTGTGAACCACATGTTGACAACCTAACTAGGAAGATGATAAAATATTCTATTACTTGTGCCTGATGATAGAGACAGCCATTCATCCATCAAAGCTAAACAAAACACCCTCAATCCAGCCCATAAGGGTTCTTTTGTGCGAACTCCAGCTGACCTAATTAAAGCCTTGTTATACAGGAAAAATTAGGAAGACAGAACTATAGGTTATGATATGCTGGATTAAGCCAATTTTACTGAGCATAATTTTACTGAGCTTCAGTCACAGAGGTCAATAATAAAACAGAAAATCAGGATAAAACTGATACAATAGAATCCTGCAGGTAATCTCTTCTCTCACACAAATTAGTTAAAGGCTGACTTGCTATAGGGCTTTTAAGCTTTGAGATACATATTCTTTTATTAAAATATCCAATTTTTATGGCTGTCTAATTCTATTTTTCCCTTCCTATAAGTGTCCAATCCCTTTCTTGAAGAGTGCCAACATTTGGCTTCAGTAATTAGAAACTACCTGTGTGAGGCTTCTACAGAAAGCACAGGGGTCTCTTACTCCTGCTGAAACAAATATTTTCAAATCTATGCCAAAAGCAGAATAACACAGCTAAAGAAAGGCCAAGTTGTGCTACTTATTGACAATGCTTTGTGGTTTAATTTTTTATTTTGCTTTTATCTACTTTGATTTGGCAAGCTTGTTCATTACTCTTCCCTTCATTCACGTATGTAGTGTGCAGAGCACAGTTTGACATGGCTTTTCTTTATACCTTTTTTTTATGGTGAGATATCAACTGTTTCATCAAAACAGTTCCATTTCAGCACAAATCCCAGAAAATGCTGCAGCAAATAAGTGTGTGCCAATGCCAATATGTCTCTTTAAGCTATTAAGTATCCAGTTCTTTTCTACTTGTGCTCTTTTTATTGCTGCCATGGTGCTGAGGAATGCTGAATTGCCCCGTTGGACTGCTATGAAAACTGGAATCATTTCACAGCTTTCCTTTTCAGCTGCAGAACTCTAAAATATGAAGGATGAATTCTCTGGTTTTCCTTCTCTGCTGGAGACATGAGAGAAGATTTCAACCATATAGCTGTGGATCACTTTGAAAGTCCTTCTGGCACTTGGACTGCTGAATTTCAGGGGTTTTCTCAGGTAACACTCTTGTTATGTTCTCTGTGCATCAATGCCATCCTCTTCTTTATTTTTACCTTTCTTTTCTCTTTGTAATAAGGGGAAGTCACTCACGACACAAGCCCCTTTAAAACAAAAAAGCACAATTCCTCCCTTGCTTTGGCTGTAGTTGTAGGAGTTGTAGGGAATTAAAGAACATGTTGACTCTTCTCATAATTTCAGTATTGTGTAAAACACTGAGAAAAC
The DNA here is from genome assembly GCA_013397055.1 of Pachycephala philippinensis. Lineage (NCBI taxonomy): Eukaryota > Metazoa > Chordata > Aves > Passeriformes > Pachycephala > Pachycephala philippinensis. Next base: position 832,420 of record VWZT01015989.1, read on the forward strand.
TGGATTTAAAAGAAAAAAAACCAATATTTCTGCTATTTAAATATTCCAAAAGGGCCCTGATTATAATTCTCTAAGCTGACTAGCCCTGTGGTCACATATTATGAGTATAATAAAGAGTGTATTGCATAGGAACTGCATATTTACACTACAAAAGCTGATCCATATCCCAAAAATATTTGAAGAGTGGAATGGCAATTCAACTAGGCTGGGGGAAGAGTACTCCTCTTAAATAAAACCAGATTCCCTTAAAATTATATATGCATACATACACATACATATACATAAATGAAGTAGGGGGGATCTGTTTTGAAGTTCCTACTGTTTGAACATTTGCTTTCAGACTGTGACACAAAAAATCAGTCTCAAGCTGTACACTTCACAGAAAAGCTCTAATCTCCATAAAATTGCAAGAATAATCAAAATACTTCATTTACATTCAATATGTAACCCGAATTCTTTTCCACGCTCTGATGAGACAGGCTGGAGTTCTGTCTTTTCTTCATTTTCTTCAGAATGAGACATAATTTCTCTTTATAAAATCTGTCTGTAACCTCCAAGCATCTGCAGCAAAGCTCCCTACTAACATAGATTCTCACTTATGTTCTCCAAGGACAGCTCTTCCAGAAGATTAAACCTTCTGTGTGCATTTACACATAGAGTAAAATGCACTTGTTTTTAAGTACAGAGTGGGAATATGGAAATTTAAAAAATAAAAACATTTTCCACTTTCCAATTTGTCACTTTGACAGGAGAGAATCATTCCACTTTGTCTTCATGATGACTTTAGTGACTTTCACCTCAGTCCAGGGTTTATGCAGGACTGAAACATTGGGAACTGCTGGGCAGTCTAACTCTGGAGAGACTGCTTCTGTAACAGGATATTTTCAGACCTAGACTACAAGTAAGGATGTGGAATACAATAATTATGGATTTGCTTCCAGTACAAGTTCCCTGGAAGAGACAATCCAGGTTTGTAGTGAAAAGAATTGACCATTTTTTTTTTTTAAGATTAAATCCTTCAGACTTCCTATTCAAGAGTGTAAAGAATCCAACCAGCAGCTTGCTGCTTTCCTCAGGGTATAGGATCAAGAACACTACACATCTTAAATCCTGAATTCTTTTACAACACACAGGCAAGTATGAACACCTTCATGTGACAGAAGGGGTTGAAAAGCAGAAAATTGAGGCGACACCCCATCAAAAAATAAGAGCAGAGACGAGATACAATTGTCTGTTTTTCTCACCCAAGGCTCAGTGGATGCCCACCCTGCTCAACCAAAACCCTGCCACCTCCTTCTCTTTACACGAGACAAACTGGGACAGAAACAAAACTCCCAGAGTAGCTGGCATGATTTTCACTGCACTAAGTGCCTCCTTCCTGCAGGGCAGCCTGTGCAATTGCTGCTTAAGAGATGCTTTTTTGCTGAGGGTTGACATTTGCAGGAAGAAGAGGCACAGCTGCCAAAGGAAGAGTAATGAGGCAGCCCTGTGGTAAAAACAGTGGGCAAAAGTACCCAAGGAGAAGGGGAAAAGCTGCTCCAGAGCACCACTGTGGGAACTGGCCATCTCTTTCCAAACCTGCAGTTTCCCTGGGGTTCAGACAGATTATTCATTACAAATATTTACCTGGCAAGTCTTGGCATGTTTCTTTAAGATCTATATTGCTTGAGAGTGTTACTGACACAGAACGGGGTTTTTTCAGTGTAAAGTATTGATTTTCAAGTAAACTTGTCAGTGTGAAGGCTAAAATGGAAAAGGTGAGTTACGGACAAACCTTCTCAGGTCCTTCTTTTTTTATATAAAATGTAACACTGGTATAAAATATAGCACCCTAACTCAATTATTTTAGGCCAGGCTTCTTTCATTTTTCTCTGTCTGGAAATTAGATGAATTTTCCCAGCCAACAGGAAAAGTAGAAGAGTATTTCTGCTTTTAACAGAAAAAGCAGAAACATTTTTCTGCCTTGGAGGTTTGCCAAATCTTACAAAATCAGATGCAATCCTCCTGAGAGGTTTGGCCTTCTCAGATTAAATTTCATAATCACATGCTTCTCTGAAATGTGGACTTGTGTGCTCTTCCATTTTCTCAAGCTGCTATGTAAAGTTGTATTTTATTTCTGGAAATAACAAGGGAAGAAAATGTGTTTCATAAAGGAGGTCATTCCTCAAGATCTCAGTTGAAAAGCAACAAGTACACTTTACCATGCACACTGAACCAAAAATATTTGAGCGATATAGCACCAGATTACTTGCTGACATTGTGCAGCTTCTGCACAGTTAGAGGCAGGATGTTGTCTAATCATCAACAACAGAAGGGTATTTTCTGAGCCAAAACATCTAAAATTTTCAAGGAAAACAACAAAGACACACAGAAAGAAAAATTTCTCCAAAAATGAATAATGTTTTCATACACAGGACTTCTGCAGCTGATGATCCCTTTCCTAGTCTTGTACATACCTGTGTTCAAACCCAAAACAATACAAACATTTATTTACACACATTCAGAGAAGGCAGAGGCCATGCTGAGGCACATTACACTGACATGTTACACCTATGGCTGGACTAGGTCTGAAAGCAGACAGATAACAGAGAGGAATGGCCGTTAAGGTGCAATAAGTTCAAGCAGCTGCAATGTCAGACTCATTCTACTTCAGTTTATTCCAGTATATTACTAAAACTCCCTTCAGAAAGCATACAGTCATGGAATTATCTCGCACTATTGCTTCCTCAGCAGAGACAGCCAGCAAGAGCTGTCCAAGCTCAGAAGCTGTGCATGATAAGAGAAGAATGAAGGTAAAGAGAAAAAGTTCAATTCTTTTATATTTCCTTCAAGCAGAATGGAGCTCTTCTGTCGACATGGTCTGGTGGAAACATAAACTCTTGATTTGATTACTCCTTTGATTTCACAATGGGTGGGATCCTCCTGTCAGTAAAGACAACAGGAATTTCCACTGTGATAGCAATGGCTGTCATCCTGTGCATCTGAGATCGTTCCTTTACGCTGAGAGGTGTCTCATTTTCTGTTAAACAAAGTTAATAGTGGGTTCTGTTGTTTATTTAAATAGGTGTTTCCAAAACATAGCTTCGGTCTCTTTGATTCCAACTGCTGAGTATTGACATGCTTGCAAAAATAGCATGTAGTTGACAGACCAGAAGAGAATTTAATTTTCTTCAAAACAAAACATAGAAATATTCTAATCTCATCATTGAAACAGCAGACACAACAGATTCAATGTCTTTTTACAGATTGGGTGGGGTTTTTTACCTCCATGCTACACACTATTTATTTATTTATTTATTTATTGCATGATTCTTGCATTGCATTCCCAGAACCTTCCATGGGCCCCCCCTCAGAGATAGACACAGCCCAGGACTGGTGCCACAGTCTCACCTTTGCTGTTGTGGCTTCTCTTCAGAACCATCAATGACCTGCACTGCCCTGGCTCACAAACCCTGCCTCCAACTGCACCCTGCAGAAATAAAAGCATTTGGTAACTTCAGAGCTGTGATAAAATTCTTCTCTCTCCCAACACTTGTACAAGCTATCTAACAGTATTGCCATTTTAGAGATTAAAGGTTTTACAGTTCCGTGATTAAACCCAAGGTGAAAGATCAGTAGGGAAAAAAAATCAAAATTCTCCTCAGCCTGTGAGATTCAGTGGTTCAAAAGTTGTCATATATTATCTGCTTGTACTTAAAGGCCCCAGGTACCCTCCATACCCTAGCTTGCTTAAATAAAGGTATGGACAGCCAAAGAATTCCCCCCAAAAATGGCAGGTCTACCCTCTCTGATCTTTATTTCAGAGCTCTTTGTATTTCCCTGTATTTCAGGATATCAAAGGATATCTTTATTAGTTTTTGAATTCCAGCCTTACATCATTATTCTTTACATTAAATCTGGCATGCATTTTTACTCCAAGCACCAGCTTTCATCTATATTCCATTTATGTTTTGACAAGACTAAGGTTATTACTTTCCCCTACTTTTCTGCCTGATTATTAGGCTTACATGACTTACACTGATATTTATCAGCAAAGCTGAAGAAGCTACTCTGCCTCTTGTTAGGCATCTGCACTGCTGTTTCTTGTACTGACTTATAGGTAATAGAATTACATTAAGACTCCAGCACTGTTTATTGTATTTGATCAAATTTGTTTACAAATGGAAATATTACATTCAAGCTGCATTAGAATACATCATCCCCAGAGATCTGCAGATATTATTTACTCACAGGGAAGGTTTCTGTACATATGAATAGTTACTCAGTTCTTCCAGGTACCAATTTTACTTAATACTCTCGAGAGAATACGTGACATATATCCCACTCAAACACATCAATGGATAAATAGTACAGCAGCCTTTTGCAGGGCTGCATTTCTGGAAAGCACAAACACACTGTCAGTATCAGGCTCCAGTTCAGTTTAAATTAAAGCATATCTATTCTGATTCCAAACTATAGCTTTGTTATAAAACAGCAATTAGTGATAATAAAGGTAACAAAGCATGAATTAAAACAAAGCTGCATAAAAAACTGCCTTCACATAGTATGACTACAGGCATAGTTATGCTTCAGAAACCATGAATTATTTATCTCACAAGCAATAGCATTTAATTGTCCCATCAAACAAATGTGGAAAATTACAGAAGTGCAGTAAAAGAGGGATATCATATGAATGTAAAAATAGATGCAATTATTTGCATACAGGCTGTGTGGTTAATGTCTTATGAAGCTGTGACAGCTTTGAGGGCAGATCAGATTCCTAGTCAAGTCCATGGTCATTTCACATTAAAACCCTCACCTTTATAACTGTGCATTTAACAGATTTGGAGGATGAGATGGAATTATGCAGATTGTATTTAGAAGACTTAGACCAGCGAGTGCTGTCTTACAGAGCCTCACCCCCCAAATTATGCAATCCTATTTTTTCCTGAGACTGTCTTCTAGCTGATATCATTTTCTGTATATACAACACTTGTAACAACCACCTATATTTGACAGCAATGAGACCATTGGGTTTGAGCACATACTTAGAGCACTTATCCTCTGTTTTCTGCACATGAATGAAATTTAGCTTACACCTCTATCTTATTATTAACTGATACTACCATCCCCAAAAATATATCCAAGCAAGCAAACAAACAAGAAAAACTCATCCAAAGAAAAGAGATCACAGAAAATTTTAATGTTTTAAAGCAATATAACCCTTTCTTTTGTTTCCCGTTCCAGAATAAAGACATCTTGCGTTTCTTATCTCCTTCCCAAATAAGCTTTACAATAGCTACTTCAGAAGAAGTCAATTCAGCTGATTAGTGTTGTTCTGTCTCCACAAAATAGATCAAAACCATGAATAATAAAAGCTGCTGTTAATATCTCAATGTGAAATTGCTACCAAGGATGAGCTGTGCCTGAAACTAGTATGCAGGGAGATATTCCTTACTTGCTCATTGGCTTGGAAAAATATTAATGAAATTACTTCTTTTTAAAAGAGGAAAACATTGAGGTTTTTTTTTAGTCTGTTAGCAACTGGCATCATAATGTATTTTCTGCACTATGTGTAGCACCTGGCAGTATGTCCTTGTAGAGCTATAAAAGAAAGTTGCTTGTATAACCTGGAAAGGAGGCAATTTACTGAAATTAGGTAATTCACCACTTGGGAAAAAGTGCTCTGTGCTCTCCTTGGAAAACCCCACAGTATCTCTAAGGAAAGGCAGGGCATTCTTTGCCTGGTGTTGCTCATTACCAAACTGCAGGCACAGCTATTCAATTGGTGATGTGTGAGAGAGCTGCAGCAGATCTCACAGCTCTGGGCCATTTCTCCACTGGGCCATTCCTGGCTGGAACTAACACAGGCTGGAGGCAGGAGATCCCCAAGTGACCAGGGAGCAAAGGATGCTTCAGGAGCCTGTGCACAAAGGATCTTCTCCAGACTAGAAACACAAAGATTTTACAGCAGTTATTGACAGACCTCAAACCAAACTTCCAAGTGGAAAATCAACTTTTTGTGTTGTCTTTGGCTTTGCTTTCTGCCAAAGCTAAACTTTTTGCACAAAAACTTGTAGTTTTAAGTTCCCTTAGTAGACTAAGCTATTTGCAACAGCGTCCTTCCCAGAGATTGCTTCTAAACTCCATCTGCTCCTTGGCTGACTTCCAGCAGGCACAGCCCCAGCGTGGGGAGAAAAAGGGAGAGGGGTGAGCACAGACACCCCTCCCTGCTCCCCTGCCTCCCAGCAGCACCAGGGGGTGCAGGTGGGCCACAGCAGGGACTGCAGCCAAGGAAAACCCTCGGCTCTGGCCTGAGGGCTGCTCAGTGTCGAACATTTCTGCAGGTTCAGAGGAGCAGCACTGCTGGGCAGCAGCCAGGATCCTGCGAGCTGCCAGCTCTGTGGGCAAGGGGAGAATGGGAGAGACTTACAGGGGACACTTCAAACCCTCCTGGCTCTTCCAGTGAGATCCAAGTCCAGATCTAAGTCCAGCTTCAACTTTCTGTTGCTGACATCTCCAATATGCCATTATCTGACCCGAAAATTCCTAACACTTTCAGACTCTTGTTTTAAATACTGCTTATCACTATAATGATTTATCTGACCAGGAGCCTACTCCCATCTTGGTTTTGAGAAGTCCAGCTCCCTTCTGCAAATGGTCCTCCTACTTCACTTTAAAAACAAAGCTAGAATTAATTCTGAAAAAGTTACTGAACATTTTCTTTTTAGTAACCTGCTGCATTTCCATAATTCTTACATTTTTCTGACTTAATGGTAACAGCAGGTATTGCAACTGCAAGTTCTTCCCAAGAAGCAAAATCTGTTCAGATTTATGTTACCCATCACTCAGGCACTTTTTCTAGGGAGGCAAAGTCCATTTCCAGTTTTCAAGGTGATCACTGCCTCCATGGTTGGTTATGCTTCCTCTGACAGCCTCTGGACAGAATTTCAAGGCAGTATAAACACGAGTGAAGAGCATTTGAGAATATAATTTTCACTCCTCTGAGGATGCTTTCAAAAATTATCAGCTTAGCATCCCCACAATGTAATTTGATTTACAAAGGAAAATAAATTCCTATGTGGATGCTTTGCATGTATTATAACCCATTTTGCTTAAAACTGCATTTTGTGCCCCCTGGGTGTAGAAAACTAAAATAACCCTTGTGACACAGTATTGACAGCAATATTTTCATGTTTTAAGCAAAAATATTTTGATAGAAAAGTGTCTGCCATATACAACACAAGTTATACATATGTCAAATATGGAATTCACTCAGAATTGTTCTGCTTTTCAAGTCTCACCTTTATATTAAGCACAATTTCCTTTCCATCCTGATCTGAGTTTAAATTTGAAATTCTCACTTTATAACCACATGCAGCAGCAGGCATAATTCATTCTGCCAGTTCAGAATATGTGCTGTATCCTGTGGCATACTATTTGACTTTTCAGTGTCAGCACAAATGACTACCCATTAGAAGATTTAAAAAATCTTATAATGTCATCACTCTAGTGTTTTCAACATTCATCTACATCTCACCTAAGTTTGGAGGGTGAAACAGATTTTAACACAGCAGTGATAGTAACTCTGTACAAGGGAAGCAAAATGAGTGTCATTTATCCCCCTTAAGGCCTCAGCAGAACCTAAAGAGTTCCACCACGAGCAAAATTAACTGGTCTGAGTTTTGAGGGCTCCATGTGCTGTGCTCCAAATCTGTGCAACTCCAGAATTTTGGGTGAGATTTAAACAGCCCCAAGAGTTTACTTCTGGATTTATCTTTATAGTCTGCAGGGACCCAGATCCTACAAGTCTTGGGCTTCCCATCTTTAGAATCACAGAATCAGTTAGGTTGGAAATATCCCTGAGATCACTGAGCCCAAGCTATGACCCAACACCACCCTGCCAACCAGGCCATGGCACTGAGTGCAGATCCAGCCTTTTCTTAAACACCTCCAGAGACTCCATCACCTCCCTGGGCAACCCATTCCAATGTCAAATCAGAGAAAAGCTGCACAAAATATCTCCAGTTTGGCACAAAAAAAAAAAATTAAAAAATAAAAAAATGAAAGCCTTAAAAATTAATCAGCTTAACTTCACAATTCCCATAAGAATCAATTTCCATTGAAATCCCATATTTTAAGAGGCAGATTTTTTAATATTAGATGTCTACTAATATTAGACTTCCCTCTTCAGAAATAAATGATATGTTGTACATTAAGAGAACTGGGTATAGTTTTACTGAGTCTTTTTCTTTGTAAAGTTTTCAAAGCACCTGTGTCTGGAAAACTTCATCCCCAAGTGTTTGAAGAGCTGACAACACTGTCTTCGAAAATTTGTGAAGGGTTTTATAGAATAAAAGTACCATAAAAGAGTAAATGTAGCATCTATCTTCAAAACTAATAAAGAGATGGAGCACTCAAAGAGGTGTCTTGTAGAACCTGTGTAGTCTACAGCGTGAAGGTCTTGAGAATTATGTTTCTGATCTCTAATAACATATAAACTTGTGCTAAGAATTTTCCAAAAGTTGAGGGCAATATTCTGTCTCTCTCCCATTTACTGATCTCTAATAAATACTGTGACCTCAATTACAGTCTTCCTCTCAAAGACAATTTGTAGCCCCTCTGGAAAATGAACTATCATGTTACTCAATTAGAATACAGAAGTCATCCTCTTCTAGTCAACTAATTTGTATGGCATGTGGGTATTTAATATCTTTAAGAGCATTCAGCAGCTTACAAGAAGTCTGCCAAGAGGTCAAAGAGTTATTAGGATACAGACAGCCATATTCACGTTGAGGAGAATCACATGCATTTAATTTCATCACGAACAGAAGCAAAACCCCAAAGCTTTCTCATGTTAGGCAAAGGAAATAAAATCTGAGGAAATACTCAGCCACTTCTGCCTCACCCTTGCTGTTTGAAGCAGTAACTGCAGACACGGCTTCACACTCATGATATATTAGAAATACAGATCAACCCTGCTCCCTCAGCTCCGTCCTAAACCAAACCACTTCATTCTGGTTAATATAACTATTATACTTCCTTACAACACTTTAGAGGAACTGAACCATTTTCTATTTTAAATGAGGAAAACTTTTTCAACACAGATCAATGGCCCCAAAAGTCTTTTGATTTGGGGGTCAGTCAACTTGGGTTGACTGTTAACTTATAAAGATACAGTATTTTTACATTCCTGTAATTAAAAACATTTTTGAGTAACAAGGTCTAGATCTTCATCAAAATTAATTCAGAATATGTGCTGCAGCCAGAGTAAATAACAAAACCAAAGGCATTCAATCCCAGCGGCTCATCTGCTTTCTCCTAAAATAGGGAAAGACATTATCTTTCAGAGCATAGAAATCTCTACTTCATGATCCACAAGAAGGATGCTGAAGAACTTGCCTCTCAATAAAGCATGTAGCCTTGGAAACACCCTGATGGAAATTAAGAATGATTTCACATATACCTTTACCCTCTCTGAACAGTGAAAGGTGCAGAGGAGCCCTTGACGGCCAAGCAGCCCATGCACTGACAAGGTTAAATCCCTGCAAGCCCAGGATTAATCCCCAGGGTGAGAGAGCCAAAAGGCTGGGGCAAGTTTCCCAAACCCTGTGGTGCTCTGAGGCACAGGAACTTAAAGGGCTGAACTCAGACAGGCCTTCTCAGTCATATTCACGACCTCATTTATCTATTTCCCGCAGGCTTGGAGTGCTCCCAGACTGTGTTCACTATGTGTCACCCAGAAAAAAACATATCAGATTGTGATTTAACTTTTAAATTAGTTAAGTTTTCTCTTCCAAGAACATCTGCTTTTGTGATGCTTTCCATGTGCCACAGGGTGTTGTAACAGTAATGTATAGTTACAAGTGGACTGCATTTGACAGCCATTAATACTAAATGACATTTAGAGCCATGGTGATGCACAGGGTGCCCTGCTCCCTTCCTGCATCTTTTTCAGAGAGATAACACAAGGCAGCAACAAAAAGGAAAGTTGTAACATGCAAAATCCAGTTCACAGGTTTGGCTGATGGACAGGAAGTCATACCCACAAGGATGACTTTTTCCCCCCTTAAATAAACAGAGTAAGAAAATTCAGTGTAATAGACAAAGCAATGAGTGCAATTGTGTCTGCACTCCTGGAGCAGAGTTCCCACAGCTTGTCACAAAATGTTACTTGAAAATATAAATCCAGGATGACTTGTCTTGAATGCAGCAGATAAGGGAAGCAAACAAGGAGCAGTAACAGCAGTACACAAGCTGGTGAAGGACAGAAAAGGAGAAACAAAACTGTGTGGGATAATACAGAAAATTATTTGGCCACTTCATATATTCAGAAGGTAAGTGGCCCGAGAAGCATTTGGCAGTTTGCATTTCTTTTGCCTGTAGAAAAATTGGAATATGCTTCCTCAAAAATATTCAGAGGAAAAAAGGAGTTGATAAGGAAAGAATATGGTTGAGAAAAAGAATAAGATTCAGATTGGAAACAGGTAAAACAGAGGTTGTGGAAAGACTCTGCTGCTAAGACCACCCTTCTGGCATGATTTGCTTTCTTAAAAAATTCCAGCTGCTCCCATTACCAGAAGAGATTTGTGAGGGATTTTTTGTTTTGTTTTTGGGGGGGGGTTGGTGGTTTTTTGGGGTTTAGGGGTTTTTGTTTGTTTGTTTGTTTGTTTTGGTTTAGTTTTTTTTTTTATGATTTACCTTTTCATTCTCTCTTTGAGGCAACTTATTAAGTATTATTGTGCAAGTGGGAAATGAGCCCAAAATTACTACATTTGCTTTGATAGATGCGGAGTAGGAAGCAGGCACTGAATGTAGGTTTCTGGAGTTTCTGTGCCGCTTGCTAAACAGCAAACCCTTAAATTTCTATGGCAACATATGTCTCTTTCTGTGGGCTGTCTGTGCAGCCTGTGACTGGAACAATCCACACGGGGAACTCGAGCCCACAGGTGTCAGGAGTGAGAATCGTTGTTGCAGTGCTGATTCTTTCTCTGTCTGGACGCAGATGATACAGTTCAGTTTTAAGGACACAGTTCAGATTACAGATCATTATAGGCCTGTCTTCCCTAGATGCTGAGTAAAATGACTCAAGAATTTCTCATTAAAGTACTTCCCTGCAGAAACGCCTTTTTCACAAAATAGAGATTTACAGGAAAAATTCTAGTTTTACCCAAAATAATTCACTCTCTTTTGAGAAATTCATAATGATAGCAGGGCCTCTTCTTCTGCAGGGAAAAAGGATTAAAAAACATTTGCCAGACAGGCAGGTCACAAATTGAGATGGGTTTTTTCCTCATTATCTTTTCTTGAGAGTTTTTTGGGGGTTTGTTTGCGTGTGTGTGTTGATGGTTCTGTTGTTGTTTCTGGTTTTGCTATTTGTGGGTTTTTCTCCACTTCCTGGAAATTCCTTCCCATAAAATCCAATCAGCTATATGTTTTTTAAATTTCAAATTTGAAACAAACTTTTATCACCTCCTTCATTCTTTTAATTTTGCTTTATATTTCAAGATTACTGAAAACCCAACATCTGTCTACAGGTACGAGAACGCTGCAGACAAGAATTGATGGTGAAACAGATCCAAGATCATCAAAGCATTTGTCAAATAAAATCTCATCATCCCAGTAGCAAAGATGTGTTAAACAGAAGCACAGAACAGCTGTTAATGTCAAATATTTAAAACTGAATTGAACAACAAGAGAACAATTTTATGTTGAAGATGGCATAAATCTTATTTAACTTGTCTATACAACAGGGTAGTGTCACTGCAAATTTTTGATATCTTTCCACTGGCAATTAAGGTCGTGTGGTTGTGTGAGTGTCTGACTACATGTTAATGGTTTTTAAAAAGTCCTGGATGAAAATTTCACAGAAAAATATAGTCCTGGAAAATACTAAGTTCCAAACAACATCCAAAAAAAAAGATGCTGGGAAGAAGAAATGGACTCAAATTCACTCCACAAGAGAAAGTCTGAAGGTCCCAACTTGTACATTTGGTCAAAGAGCTGTGTTTCAGTACGAGAAGGATGACCAACATCCCTTATTCACATTCATCCTATAGCACTGTGTATAAATATTTTACAATTCACCTGATCATATTTACTATAAGAATTTTAAATGTATAAGAATTTTAAATGTATATCTGGGGTGCACATTTTTTCACCAGCACAGGAGTAGCGTTTATCTGGAAAAAAACAAACACACACACACAAAAAAATCACTACTATCAATCTTGTCTTCAGGAGCTGCCTGATGAAACACTACAAAAACTGTGGATTAAATACCCAGGGTGAAACAAAAGTACGGTGCCATTATTTTGGTGCACTTAACAATTCCACTGTAACTCTCAATAAAACAAGATGAGATAGATAAGGTAAAAGAAAGTAAAACTTTTGTAAAAACCTGTTTTTCTGAAATTCTTCTGGGACAAACAACCCTGCTAAATTTATTTCATCCTTGGAAGTCCACACATATGCTGGAACTACGGCCAACTCATTCCTCTGATTTAAATGTAATAAACACATGACAAAGCTGATCCCATCAGGAAGGTAGTATCTCAGAAAAGCAGTCAGGTGGGGTTTTTCTCCCTTTTGAAATAATGGGAAGCTTTTATTATATGCACTGGAATTTAATTTTTACTTCCATGTCTTGCTAGGAAAGTATTAAAGTGTGGTAATATATGAAGCAAAGCTATAAACATATTTGATGACTTTACTTAGTTATTCTGTTAGCATACCTGATGACAAATATTAAGAATTCCATTAGAGACTGAAATTATAGCTGATAAATCTAAAATCTCAGTATCTGCTTTGCTTGAAAGANGGCTACAGTACAGTCTTTTGTCACTACTCAATATTAATAGCAGTAATTAAGTATTTAGTTTAATTATTATTATTTATTAAGTATTAAGTATTTAAGCAGTATTTAGTTGCCTTCCAGGAATTCCAAGTAACCCTTCTAGAGAGTGAACATTACCTGTATTCTGGGCACAGGCACACCCAGACAAATACAAATCCAGCTGGGCAGCAGAAGCACTCACCAGTGCATTGCAGAGGTGCCTGAAGGCATTAGCCCAGGAGCAGCACAGAATTGAGTGTGACTCTGTCATTTCTGGCACTGCAGAGACTTCTGCAGTGCTCTGGAGCTGCACCAAGTTGGGTTGGTATAAGTTTCATCCTGTGAGATACAGCAGCTGTCCATTCCTAGAATGGAGCTGATCTGCACTGTTATTTTAATTAAACCTCAGGCTCAGATTCCATGTGCGTTGTTAGGTACATAATGCATGAGGAATGCATGCAGCATGCTACACCTTGGAATGAAGAGCAGGAAAGCAGCTCAGGCAGGCAGAGTGTACTCTCCTAACAATTAATCTGAGAGAAAAGCTGCAGACAGCTTTATTCTGCTCAGAAAGAAGTTTCCCTCAACTGCATTAGCTGCTCACATCATAACTATTCTGAAATCATAACTGGCAGTTCTCCCTGACACAGCTTTGGTTTGATAAAGGTCAGTCCAAAAGTAAAATTTAAGAGTGTTATGATGTTTGTCTTAAAATAGCAATTCACTCCTGGAACTGGAATTTACAAAAGGGATTGTGCCAAAACACTTGTGTTTGAAGTTTATGCAGATTCATCCAGCTGAAAGTTTGGCTACTGGCTGGGGAAGTAGTATACCAGACAACACATAAAGAATGATAAATGCAAACAGGACATGCAGGAAATAAAAGCTGGAAGAACTCCAAGCACCTCCTCAGGCAACAGAATGTACAATCACTGCCACTTGCAACAATTTTGACACAGCTTGTTGTGCAGAAAGTTGAGGTGTTCTTTATGTAATCAACATATAACAACAGATAAAGAGCATCTAACTGGAAAGTCAAGCACAGATAACCAAGCAACATCTGGTTCACACAAATTATCACACAGCTGGACAAAGCAAAAGGAATCAAGGCCAGAAAAAAAAGTCTTTGATCCATGCACAATTGTCACAGGTCTGACAGTCAGTCCCTCGGGTCACCCAGGAGGTCAGAGAGCAGCAATGAGGAGAGGAAAGGAGGGCAGTGGTTTGCAGCCACCCGTCCTTCAGAGAGAACACAACCAGTGCCTCAGCATTTGCTGGAAATAGCAGCATCCTCAAATGCTTCCCTCGCCTTCCTTCAGCAGGCAGGTCCTGCAGACATTTGGCACTGGGCATGGAGGCATAGGGAACTCAGCAGGTTTTGTCCTTTTGCACGGCTGAGTGACAGATCCCAACTACATGAGTCTTGTATCTTATCCCAGAATTTGCCCAAAGTAATTTTTTTACTTCATAATGTGCACATTCAGAAACACACAAAATTTTCATCTCTTAGTTCTCCTCCCAAAAGCTCATATTGGCTTCAGAAAGGAAATAAATTATATCACTGTAATCTAAATAGCAAAAGCTCCTGAAAACAGCTCTCAGACAAATGGAAAAAAAGATTATTAAAAAATTTTCACAATTATAAAGTATATTTGATTGCAGAATATGTGTCTTCTATTTGCTGAAGAATTATTTTGTCCAATTTGCCAGTGCTCTGACTGCTGGTGTGCTACTTGGAAGTGATTGCTGGAGACTGGACTTGCAAAAGGCTATCACTAGAGGAAAATATTCCCGTGCCAAGTTTGTGTTCTGGTTCCCAGTCAGGATGATTGATAGTTTTATGGCCACCAGATACAAGCCCAGCCTCAGACGGCTGAGGAGAAAGCACAGCCCAGTGCTCTGAGGTAAGCTCGTACTTTGAAACCTCCCTCTGCACGAGCAGCTCTCTCAGAAGCATCTTTGCTGTTTATGCAAACAGGGCAAGGGCAGACTGCAGGAAAAACAACCTCCCAAGCTGCCCCAAAGGAGAGCATTTTCACTGTGGCCCAGAGCTGCAGAGCAAGATGGGTTAAAGCAGCGTGCCCACGTGATGAGCACGCACAGGGGACAGGAGGGAGGCACAGAATCAGGTCACCCCACAGCAGCCTCAAGGATGCAGTAACCCACGCCAGAAGCAGCTTTCAGAGAGTCATTTACAGCACACTCCTCACTCGCTGCTCCGGGGGAATAAAACCCTTCAGAGTTACTGCCCACCCGGGAGGTCAGTGCAGAGCAGCCAGAGCCTGTAAATTCACATCCTGCCTGATGCTGCAGTAACTTCCACGGGTGTGCAACTCCAAATGTCCCAGACTGAATTAATGGCTACAGCCCTGCCTCATCTAAAAAAGCTGCTGTTCCCCAGTTCAGGGGGTACTTTTCTTTCACTTCAGTTTTTTTCAAGCCTTTTGATTGTAAATTCCTTGGGGCAGGGAGTGTCATATTTACTCAGTAAGAGTCTGCTTGTGGGAGGATTTTGTAGCTGCTACTGTAAGAATAGTAAACATGAAAAGCAGAACTGGCAGAACAAAAGCTGAACAAAAACATGAGTCATCACAATTTCCAATTCCAAACTACCTAAATAGGGTAAGGCAAATATTTTGAGGATTTAGTCAAAACAGTTCTTCAAAACCTAGAAATATGTGGTGTCTACAATTCATAAACCAACTGAACATTTCCTTTGTTTGCAGTCCTTCTCCAGAAAACCCCAAGGTGCCAACGGAGACCTTCTGAAACCCAAGAACAAATTCGTGAGCTTGCTAGACTGCATCTGAAAAAAAGTCACACAGCTCAAAACTGCAGGGGGAACATGAAACAGGAAAAAGCTCAGAATACAAATTCTCCCTGGTTACCTGCTAGGCTTGGGCACCTGTAACCTGCAGCCAAGGCACCTCTGCCTGCAGAACAGAGCAGCTGCAGTGCTGTGAAAAGGCTGGACATGTACCTATGGACACTGCAGGGGCAGGGGGGAGAGCAGTCTCTGGGGCCAGCCAATATGACAACATACAACTACAATTATTACTTTACTTACCAGCTTTAGGGCAGGTGCTGCTATGCACACAGAGTGATGAAAATGGGGAGTTGCACACTGCCTTAATGTGAAACCCACAGTGCTGATGACTGTGAGCTATGAACTTGCCTCATCTCTCTTCCCACAGTCGAACAGGGATAGATTAATCATTACCTTATTTATTATTTACATTGCAATAATGACCTGATACCAAATCCATATACTTTTCTGCTAGCATAGACATTGCTTGTGAATGTGTCTTTAGTAGATCATTCTTTTAAAGGCCTTTGTAAAATGTTTAATGTGAAACTAAAAGAGAACTGACAATGGCTGGGACCTCAGACACTGAACTCACTGTCTGCACTGCTTCCAGTAACATCTTATTCCTCTCTGCACTTTCCAGCTGCCAATAATCAACTGACAGCTCTCATTTCCATGCCCCCATCTCCTTGGGGCATGGATTATCCCTTAGTTCTTTACACAGCACAAGTTTCTGCCCATGGCCAGGGGACCACGACGCCATAGGAAGAGCAGCAAGGCCAAATGCAGGATGATCACCATGAACAGGCAGATGAATAGTTAATGGCTTTGCCCAAGGCTAAACCCAGGGTTGAAGGCAGTCTTGATCATTAAGCTACAGAATTTTGAATTCACAAGGCTAACTATGTTTCTAGAGGAAAAAATTAATTAGCTTTGCACGGGGGCCACAACCTAACAAATATACCAACAACTGTGCTGATGGGACAGTACAACAGGGAGAGCCAGGGATTAAAATGGGAGCAAAAGCTAATGTTGAGGGATAAAGGTTCCAGCAACTGCTAGGTGTCCACAGTAAACCAAAATCATTGGAAAAAATCCGCCATATGTGTTAAGAGCTAATCTAATCATACAGTGATTGGTTTGACAAGCAGCTTCTGATTACTCCTTATGCAAGTAAGAGAAAAAAAGGGATATTTCTAAATTTATGACATGAAACCAGATGTATTTTGGTGCTTTCTCGAGTTGGCTGAAAGCATGCAACAGAAATATTTCATAGGATCATATCTGTTTTCATGGCATAGTGTCAAAACACAGGTTGACAGCTTCATCTTGACTACTTTAAGAAATTTTCTCCTGAAATGTTGACATTTACATTTTATCTCAATTGGGTATTATGTAAAAAAAATCACTTTGTTGTATAAAAAGTGAGGGTTTTTTCCAATATCTCTTTTCTGTGAAAAAACCATTTTTGCAACTTAATGACATGAAAAATATATTTTCCATGTTTCAGAACACGCACCTATTTAGTATTTTTTTGAAAGTTATCAAGATGCAAGTTTCAATTCACTTGTTTGCTCACTTGGGCATAGAAGTCATGCATGGCCACTTCAGGATCAGGGCTTTTGAAATCTGTGGATGTTCAGGTGGTTGAATAACCTGGAATGACTGAAATTAAAGGAAATATCCACTAAACTCTGGATGTTTCCAGCTTTCAGCAAAGCAAAAGAGTTTTCACTGCAAATACTATTTTAAATCAGCATGGAAAAATCAGAATGAAGTATTAGCTACCCTTTTATTTCTGGATTCAGGAATAAATTTAGATTAAACCTTACTTTAGAATATATCAAGCATCTACTGACACAAAATATTTTTAACAAAAATGGTCACAGTATAAAGGGAGAGAAATTAATAGGAAAGCTTTTATTTGGTCATAGTTGTTATTTAAGAATGTTAAAATAAACAGATAATTACTTTTAGAATGGAAGTTAAGTTCCTGATGTACTTCAAAGGGGAGGGCAGTCAGGTGAAGTGCTTTTGACAATATTTTCCCCATGCTTTGATCACATACTGCTAATAATCTAATGAGGTGCCTTTCTAGTATGATCTGTAGGTCAGAAAAATCCATGATAAAAGTAATGATTCTCTTTTTGAAAATCCGTGGGTCAAAGAAGAGGCATGACGTGACTACACAGCAACTTTGCTCTGTAATGTTAATTTTGGCTCTGTTCCTGCCTTTCCCCCTCCAAAGTGGTACATTGTCAATCTCCTCACACACCACTGATGACAGTAATTTGCTTGCCTGCTAACAGATGAAAAGCTTTCTGTTATGAGATATATTTAATAAAATTCCCTGTCTCTCCCTCTTGGGCCCATTATTAGCAATTGAAATGTATTTATTATTGTCAAAAAGGTGGTGCCTCAAGCTGAGGGCTATTGTCACACTCACACTCACTTGAAAGCAATGCTGACAATACTCCACCATTTGGTTCTGGTAAATGTGCAGGTAAAGCTCCCAGCACACAAAGGGCTCTGATTACACCAAGCAGAGATTCCACCACAGCTCCCAGCCTGAGGGTGCCAACCCACCCCAAAGGCCAGCATTCCTCACCTTTTTCAGCTGGAACATTCTCTTTGAAAATAAGATCACATATACATCCCATTCATATTTACTCCAGAAAAGTATATATTTCCATAGACATCGTGTACAGGTTGTTTATTTGTTCTGTCAAATTAACCAAATATCGTGTAGGTATAGACAATACATTTGTTTGAATGAAACAGTTACCTCAGCTTAAAAATTTACTACACCGTCTTTATTTTCTCCCACACAGAACATCTAATACATTTAGCTAAAATATCGAGAGATGGTTACAGATGGTAAAATGCATTTCTACATCACCTGAGTGCCCCAGTCACTCGGGTATATTTGCATCTCTACTCTTTTGTTGGTTTTGTTCTTTTAAGGTGAAATGTCTCATACTTCCCTTTCAGAACAAATAGAAGTGTATGAAGTCTCAAGAATCTCAAGAGTCAAGAAAACCTTTTTCTACCAAACTACCCTCTCAACTGGCTTGAAATGAAATGTCAGACTCTCAGCTGAAAAACCCCACAGCAGAGCTTGGTGCCTCTTGTTGACGATATCATGAAGAGAACTCACAGTGCTGCTGCTCGTTTCTTTACTTTTCCCCATCTATTTTCTCCACCTGTGTTCCAACCAGAGAGTTGTTTCTCTGTGAATGTGGAAAGGAAAGATAAAATCAAGGCCAAATTCAGTTGTTACCTCTGACAGCAGACCAAGAAAGCAGAATCTTTTCTTAAATTTAACTTTTACTTTGGCTTCCCACGCCAGCTGCACAAGTTGTTCTATCCTGGTAGTTGTTGACAGTAGCTATAAAAAGCATAATATATTCATTTTCAAAATTGTACTTATAAATAACACTTCCATGACAGCTGGACCAGACATCTTCCTGTCCTAAATGAGGTGTGCTTAGGGAGGAACAGGAGAAAGCAGAGAAAAACAAGCACTTTTTGGCACTGCAGTTCTACTTTTGGCTCATTCACTATATAACCCTATTTCTCTCACTCAAAATTAACTGATAAACAGGATGACATGTAGCAACACCATTAAATGAGAAGAAGACCATCATCTTGAGAAAAGAAGAAAGAAACTTCAGGACTGAGTTTTTAAGTAAAAGACACCAACATTTATCTTGCCAACAATTGGTCAGGAGCTACTTTTGTTATGCTTGTATTTGTAAAGCAAAAGAAGTGGAACAGTTTGGGTACTTAATAAAGAAAGAGGGATCTTGAACAGCAAATTTATAAGAAATTTACATTTCACAGACACATTCTGGTTCTAATGAAGTTGGGTTTTTTTGTAAGGAAGTCTCTGGCAGCAAACAGATTCACACATGGAAAGGGGGAGAAAAACCACCAAACTAAAGCAAACAAACAAAATTAGAACCCCACAATTAGAATAATGAATAGCAAAAAAAGGAAACCAGATTCAAATCTCTGCTTGTTTAGAGATTGTAAATTCCCTACACAGCTTCTTTCTTAAAGCACAGCTTTTTCACTCACTCTCATGAAAAATGTAGGTCTTAGATCCTTTTCACTTTAAAATGGAAATGTCAACACCCTGCAGATTGGAAGAGAGCATCTCATCCAGCCTATGGCAGCCAGATCCAGAGCACATGGATCTGATTATTATTTGCCACTTGAGTGGCAAAATATATTCCTCTTATCCAGAGAGTAGGACCTAACAGCTGATGATTTATATTCACTTCTGTGTGACAGAGATCAGCCCCTTCCTTTCCAGACTTGAAGAGAAGGCTATGGAAAAGTGATAACAACCCCATGACTAGCACATTTCTTCTCACTCGCCTCTATCTGATGGTTCAACTTTTAACACTAACACCCTCAAGGGAGATGATGGGAATCTCTTTAATATTCTGCAGAATTCCAGTTTATGACATCTCTTTGTTCGAGGTCTGTAGAAGGAGGCATTAGAAGGCTTCACAAAAAGGCAAATGCAGCAACACAGGAAACAGAGAGGGGATGATGCACTTTCCCTTGAGCAGTGGCCCTTGGCTCTGAGCATCAGATTCCCAGCTGCTGCTGAATGATCAAGGAGCAGGATAGAAAGCAGACTGC
Source organism: Pachycephala philippinensis (assembly GCA_013397055.1). NCBI lineage: Eukaryota > Metazoa > Chordata > Aves > Passeriformes > Pachycephala > Pachycephala philippinensis. The sequence goes on from VWZT01015989.1 coordinate 852,693, forward strand.
CTTTTGTCTGCAGGAGGCCAGGAGATTAGCTGCTGTGCCTTCCATAAGCATCACTGTAATTGTGGTCCTGAGAAAAAGCCAATACATAACTTCATACAAGGATTAAACTAAATCCAACTTATCTGGAAACTGAAGCAACATCAGCTGCTCCATGTCTCGAGTGGCACATTTAGGCACAAGCACACATCTCAACTGGTCTGTAATTTTCCTGAGGCGTTTCCTTTGTTCCAGTAGAAGCCTCATGTACACCTCCTGCATTTTAAGGCACAGAATCATAATTAAGGTAATGAGAAGAAGGTTGCAATAAGTTAATGTTTATTTTCTCCTTGCCCAACCATTGTTATTCAAGTGGGTGTTAGGTGAGCTAATTCATAATTTCAGTTTAAGTGCCATGAAGGGTGCACAGAACCTTATTTACTTGTGCATATAAGCAAATAAAGTAATGTAACCTCATTCATACTAAGTGCCCTGAAACGATGGCTTTGAAACTCCTTCTGTATTACAGTGCCTGCCTTCTCACAACCTCAGAGCCTGTTGGCAGGGAACTGCACTGCTGTTGTTGCCTGAGCTATTCTGTGCTCTGCAGAGCACCAGAGACCTCGTCCTGCTGTCCCAAATGCTGAACAAAATCACTAAATACAGCAGCAACACTAACTCAGCCCTATTCCAACCTTGATGTTTGTAAGACAAACAATTACAAACGTTCAGCTACATATAACCAGCTAAATTCTTTGCCACAGTGGGGTCATTTTCCTTGTTCGAGGACCAGTGAATTAGAAACTGTCTCACCTGGAGTCACAGGAACTCAGTTCCTAAATTAAGTTTTCTCTCTGTGCTATGGAGCAGTAACTGTAATTTAGTTAGCTCAAATGTCAGCAATGGAAACATTCCTCTAAAAGCCTGTTTGTATGCTAAATGCAAGGTGCTTAATCTCTTGCCATCACAGAAGCCTCTGCACATACTGGAGTTATTTGCTCGTGCACCAAATCCCCTAATTAAGAGTAGGAAAGTCATCATAAAAATCATAATTCCTAAAATTAATTGAATGTCTCATAGTTACAGCATCATGCAAATGTTAACAAAATTACAAATTAACCCATGTAACAATTCAGTGAGGCACAGGGAAGTAGCATTGTTCCAAAACAAATAGCAGAAAGTGAAATCAGTACAAAGAAGCCAGGTAAGACAATATTGCTAATATTGGTAGCAGGAGTGCACTCCTGCCTGAGTGATTCCAAACCACTGACATTCCCATGGATCAACACTTTTCCTTAAAATATCATCTTTGCTGTACTTTTTTAAGTTATTCTTCACAATCTTTTTTTATAGCAATGACTGAAACAGAAAATCGTGATGTTAAGGCTGATATTACAAGAGTGGAAGGTTCTGGAATAGCAAAGAGCATTTTCAAAAATATGGAAATATCATATGCGAAAGAGATTAAATTAGTTAATTCATTAAGCCAGTAGGGGAATTAACCACAATCTAATGTACTCACATGAGGTTGGTCTATGACAGTAGTCCCCTTATTCATAGAGCCAATAAAAATATAATAAAATCCAAAAAAAGTTGGGACCTAAAACTGAAATTGGGATGCATATAGAATTTTTAATGCCCTCAGAAGGAATTTTCACAGTTTGTTTTAGTTTTTTAATGCTGAAATAGCATTCGAGGGATTTTTAGACTGTTCCAGCTATCACTGGTTCTTGACCTAGTTAAAACCAACCCACTGCCACCAATCGTTTTCCTATAGCCAGACATTGCAAACAACAGTTATTGTCATGCGTTTTTATCTTCTTTACAAAGTGAAGTTTAAGTCCTGCTATTTATTTTCTGGTTGGGAACAACCATGTACTTGTATCCATCTTAACATCAAAGAACAAACACATACCTGGGATTACGTTACCTGAAACCCTTAGTTTTCTCCTAAATTTGTTTCATAATTTTGTATATTAAACCACATTCAAGTCAAACTTAGAAACTTTAAATGTTACAATGTTTGTACACTGAATAAAGTGAAGACTGATCACTTCTTGCTTTTCTCTGTCATCCAAAGTTTGGGTCTTCAAAAGTCATGTGGTTAATGTAGGAAAAATCCAACCCTGTGATGCAGTGAAGTCAACAGCTTGTTATAGAACTGACAGTCCTTGAAAGCTATTTAGAGAGAGAAAAACAACATCGTTAAGAGATGGCTTGGTATTTAATAGGATTTCCTACAGAAAATACATGGCAACTTTTGAATATTTCAGACTGTTACTCATTAAATGATTTAGCCACAGTGGCTGTGGAGATGCAGGAAACCCCAGCAGTTCAGGTAGGTTAAAACTACATTCAGACAGACAGTCAGGTTCTTATTTAGACTCCATATGAAAGACAAAAGTACCAGTGAAAGAGATTAAATTTCCAAGGCTGAAGTAGCTTCCAAGGAGTCATTGCCCAGTTCTGTTGCCATTCGCAGTCCTGAGCTATCAAGGGATGAGGAAATTTGCACACTCTTATTCTGCAGCAATGGATACTGGAGAAAAGTGGGGCAAAAACAGTCCTGGGACTTGGGTGGTGTTACTGTGATCAGGCAGGAAGTAGGAGGCAGATGAAAATGGGCTGCTAAAGTGCTGCCTTGTGGGCCTTGAGATTTCTGTAAAATTTTATATTCTGGTGAAAAGGAACTTCTGGATGATTTGTAGCATGCAGGTAATATTTATTAAAGCCTTGAAAATATTAGCTTCAATGATTTAGCCAAACTGCTAATATTAAAAATATCAAAACTTAATTTATACCACATTTTATTTTCAGATATATACAATTACAGTCGTTATTTAGCTTGAAAGAAATCATGAATCAACAAAAGCTGAATTTTGCCTTCCTCTGGTCTTGAAGGATTAGCAGCAGGAGGGCAGACTTCCCAAAAGTCAGGGTAAGTGCAGTCGTAGTGCAGTCATAGCACAAAAATGCTAAAATACTTTCATGTCTGGACAAGCAGATTTTCAACAAGGGGGGGGGGG
>VWZT01015989.1:855713-1042361 GCA_013397055.1 Pachycephala philippinensis
GGGGGGGGGGAAGCTTGCTTTACAAAAAAAAATTAAACTTAAAAAGAGTCAAGATCCTTGTGCCCCAGCCAGCCTGTGGCTACCATCCACCATATGGAGTGCATTTCCCTCATTCACTGGCAACAATCTAAACCTTTACTGTTCTGAGGCAGCTTGAAACACTAAAAAACACAATTTCTGCGTTTTTGAACCAATGTAAAAGTTTTTACACCAAGATTTTTGGGAGCAGCACTGGGTTCCTAGACCTGTGTGCTTTCCCACCTCAAGGGGAGGCAGTGCATAAATGAATTATGTGGGTTCTGCACTGAGCACACAGCGAAGAGCAGACGTTCCAGAGTCAGGATCTTTTTGCACATCTTCTGTTCTTTTTGCACATCTTCTGTTCTTTTTTGCACATCTTCTCACCATACCAGACCTGGTGGAAAAGGCATCTGCCAGTGTTTACTCCCAACACACTTCCCTATTTGTTCCCCCTCACAAATGGCAACACTTGTGACAGTTATCTAAACCCAAAAAGCTGTTTTAATGCCACTCAGCAGCGCACTAACACTCAAAGGAATCATTTTCCTCAAGGGGATATTTACTTCTTTCTGAAAAAATCCCAGTTGTATATTCATTCATGGCACACTATTCTCTTCTATCTTAGACCTTTAAAATAGAAGGATCAATAGAAGGTGGAGGATTTTTACCCTCCAAGAAGTCTATAAGCAGTAAATGATCACCCTTGGAGCTCCCTAGTAGGAAAATAATGACTGTTCTTCCTTGTTACTTTGATGAGGAGTGACAGGAACGTAAGAACATTTTCAAGAGTGCCCAGGTATATGGGACTCTCAGTTTAAGGCAATGAAAGCTTAATTTTCAGATAGTCAACTGAATAGTTGCAAAAACCATAGTATAGAAAGCAGAGGAAAGGAACCAAACATTTATGCCAGGATCAAAAAGCAAAAACCCCACAAAAATTAAAGCTTTGGAAAGGAATGAACCCTTTTGAAATAACCTTCTGAAGAAATTTTCAAAACATGGATGGAGGCAACGAAGGACTGAGATGCTTCTGGCGGCCAGGACTTATTACACACTTTATTCTTGTAAAGGGACCAAGGCAAATATTGCAGCTTAAAGAAAAATAAAAATGGAATCATCTATGAAAGCTAAAAATCATACTGTGCTGAAGAGAACTCTGCCTCGTGACACTGCTGAGGTGTAGAGTCCTCACCCAGTGGAGGTGACAGAGAACACCACTCCTTGGTTGAAGTCATGACAGCTTACCTATGGCAGCTTACCTGGGTTGTAAGTTTGACAAGTTGTCTTGTAAAATAATGTCATAGCACAGTTATTTGGCATCCCCATAGGTATTTTATCAGCTTTATCTTTTTTCCATAATAAAACAAAAAACAAGAAACTTGAATGTAGGCTGTCCCATGGGTTTACTTTTGTGGAACAGGGTGGAAAAGAGGAGGGAGAGAGGAAGAAATCATACTCTGTAAAAAAATGAAAACCCACTCATTTCTATTTTAAGCATAACTTCTGTAAAAAGAATCATCTGAGCATCAATTCCTATTTAATACAAGTCTCATGATTCAAAACCAGATTGATAAGATAGACTCAAAGTACATAATTTAGTAAATTTTTATATAGTTATATGTCTCTGCCATGTAATTACCTTTGAAATAAAATTGGGGTTTTTTATCACAAATCTTCCCACCTGGATAAGTGAACAGATGCAGAAAGCACTTGTTTTTCTGACCAGGTTCAGTGGGGGAGCGTCTGGACCTCAACTGTTCTCTCTGAAAGTGATTTATACCCCTTTTTCCCCAAGTGCACAAGAACATCCTCTAAAACCCCACTGCAAACAACTGAATCTAAAAATAGTCTTTCTAGTCATAAAGAGACAGCCTCACTTCACCACAGCAAAATCCACAGTCACAACAACACAACGCAGCTGAAGCCTTACCAAATATAAACTCAGCTATCACAAATAGATAGAAAGTTCAGTACAAAAATAACAGGGACAATACTGCAGAGAAAGGAACACTGAAAACACAGGCTTTTTTTATTCCCTTTTGCATGTCCAAAATATTGAGCAGAATAAGGAAGAGATGCTTCAAATTATACCCCAAGAAACCTTCCATTAGAGGGTAAATTAAGCAAACTGTGTACCTCAGGGAAACAGGGAGAGAGACAGAAAAACTGAAATAACATATTCGTGACTCATGACATGTAGATACAATTCATCAATTTTGAAATGGAGAACAATGCAAAATATAGAACAAAACTTGTAATGCCTTGGCAACAGCAGTAAGGAGAGGAGTATTAGAAGAGTGTCAAAGAAAGGCCATGAAGGACACCCCTAGTGCCTCACAGAGGAACTGGGAATAATACTGAGATTAAACTCCTTGTGCTGACAGGCTGGAGTGCAGGAACGGGAGGGAGGGGAAGGGTGCAGAGCATAAATCAACATGGGGTGAACGCTTTAATAAAGCTAAAATTTTTAAATGAATGCCATGGAATTAGCATTCAAAGTGCTGAGCAATGTGGATTTTTATTTTTTCATCCTATGACTGTTTTATTCTGAATCAAGCATTTTACTTCGTTACAGTAGCCATAAAAGAATGATATTTACATTGCTTTTTAGGCCCATAAAAGTTTTAAAAAATAATACATATGCTGCTTAACAAGATGACATCTCTAATAATCCTCTCAGTGGGACTGACAAAGATGAGAACTTTACAATGGATATGAACTGAAGATAAAATACAGGATTAAAAATAAAATATAGAACAAGATTTATTTTTAATTAATTCACATGCCACCTCCATTCAGTTGATGTACGTGGGAGAGCTGCATTAAGCCTACAATGTTCTTACCCAGAAAAGAGTCAGACCTTAAAATTGTCTCTCTTAAGTAGGTAGGTAGGACAGTGTATCACAAAGTTGAGAGGATCTGCTCCATTTCAGACATTCACACCAAACTTCTCTTTTACACAAAAATAACAACACATACACATCACATCACTGCCTGCTAATTTTGTTAAAGCAAAGAAAACAAATATGGGTAACAGTGGATGTGGAAAATTACACAGGTATACTCACCTAAAAGAGGCTCAGATAAACTATTCAAAACAATTTGAAAAGATTCACTGCAAACTTGCACATAAGTTCCTAATGTTATTCTCTCATACAGAGATTGAGTATGAACAAAAGGCAAGATAAAGCCTCAGAGACTCTGCATTAAAAAAAGTTTTAAGTAAACTTCACATTCTTAAATAAATGTTTTCAAGCCTAAAAAAAATCACAACACGCAAATTATAGCATAGGTTCTATTAATTTACAATATAGAATGATGGAGTGTGACTTGTTCTAGGTGTGTACAGATGAAAATTCAATTTTTTAATTTTGGGGACTTCTCATCTATGAAATTTTGCAGCCTACCTTCAATCTATGCAAACTTTTATCACTCACAGGGGCTCGATAATACGTTAACAACTGTTTTTCCACAGCTTCATAAGATCAGCCAGGACTATGCCAAATGGGACAGACTATCCCAAATCCTCAGTGAAGCTGCTGATTCTGTGCACCAGATGGACACATGTGACTCGTGGTGATCAGATGAGAGGCGCAGGGCCTACAGCTCACAGGATCTATCTTACTTTCTTGAATCCATCTTGAAAGGATGGGCAAAGTCCTACTAAATTGTTAAAGAACAGGCCCATCAACCAAAATGGGACCTGTATTACAGGTGTGATGAACGAGCTCCACAGGGATAACCTGTAAGACATGGGGATGCCTTAGAAACTGTGAGGAAAATTAAGGAGATACATCTGCTTTGAGATCCCATTTTTATTACGGCAGGTCAAGCACTGAGACAAATCCTAACAGCTCTACATCCGAATCTGGCAGCATCACATCAAACAAATAGTGTGGGGAGAGCCTTGCTTTTGTAAAATTACAGATCAAAAACGAAAACACTTGCAAAGGGAGAAGCAGAGACAAATGCATGGGGAATTGGAGGAGCCAGGGCAGAAACTGGCCCCAAGCCACAGTGAAGTTTTTTTCACTTCAAAGCAGAGGAACCCAGTGGGATGATGGAAGCACGATCTGTTGCTGGCAGCAGCATCTGTGCAGACGACTGTGGGCTACGCTGGCCTGCCTGGCTACCACAGCTGAGCACATGAATCACCAGCTCTCTCTCACGATTAAAGAACTTCCAGTAATAAATTCTGTTTTCTAATTTTCGAGCAGCGTGGTACCAGAGCTTGGGCCAACAAACCATCAGTCACAGCGTGGCCTTTGCTGCAGAAAGCAATGGTGGTGACACAAATGACACTGTGAGGAGCACCAGGAGCACAGGTTTATTTTGGGGAACTGGGCAGCTCCTATCAACTCTTCTGAAGTGTCAGTGGGCCTGAGATCCACCGTGTAGATGGAAAGAAGTCACCTACAGGGGTGGCACTTGACCATTTACCAGACTGAACATTAGTGGAGAGTAGCAATTAGATGTTAACAAAAAATCTGTGGGAGAGTAAGTCATCCACAGATTCCCTCTACGTCACAACCACAAATATCTTTGTACAAATTCCTTAAAGTGTAATATTTTTATTGTATTTTCTGTGATTTTATGGGAATATAATATTTTCTCTCCCTCTGTTTTGTTTTTCTGCTATTTTTATAGGTGCCTTCGGTTATATTATGGACCACTGAGAAACCCAGATGGATTTGGAGAATGCATGGTTCCTCCTAGTCCCCATTAATTGAATGCCTCTTAATAATCCACACTGTAATTCTGATGACAAATTTGGGAGAAATTTGGGCCAGATTTTTCACTTAGTTTTGCATGCCAAATGTTTTACAGATTTTTTTGGGGGGTGAGGGGGTGTGTAAAAATTGGCATTTTACATTGAAAAATGCCTCCCACAAATCCTAAAATAAGAAAAAAAAAAGACAGTCAGAAGCATATTCTACATTTGTCAGTTCCTTCAACCTAAGGAATTTGGTTTACAGTTAAAAAAAACTTATGTCTTATGGGTTGTAGTGTTTAATATTGATAGATTTGCTGGTTGACTAGAGGATACCTTCTAGCAGATGTCATTTTCAATGCTTCATGTTGCTGGATTCTTACCCTTTGGTAGCAAGACAACATTTACTAAAGAAATCACAATCTTTTCATCAGTCACAGTAGCACTGTAGGGCCAGGATCCAGCAAATAATGGTTATGAAAAATATGATCAGGTCTGTCAGTCCACAGACTGGGAGAGACGAGCTCCAAGTCACCCACCCACAAGCATAACTTCACCCCTTCCAAAGACATTTCAGCCTCAAGATATCAAAATGCAGAGCTTGCAACAGACTGAAACTGAAACTTCAGGCTTCCCAGAGAAGAGTTCCTATTTTTACAAGTAAATTACATGCATTTCCCCTCAAGTTTTGCTGCTCAGTAATGCAACTTGAAAAACAATATTATTGTTGCCACATGGTATCTAGGAGGAAAAGCAGACAATTTGCATGAGTACGTGGTTTCTTTCCTCTAAAAATCATCATTTAAATTTCTTGGTTTTATTTGCAAATTTGTATTACACTGGAGAACTGCAAAAAGAAAATGAAAACTACCATGACAAAGTCCTATGCTGTATTTTGGGATCAAAGCATTTTCATAGAATGGTTTGGCCTGGAAGTGACCTCGCAGATCATAAGATTCCAACCCCCTGCCATGGGCAGAGACAAAAAGGACAAAGTTTCTCTGCATATATATTGGAAAGTGATCTCTAAGTCTGCTGCTGGACTCCCTTGTTGCAGTTTAATGTGTTGATGTTAAACTACTTCATCTAAACCAGTTCTCTACGAGCTAACAGGAATTTGTGGGTTTCAAGGCAGAAATTTTCGCTTCATTTATATTAAAGAAGGCATTTGGCTTTGTCAGCCAAAATGAACCAGGACACTCAGTTGTGGAAAATACCAAAACTCTGCTATTAAAAGTTACCATGTAATGCCAGCTTCTGTTACCACAGGGTTTGCTGACATTTACCCACCACCCAGGATTCACAGAAGGCCAGAGATGTGCAAAGCAAGGAGTGGAAGTGAGAGCCCTTTTCCTGCCCTACCAGAACCCATAGAACAATTCCTTTTTCTCTTTGGAAAACTGGAGGTCATGACCCTACTATGGGGCAGTAAGTGGCAGAAGGAATAATGAATTTCACGTGCAGTGTGTAAGGAAGAATAGATTTCATCTAGATCCATCCTTTGTTGGCCACATTTTGCAGTTTGAGCCAGGTGATAAGTTCACTATATGAAAGCCGGTTTTGCTCAAGAATATATTCCTATTTTTGCCTCCCTTCTAAGCATTTTTGAAGGCAAATCAAATGAGTCATAGGCTCAGATGCAGGTAGATCTACATTTACCACTGCATGGAGAGAAGAAAGGATCACAAGAAAAGACAAGGACAGAATGTAATCCTTGCTGATAACACAAACAAACAGAAAGCACTCTGAGACACATCAGTTGTTCTGACAATAGCCACCACCAAGAGAACTGTGCTTCACTGGTTTATTGCAGAATAAAGCCCTGCCATTTCACACAGGTCTGATGAAGCAAGGTGACAGATCAGCTTTGGGCTATGTATTTAGCTATGAAGTTGGTGGATGTCTCTTCTACATGCATGAATGTAACAGACACATGAGAATAAAAATAGCTGTCTTACATATATTCATATCTATTGTCCGGTTCTGAAACCCTGGAGGACAAATGTGAGTTGTCATCTCCTCCTTCTCCCCCAAGTCAAATGGCTTTGAAACAGTAATGAATACCAGAATTAACAGCTCTGGATTAGCCCAAAGATATGAATAAACTCAGTGGCAATGTTACAAGCCACAGCTTACAAAACAGATATAGAAGATACCAGAAAATTTTGCCTTAAAAGCACAAAATTATTCTGAGGGATTTTACTTAAGAGTAGTTCCTATAGATTCTACAGAGAGGAAAAAAAGCAGGATGTCAAAAGAGATGACTGTGTAACCTTCCAAAGCAATACAACTTCCTATCTCTGCCACATTACTTACAAGAATGTAATTTTAACTTGATTTTAACTTGAACTTACTGTATTTCAAGGAAATTTACCTGACAAGTAAGATTGTTAAAGAGGAACTTTTGAGTTCCTCAAGTAAATTTTCCACTAATGCCTAGATAGACAACATGTTCCCCCTTATATCTTTATCTATTTCTTTATTTCAAGATCAGGAAGGCATTAAGCCTCTTGCAGCCAGCAATATGTAAACTGCATCATATAGCTGGCTACAGCACAAACCTGAGTATTTTCTTCAAGAGTGACTGATAAAAGTTCCTCTTGTCTTGTTTGAACAAATGCTGTCCTGTGGTTGATTCACTTTGCACAAAGGTGGGATATGTGCAAGTACACAGCTGCTTAACATTCCTGTACAGTCATGTCACCATGGGAGCAGCAATAAATAATGTCCCCCATACAGCTCAACAGACCAGTGCTAGCAAGGTTATTTATTTCTGGGCAGTCAATCCTGAGGCTTTTTAATGCATTGTGACTCTCGAACTCATCAGCAGATTACCCTCAAGGCAGAGCAAATTAGAGAATCTGGTTTTTCTCTGTCATTGACAGACATAACCATTTATAGTAAAACAAATTCATAACAAATTTAACAAAGTGGGCATTTACAGTAAAGGAAATACGGGTTTCATGGTAAGAAAGCATATTTATGCTCCACAAGGTAGTTAACATACTTAGTTAATTGTCAGTAAAATTTTCAATACTTAATTGCTATAGTTTACTAAAGCTATTGGAGTTAAACTAGTAGTACGTTTTTCTTCTGTAAATAAACAGGATTTTTTCCTCATCAAGATAATTTAGCAGTTCCTTAAAATATTTATTTATCCAGTGGTACATTGCAATTTGTGGCTGAGTGTGCAAACATTACATAAAAGTGTTAAGTGAGTGTTAATGTGAGGGGAAAAAAATCCCTGAACTCTTCTTCAGAAGACTTTTACTATGCATCTTTAGCATCCTAATTCAGAGCTGTCACTAAACACACTGTTAAACTGCTAATTTATTTTGAAAGATATCATTCAATATTAACTAGACCCAGCACAAGCAGGAAATTACTTCAGTGTGTACTTACAGTGGCATAATCAAAGCAGTTTCACAAGCAGCAGAATTAGTGGAAGCTGGTTTCTCATAGGCTCGCTCCTATTTCACAGATTCTTCTGGGTCTAACACAGATCAAGACTGAAATGATGCTGTCTTGAACTGGTTGTTCTTTCTCTTGATATTCTAAATATAATATAATGTGAACCCCTGAGTTAATTTGTAGGATATATTTGAAACTGTCGTCAAGATGGTTGAAAAATTTTTAACATGTAAAAAAGGTAAAGGTGAGGTGGCAGTAGAAAAGCACCAACAGGATTTCCTGCTTCCTGATGGAGGTTGTGTCTATCAGCCATTTGAGGCCAAGATCTCCAAGGAATCCAGTGCCAATTAAGATCTCTGATTCCCAGGCCCCCAGCACACCAGATGCACTCTCTGTGTGATGGTATCAGGTACATGGAAGGAACAGCCAATTATTCCAGCAGTGAATCCATCACTTCAGCACTGCAGAGGCTATTTACAGTAATTTAGTGACAGTGAGACCTCTCAGCTGCTGGATCAGCCACACCAATGCCACAAGATCTGGCCTTCTGCTGAAGCAGGATTTCCCCTTTCTTGAGCCGCAGAGAGTTCAGTTCCGTGGGCTTTAGGCAGGTGATTTTCAGATGTGGATGTGTGCCAGGGAGATGATACAGATGAAATGATTCCTTTTCTTTAGACCCACGTTGAAAAGCTTCCTTTTCTTAGGGACTAATATAAAAGTTAGGTTTTGATCCCTTGGTCTAAAGAGGCAGATAAGACATGTTCTTGAACTTCAAAATCCTCTGAAAGTTTGCTGTAGATTTCTATAAATATTTTAACAAAGAAGTGTTTCTTGTCCCTTTCCTTTTTAACCTAAAGACTTGCTCAGATTAAACACCTTATGGAGACCTATTTTGTTTATATGTAGTCATTTTTGCACGGTGTTAAAAAAAAACCTTTTTCATTGAACACTGCTTGTTAAGATTGCATTCTTGCATTTTCCTGTACAACAGATAAGAGAAGTGTCAGTCACCTCATCACAACCTCATTTACCATTAAATTTAAAAAGGGAAAATCATAAACATAACAATTATTCTTAGTTTTGCTATTCTTCAGCCAAAACACTGTCACCTCAAAAATCAGAGAAATTATTTCATAGTTGTTTCTTAATGTTTCAAGCTGATTTTCACAAACAAAATGATCCAAAGATCCACAAACAAAATGATCCAAAGATCCACAGACATACCTTCATTTGCAAAAATGAGTCATCCCTGCACAAAAAATACACTCAGGTGGAGGAACCAAGAATCTGAACAAGATTCTACATGAAAATAAACCTGGACACTTCATTTATTGACATGACTTCGTATTTTAAAATTTCTCTTTAAATTCAAAGCCAGCAAATTTCAGTATTTTCAGTGCTGTATTTGCAAGGAAGGGAGAAGAAACTGCCCATTCCTTGTACAGAGGCTTCCCTACCAAATTTGCAGGAACTATTGCTTCTAAAGTGCAATCTCATGCTGAGGTGCCCAAAACAGTCGAATTCCATGTTTGCTACAGATCTGCAAGGAGGAGAAACCTCTTGATCAATTCTATTGATTTCTGAGCTCCCAACACCTGTGTAAAGTTCTGCCAGTCTGGCATTTAGCCCTGTTATTTTATTGCAATTTTAGGTGATTTTTCATTGGTGTCAGCCCTGGAATGTCACTGTTTCACCAGGGAGTGGCTGCAGCAGGGCTGTGACCCTGTCAGTCAAGTGCTACCACACAAATTTGGCTATGGACACTCCCCCTTTCCCATTTTGCTCTTCCTTTCTTATTCAATTTCACCACGACTTTGCCTGTAATATGGACAAAACAAGCCCAGACATTTGATAAGGAAGCAGAATAAAGGCTCTCTTTGTTGGCAACATTTTCCTGATCCATGGTTTATTTCATATATTACCTACTTCAGGTTCAGAGCAAAGCTTCACTCGCCATATCCTTTGGATGGTTTGAGACAAAGACAATCTAAAAAAAACCCTGAAAATTTTATTCTAAATGTAAGTGGATTAATATCTTTCCCCCAAAAAATTACTCCTTAGTATTTTAAAATCGTTATCAACACCTCTCTTTTCTCTTTTAGTTTCGGGAGGTTTTTTCTTAGAATAATACAATGGAATTGTTTGAAACCGAGTTTTTATAATCTGTTTTAGCACTTCAAGAAAATTAAGGGAGATGAAATTTCAAGAGTGTATATACCCCCACCAAGAGATTAAAAAAAAATATTTGGGAAAATGCTAAATTAAAGTGTATTTTTCAAGGATTTCAAAGAGGAATAACTACAGAGAGCCCCACGCATACTCATCTTACAAGACATTAGTTACCAACTAAACCAAATTCCCATTAAAGCTTTGCATCCCGTACTTCTGAAAAATCCAAGTCACAGTCTGCTGTCACTGGACATGTCTGGCACACAGCAATTTCATCTGCCTGCTAATGCCAGTCCCATGGGGAACTCTGAGCATATGGCCAGAGATCTCAAATTAAATCTGTCTTCAACCAAAAGCCCCAGTATGGAGGGGAGAGCACAAAGGGCTGAGATCATAAAGATCTGTGTTTGCTGAGCAGCTGAGCTGGTGGCTAACACTGGGCTGAGACAGCTTTCAACTATTCAATTGTCAGACACAACTGCCAAAATCCCAACTTGATCAGAGGCAGCTGTGATTTGCTATTGACTGCAACAACAGGGCCTGGCTTCTCCCAAAGATTCTTCCCTACCGTGCATCAATTTGAAGCCCAGGGCAGGAGGGATACATGTCAGCAAAACCACAAAAATCTGAGAGAGAAACTAAGAATTATTATTTCAATTATTTTCTGATACTACTTTAAGCCCAAATTCCATATTGTAACTTAATTTTAAAAAAGCAAACTATTTACAGTTTCTCCCAGTCAATTTGATCTACTGCTAATAGTAACAGAATTTCTGTCCTACTTTGAATATATATTGGTTCTCTAAGCCTTGAATAGATCACAATAATCCAGAAATAAACATTAAAGAACATAGTAAGGGGCAGAGAAAAAAAAAAAAAAAAAACNCCAAACCTACCAATTATAATCTTTGTTGCTCCTCATTTACTTTGATACACTTGGTTGCTTTTATTTCAGCTGAATGATTCCAAACAATAAAGCCAACACTCCAAAGCTGTGTCCTGTCAGTACACGTTTAAAGAGTGTCAGAAATTTGACTAGTTAAGAGAAATGGCTTTGCTGCAGACTGCCCACTGGCAGAGTTACTGTATGCCAGAGCAGTTCAGGACTCCCTTTTCCTGATCAAATAATTAATCATCATCTTCATACTTTAAGTGAAGGATGTTTCCCTCATACCTAATAGTCACACCAGCATACTTTTTATATGATATTTAACAGGTAAAGTAGTTGGCATATATATACTTTATAAAAACAGGTTTTATCTTATATTTATGTATTCCAAAATATACTTTAAATTAGTCAATGATTAGAGACCTCTAAAATTCACTTTAAACCCCAGTGAAGTCAACAGAAAGACTCTCCCCAAAACAGATACTGACTGGGATCATCACTATAAATTTGAAACATCTCTTCTAAAAAGCACAGAAGCCCCTCTTCTAAAAAGCCCACATTGTGTGCCTACAAACAGGTTCTCCATGGAGCTCCTGTTTTATTAAAGACGCCTCTTAGACAAAGACCTGGCACGACAATTGTCACTGGGAAGATGTCTAGTATGGCCTCAAGATTTACCTTCAGTATTTGACAAACAATTGATTTATAGAACTGGAAATAGATTACTCTAACATAACAATTGTTCCATGCTATGATCTGCAAAACTAACACTGAACTATAACCTGGCAGCTGTCAATCAAATATGGAGTGGGAAGATATGTCCTTTGACATAATTCAGTTTCAGATATCCCTGGCCATCGTGGGGGTCAGTGAGGTCACTCACTGTTTAAATAATAGGTGTCTTACAAAAATCTCATGAAAATACGTTCCCATATGATTTTAACAGTGAAATTTCTATCCTGCTGTTAAAAAACATATAGAGTCAAGGTGACAATCCTTTATTCTTCTAGAATTGAAAAATTAAAAGATTATGCTTTTTTACTTATTCCACTTCATAAAGAAGATCATATTTAGTAATCTCTTTAGTCCTGTCTTAGCAAGCACAGAATTTCAATGTTACAAATCCTTATTCATTAAAAAAGTAAGACTTTTTAAATATTTCCCAAAATAAAATATGAGAGAGAGGACACATTTCATGACTCCAGCCATGGGAACTTCCAGCAGCATCCCCCTGAACTTTGTAATTTATTTCAATCAGGGTTCCCTCAGTTTGCTACAGACCCCAGCTGCCTGTAGAGACACAGGACACGAGGTGAGAGGAAGGAGACTCAGCTATGAGAGCTCAGATTTGTCATGTCTGTGGGAATGCCTCTGCAGCTCCCTCCAGCACAACCATTTCTTCGGCAGCAAAGATACAAATCCAGAGCTCAGATCATTTTTCGTGCCTGGGGAAGAGAAAGGAGAATAAAAAATATTTGCAGGAAATAGATGATATGTTTTCAAGTCCAAGCTGAGTATTTATGTTACACCCAGCACTGGAAGCCAAGCGCTTTTCAAACTGGGAAAGTGAATCATCACAAACATTTAGGGTTAAATCTGTATATTTCAAGTCAGTGGTTGACAATGGATTTCTCTGCTAGTGCTAAATCAGGTCTTATGGCACTCTGGCACTCTGGCAGAGAATTGGAGTATTAATCAAAATATTTTGCACTCTGCTTCTCATTAAAATTTCCGTGGGTTTTTGTACAGCTGTATTGGATTTACTGTTCCAAGAGAGCAGCAGAAGATCCCTCAAAGATGTAGAAATCATCATGCCTGTGTATCACTGGGAGGTAAAAGGAAGTGAAAATATTAAGAGTATAATCTGGATTTTTCCTATAAAATAGAAGCATATAAAATATATCATGTTCTAGTTCCCAAGAATCAATAAAGGTTTCTGCAAGAATAATAATATTTCCTTTCTACCAAAGTAGACTTTCCAAACTTGGTAAGAGTATGAGGGTTCAGGCTTTTTCTTATTATTTCTTTCCTTTTCCCCTGTAAGGAAACCTGCAGGATAAATTGTTTGAAATACTGTAGCTAGTCTGCAAAAGGGCGTATCTGATTTTTTTCAATATTTGGCACAAAGAAGTTACTGCATGTCACTTCAATGGTTGTTTCAGTGAATATTTAATTATGACAACAGTGGACTTCTAATTTTACTTTTCAAAATTTATAATTTACACAAAAGGACAATTCTTTTTATCCTTTGGGCTTAATTTTGCAATGTAAACACTCATTTTTTCTTAGCTTACATCTCCAGCATTACTAATTTTTTTACTAAAATGCTCTTCATTAATAGCTTTGAAAGGACTTAAAATGGTGAAAATGTCTGGGGGCATGAAATTTATACAAAAATAGACCAAAGCACAGAAACCAACTAGCACAAATTTCTTTTAAAACAGCACTAAAGAAATATATTGCAAAAAAAAGGGAATTTCTCGAAAGTCTTTCAAGCACTCCCACAGTTATTAGCATTTTCATAAAATTAACTTGCAGAAGACTCTCCTAGCAAAATTAGAATTCTTTTTTTCTGTGGCAGCAAAGTCTATTAGGGATATTGATAAAATGAAAGACACTTCTGAGCTATTATTCAGCAGGGCTAATAGCTTTCCATGTCTGAAGATTAGCTGCAATGAAGTATCCATGAGCATTTTAAATGCAGCTCTGTGCTCACCACTCCAGATCAGGCTGTTCAATTACATTCACCAAGTAGATGAAGCATTGGTGGATGGGTGTGAGTTACACTGTACACAACATATCAAATTATCACCATTATTAGCACGATGCAAGTATCTGAAGCAAAAATATGGATAACAAACTGCTTATAACATCAGCAACTTTCACAAAAGAGAGGGTCTCGTGCATAATCCAGACACAAGCAATATTGACTCCTGATTTACTGAAGACAGACCATTATTTTTCCCTCTCACCCTTCCAAAGGGATAAACACCAGAAGGTTACAAGCCTGTTTGTGCTGTCTGGGTTCCAAGTACATCAGGCACACACGTAAAAAGTGAATAAATATGAGTTCTTATCTACCTCAATATCCCTGTCAAATCCAGCAGTCTCTTCCAATGCAGCACCTTTGCGAGTCGTCACTGAACCAACTTTGTCTTCAGTGACAGTACTCCTAAAGTTTTAGTCCTAGGATTATTCTAGAATTACATATTTTTCTAAAGATGAAAATGAAGTTTCCTTCTTTCAGGCCTTCCCACCTTTCTCCTACAGAACCAGGGCTGAAAGTGCAGAGAGCCATGAGCACAGCCCTTGTAGATTCTGTGTTCAGGCTCTTTATTACAGAACAAACTTCAGGGATCCTTGTTAGTTCTGGGTTTGTCTTGCCACACACACAAAGATCACCTGGAGAGAACTATTCTATGAGAGAAATATTTCCTGTTGTTCAAATTATAATGTCCTTTTACCTTCCTGTTTAGGCAAGCCACAATAATTCTCCTTTGTTGCTGCCTCAGAAACAAGGCAAAACTGCCATCAACCACTTCATGTCACTGCATGTTAACTGTGCCTCACACAGACCCAGTTTCACTGCAGCTTTCTTCCCATATGTGCTAAGATACATGTGAAAGGCTTATTCATTATTCTTTTTTTTGCCTGGTCAGTCAAATTGTCCAGCACTGGGCTTTGCAAGGCTGCATCTACCACTTTTAGCCACCATTTGACAAATTCCAGTACATTCAAACCACAGTTCAGTACATCCAAACCACAGTGCAAAGCACAAATTGTTCTGCAGCCACAAAACTTCCACGCAGAGTCTGGCTGCCCGTGAAGTTCTGGTCATCAAACTTCTTGCAACATCTCCAAATTCCTCAGCGTAAGTCCCTGCACATGGTGTGTCCATAACCTGCAGGGAGCACTGGTGGTACCTAATCTGCCAGCTCCAAACACACAACAGTGTCCATGATTTTCCCCTTTCTCTTTTCCTGTTACGATGAGGATGGGAATCTCTGTGGAGAGGGAGGCAAAAGAACATGGTCCCACTTCCTTTGTCATCTCAGGGAATTGACCACAAAGATCTATTTCTACTTCATACTTTCATTGGGCTGTAATGAAAATGAAAGCTCATTCTAAAGGACAAAACTGAAGTTTTTCGAAAATATCTGTAATTCCAACACCAAGCTTTTTTAAAACTTCTGTTGCATTTCAAAAACCAGCACTTGACCCATTCACTGCAAACTGTTGAAACACTTTAAAATCTTTGGACCTACTGTATTTGCTGTATACCCTGAGAGTGTGGTAATCCCTAGATTTTGTGTAATCAGATGAAATGGATGCAGTTGGCATAGACTGTTTCAAAACTATTTGAAATAATATTTCCATTTCTGAGAGTGCAGGGGAGATGCACAACTGAAAGACCATTTACAGAAATGTGATTTCAGCTAAAATGGATGCAGCAAACCTCAGTGGGTAAAGGTAGTAATAACAATGCAATATCTTTGCCAAGAGCCAAATGCTGCTTAGAGAATTCTTTTTCTAAAGAAAAAATCTTTTTGAATTGATAGGATGTCTTAATACTTGAGATGAAAGAGCATTTCAATGAGACAGAACCAATTTCAGTAATTATTAACTTCTTACAACCAGGGATAATATCCAAGTCAGGTCTCTTTTTTTTTTTTTTTTTTTTTTTTTTTTTAAATGTAGGCAATGCAAACATTTAAATGTAGAAACAAACAGAATATTGCTATGGAGTATTTCAAAATGCCATAGGAAAGCAAGCACCAGAAAGAGGTAGATCCACCAAGCAGTGTGTTTATAACAGTTTAGACTCTTTCAGCCTCACCTTACAAGGTCACTAAATTTGCTTTTGGTCATACGTAATTATTCAATGACTTTTTCATGCCGTTTTCCTTAAAACTGGTGAGAAAACGAAAGGTTTCTGCTCATCCCCTCTTCCACAAGCAGAACAAATGAGGAAATAGCAGTGTGACTTTTTAAATTTCAGTTTTCTCAGGCAAGTAGAGCATTTATCTTCCCCCCTCAGGGTGGAATAGGAATCACATGTGTACTGGAGTAAATGACTCATGATAGCAAGGGAGTAGAATAATCACCCATTTCTATTCCAGTGGCTGCTCCAGCCCTTTTCTTTACGAACAGGGCAAATGAGGGAAGACATGGAAACCTCTGAAACTGCCACTACAATTCTGCAAGGATTCCTTTCCACAAGAGATGAACTGAAGGAAAACAAGGGCAGTATCAGAGATCTCCCCCCCTCTCTTTCCTTCACACACCACTGACTGGATTCTCCACAATTTTTTTCAATGCCAGCAATTGCTCTTTCAATAATAAACTGAAAAGACCCAGATTAAAGCTCCTGGTTATCAGTTTACTGAAAATAAGGCATGAAATTAGAATATTTTACAGCTTTTGCATTGCAGGGCTTTTGTTAGAGTTCAGCATGAGGAAACAAGCAAAGACGTAACTTTGATTTGTGTGCACTGGTGAGTTTCCCAGCACAGCAGTAGAAACAGCAGGAGCTGGAACTTAAGACATGGAGCTGGAACTTAAGACATGCAGCTAAGCATGGAGCCTCACCTGGGAAAAGGAAAGGAAAAAAAAAAAGAAAAAAACAAAATCCAAACAAAGAAACAAAAAACAAAACAAAACAAAACCAAACCCAGAACAAAGCAAAGCAAGACAACTTACTGTAGCACAAAGCAACACCAGGGAAAAGTTGGGTAGTTTGCTTTGTCAGTGACCAAGCTGTGAGAGAGTCACACTCAGTGAAAGACCTTTAAGTTCTTAGGATATTACATTACTTTAATAACAACCAACATTTAGTTTGTTTTAAATCCCTCTGTTAAGGTCCTGAGCAAAAAAATTCAATAAGAGAAAACAATGCTACTGGTTTTTTTTTCCCCCCATCTTTACAGCTAATGGCTCTAAATATAACCCTTAAATATTTGTTGGGGTTTTTTTTTGTGGTATGTTTTTACTTTCCAATATGAGCTAAAAGCCTTTAGCCTCAGTATGTAGGTGCTTAAAATGTCTAAATAATAGAGTATGCATGAATCTCATTTTCAGGTCTGTACCCTAAGGATTCCTACTGGAAGACCAAAAAATTTCATTACTGAGACACTGCCAGGTGATATGGCAATCTGCCTACTACACTGGCTTTTGGTACTAAAGCACAGTTAAGGTTCTGCTGCAAAGTACAACAGAAAGCTAAATCTTGGTCTTTCTTTAATGCAGCAAGGCCTTTTAGGGAAAAAAAAAAAGTTTTTGTTGTTTTTGGTTTGGTTTGGGGATTTTTTTACAATAGGAGCTGAGTTCTGTAAACAAAACCCCTCCCATTTTTTTAACTGCCCTTAAATGAAAAATAGTACATTAACTTGGACCTTTTAAGTAAAGGGCCAGTTTTCAGGGTATTCAACAAACTTATCTCCACCAGCCTCAAACAGTCTTCTTCAAAATTGGCTGAGATGGCCCTATAAGAAAAAATACATGATAAATCAAAAAATGCAAAATACAAATAATCTTTTTTGCAGAAAAAAGCTTTTCCTTCCTTCCTACGATTTTGAATTCAGGGAAAACTAACAAAGCGAAGATTGCAAGAAAGGATCCTCACAGAAAGGACAATAATTTCTGCCAGGAGTAGCATCTGGCCTATATATCTCTAAATAGTGTCTGTGCTTGGGTCCTGCTCACAGGAGCTGCCACTGTCCTTGTCCTGAGCTCCATCCCGAGCTGTTGCAGGGCACAGGGAGGGAGCAGCTCAGCACAGCCCTGCCCAGACACAAAGTGATGCCACGTTACACTGCCACACACAGCACAGGCTCCTCTGGGTCACCTGAACACGTTCCTCCACACAGAGCTTCATTCAACCCTGCCCACTTGGGTTTGAAATGGCAGGGGCCTCTGAATTTTAAATATTGTGGGAATGACAAAACTTTCCAGCTCCCCTTTTTACTGCATGCATTGCTGTAAGAACCCCAGCCTTTGACAGAATAGAGGTCTCACATCCTTTTGGGAGGTAACACCAGTTCTCAGGTCTTAAAAGACATGCAGGTGAACTCAGGTGGGGGCAGGAACATTATGGGACATTACTAAATCAGCAGTGTTATCCTGAATCCCAAATATTGTGTAAGTATTACAAAGCATCCCAAGTTAGGGCACCAAATAAAAAAGCTATTACAAATTATTCTTGTGCACACAACCAGTTGTTACTTTTTCTGTATCAGCCTTTAACACCTACAAATCAAAAACCACTAAATAATCTGATCATTTTCATATACAAATTGTTACTTACTTTAGCAATGCCCTAGCATGCCACTATTCCTGTCTTAAAACAGTAATTAACTTCTCAACTACACATTGCAAAGTTGCTAAGGCTGAGAAAGTAGTTTGTAAGCAAGCAGCAGAAGCAGCAGCAGCATTGGTTATACAACTCTGTTACACACAGGCTGATTTGCAGAACTACAAAGAGTAGCAGGAAAATCTCTTGACTCTTCATTTAGATTCAACTCTATTGGAGATGGAATGTCAACACGCCCCTGAAAATGGAGCATGGTAAAATAGCGACATCCATGGCCTGACAGAGCAAAATGAACTGAGTCATGGCAGTGGAGGAAAGGGAGAAGGGACAGGAATAATGAATTGCTGCTCTCAGTTCCCTGTGATCCATCCTGCTGCTCTGCCTTCTGAGCCTAATTTTCAATTGTGAAGCCTTGGATCTGCACCCTGTGACCATGTGAGAGGCATTTTTGATGCTATATAAATTCCACAGCTGTTCACAAGACACTCACTACATACAGCCTTAAGTGAAAAACAGTGGTACAAGGACTAAGGAACATTCCCAAAAGGTCACTCTCCAAACAGACACAGAGCTAAGGGAAAAAGACAAAGCAGACCTTCTGTGATCCCAGGTGGCACCTCAATTACAAGACTATCTTTTCTTGTGGCTGCAGCAAGCTTCTTTTGAAGGATTATACTTTTTGGCACATCTGCAAGCTTTCTGCAATGAAATGAAAGGGCAGCAGTCAGAGATATTTGTATGAAATTACTCAGCCGTTTTAAACACCTGTCATAATCTTGCTGCAGGTGTCAAAGGCACGTTTTAATATAAAAAATTTGTAATACACAATAAATAAATTTTCATTACGTTGACTTAGGATGTCTATCAAAATGAATCTTTTACATTTACAGAAAGCATCTGCAGCCCTGACTGTGACACAGTGGCTTTTTGACCTGCTGTGCCTGAAAACCTCTGGGAGCAAGTCCACGACTCAGCTCCCTGACTCTGCTCACTCCAGCTACAAGACACAGTGAGCATACAAACAAAAACCTGCATTTTTATTTCCTGCAGGGATTAATAAATTTTACACAACACTGATACAGATCATAAATTGAGGATTTGACATATTTGTTGTGTCAGCCTTATTGTTTGGCAGCATCTAGCTAAAAACAACCCTTAAGACTGCAGAGTAAGGCTGAGACTCAAAAGTTTGCTTTTAATTTTGGATTTCACCTCTGAAAGTGGAGGAATTTAATGCCTTGGAAGGGTCAAGCCATTTGGTGGACATGACAAGAGTTCAAGTCTGCAATAAACCATGAATCCCACCAGGGAGCTGTGGCTGTCCTCCCTCCCTGAGTACCTTCCCATACACTGCAGCAAAGAATTCCCAGCTCTCAGGTCTGAGCCTTTGTACTCTGAACCTTCAGTGCACTGTCCAAACTGCTTAGGGGAGTGATCCTTTTGTTTCTGTAGCTACCCACAAAGAAAAGAATCCAAATTTAAGTGGTGCAGCTTAGTCATGGCAGCATGCAATTCACCTCTTCATTTTGTATTAACGATAATTATTAGGCCCTCGGTACAGCTAAAGGCTTTTAACATTGTAGGTTTAGAGCAGTTGGCAAGGAAAAAATGGTCGAGCAACATGAGTTTCTCACAACTTCCCAAGTCTCCCCTTCCTTCCTTCCTTCCTCCCTCTATTTGTCTACCTCACAACCATTTTTCATATTCTTATTTGTAAGCATATACCACTTTTCCTCTGCTCTTCACTACTGCAAAACTAAGTGCTCAGGGAGTTGAATTTAATGTATTTTAATTACATGCTGTTCTGCTCTGCTGGGCTGTTACATCAGAAAGGAAAAAATGAGGAATCTTCCTGTAAGAAAAATATATTTAGACTAGGCATGTTTCTGTGCTTCATAACCTGTTTAAAATGTAGGCTGTGTAAAATTCTGTACAGGAACCTTTTTGCACGACATGATTCATAAACATGAATAATGTTAAGCAATAATGCTGGTGTTATTTTTGCTCCCCTCCGCAGAGTAAGTAGTTTATTGTTAATACTGCTTTGCCCCCAAGGAAAAAAATAATTGTTTTGTCATTTTCTTCCTACATTTTTGTGTATGTTAAGTTAGATTCCTTGTCTTTTGTCATAACATTGAGACAACTTTAAAAATTGTCACATACAAACCTGAGGGAGCTGGGGATGTTTATCCTGGGGAAAAGGATGATCACTCTCTACCACTGCCTGAAAGGAGGCTGCAGCCAGGTGGGGTTCAGTCTCTTTTCACAAGTAATAAGGAAGAGGACATGGCCTCAAATTGTGCCAGGGAATATTTAGGTTGGATATTAGGAAAAATTTCTTCACAGGAAGGGTTGTCAAACACTGGAACAGGATGCCCAGGGAAGTGGCTCAGTCACCAGCCCCGGAGGGATTTAAGGGACATTCAGATGTAGCTCTTGAGGACCTGGTTTAGTGGTGGACTTGGTAGTTTTACATTAATGGTTGGACTCCATCTTAGACGTCTTTTCCAGCAGAAATCATTCTGTGATACATATATATAGACAGATATATAAATATATACACACATATAAAACACACTTGGAATGTTTCTAGTAAAAGACTTTAAGAATTCCAAAAGCTGTTTTGCACAGATACTGCCAGTTACACTTTTGTCAAAAGTAAGGTTATCTTGAACTTTCTGAAAGAGATTAGATAAACATACACAGATTTCAGGACTGTCATCTGTCAGACCCTGAAGTACAGCTAGCACAGAACAATGCATAGAACACCATAAAATTTGTTTCATTATTTAATTATATTTCCTCCAGTCCTGCAAAAATCAGTTTAGACAAGCAGAGAGAATGGCTATCATGGCAAAGATGCAAGATACAGATGTATATTGACATCAAATAAAAAGTTTTCCTAACTTATAACGAGTTGCATTATTTGTTTTGAATGGTTGAGCAAATAGACCTTAACTTTGATTGAGACAAAGCATCTGATATGTCATGAAATTCATCCCCATTTCAGCAATACACTCAAAGCAGCAAAATGATCTAGAACTTTGCTATGAGTCACAATCACTTCCACTTACAAACATGGGATGGGTGTTGCTGTGATAATCTCCCTCTCTCCCCCTTTCCAGCAATATGCCTTGAGCAGTAAGGTGTGCTCCCCTACTGAAAGCACATTTCGGATGCCAGCAAGTTAGAAGTCCCAAGAGAAAGTAAAAGGGAACAAGATTCTCAAGAACAGGATGAGCCCACTCAATGCATACAGAGGATCTCAGTAAATAAAACCCAAGATTATTCCCTAGAAGCAGAGTGTCCTAAACTCTTTAGCCACAGGATCATGCTCCTTCATCAGATCAGGCTGTCCTTTGTGCCAGGTTGCAAGTTTAAGGTTTATATATCCTGTTAAAGACAAAGCAGAGTGAAGTTAGAAACCAAACATCACCTCTAAAAACATATTAAAGAATAATAAATTATGAAATCTATTTGATATCAGGAGTTTATTACTCAGATACCAATCAGGTAATACCCTTGGGAAAGGTATTTTCATGCCTGGTCACACTTAAGAAGAACTAATTTAAGTTTTCCAGCAGGAAAGCTATATTTACTTACTTCTGTTATCTCCCTAATCTTGCCTTGCCCCATGCTCTACGTATTTCACTGAAATGAACAATCAATTATTTAATTTTTCAAACTTCTGAATTGAAATACATATGACAGCAAAATAGGAGCAGAAGGCATAAGCAGAGCCTAGTCTAGATTAAATTAATATCAGTCTTTCAGTCTACCTAAGTGACAAAAGCTGCATCACTCTGCAGGCTGCTGGCCTTGGGGTCGATTTCTCTGAGTCTCTCAGACTTTAATGTCCTGGATGGAACTTCTCAGTGGTACCAAAAACACACAAGCTGCTGATGGCAGCAATTGAATCAAAGACAAAATTCTGAGTCCTTTGGGCATCAAAGGAAACAGAAGCACTGAACTTTGTGAACTGCATTTATCAGAACTGTTAGATGCCGGGTAGGGTAAATGTTCTGTGTCTCTTCTGCTATCTCCATTCTTTGCTGGAAATGGAATACTGAATAATTTTTTATCCAAGATACTTATCCAGGAAGGGAACTGCTGGCTCTTGATGCTAACAGTGTGATTTGTTCCCGAATTATTCAAAAAATAAAAAAAAAATAAAAAAAATAAAAATAAAAAACCCACCACTGAATCATAGTCCCTTTTTCTTTGTTTCTGATCAAGTTCATACTGTCTTTTGATTGCAGTCCCCTGTGGGTACTTACATCCATGGAGCACAGCACTCTTTTCCTTCTGCCAAAATTGTATTGTGTAGTGTTTAGAGAGAGCTTTTGTCCTTAGTATCAGGAGGAGAAGAGAAGGTTTCATTTCATCTTCCTAGGATGGCCATGAAAAAGAAAAGCCAAAAGGAAGAAAAGACATGACTGTAGAGAACCTGAAAAAGACAAAAGAAGTGAGACCTACCTCATCAGAGATATTTCATTGACCTTAGTGTTCTTTTTACTATAGTTTTACTGGCTTCTACAATTTCAGATAATACACGTTATTTTCCTTGGCAGCTTTCTTATCCATATTCAATGAAGTTTAAAAACTTTGACTTGTTAATGAAAAAATAACTGCTAAAGGACACACAGGAGCTCCTTTCATTAAATTATTTTTATTAGGCATAGAATCATTTATTTATACTCCAGATTTGCTGCTTGAGTGTACTGTTGTATGTAAACCAGGTAAGTATGACTCTTTCAATTGTGAAGTCATAAATTACTCAAAACTATTTTAAACTAAATTAAATCTTAATAGAAATGTCTATATTGGCACTTAGAGGCTTAAGAATCCTTTGTTGTGCTTTTGGGTCTCTCAAGTAAAAACATACACTAAATTTTCAAAGCAACAATCATGGGGTTTTTACTTTTAATTTGTTTTAGGTTTTATATAAGGCACTATATTGGCATATATTTAAACACCTTATATACAAATGTGTCGGGGCATATTTTCAAATCACATATTTAAGCAATAAATAGTATTACTATATTATCATACATATAAGATACATATTTTTTAAGAAACTGTGGTCCTAAAGATAAGACTACATACACAAAATGCGGATGTAACACAGGATTCAGTGAGGTTTTCTCCCTTTACAAGGAGATTTCCAAGCTGTTGACAAAGAATTCTTACCTAGTAATATGGGAACAGAGGTAAAGAAGATGAACAGACATAATTTACTCAGTATTGATTGAGAAATGTGGACAGATAAGTCATTCCAGACCTTTCAGGTCCTTTCCAGAAATTTATGCATATTCTGGAAAAACCTGCCTCCTCCTCAGACAGCCAGAAAAATCATCATCCATTCAGGATATTTTCTCACCTTGCCCCATGGAGTTCTCTCCTTCTAAGTCACCTTAGATTAATGACATTCTTCTAAAGCCATCTCCCTTCAAATCTGTTCTGCACTTCCCCTGTCTCCTACGTCAAAGTCTCCTTGGTAAGACTCCAAAGAGATTATCCATCTCTGCTGTGATGCCACCTGCCAGCTCCTTCCACACGGCCAAGGGTACGGCACAGCTCCTCAGCTGGAACAGCAATTCTGGAGCAGGAGGCACCTGCTCAGCCACCCCTGCCACAGCCAAGTATCCTCCTCTTTCCAGAGACCAAACAAGTCAATCCAAAGTTGCAGTGTGCCAATTTAGAAGACAGACATTTAATTTTGTTCGTGATAAAATGTAGGTGTTATGGATTAGGCTTGTTTTTGCAGCTATTTAGAAAAGCTCCTTTCAAATCAGGCTTTACCGTTCCAAGAAATGAGCAGTTGTAATGATTATATCCCTCACAAACTGAAGAATACAATCTTTTTTTTTTTTTCCCCTCAATGATTTGATTTTCCGTGTTTTGAATTTTATATCACAATTTGAAACAGTCTGACTAACACGTAAGATATAGTTCTAAATGCTGGTGATTGAACTCAGCTATAAGGCCATACCCACCACAGTTTTGAATTACATGTGTTTTTCATAAATATGGAAATATGGTATTGAATGAGCCATAAAGAAAAGGCAATTTTAGATAATCATACACCTTGAGTCTCTGAAGATTTTTTATAAAAGGGAGAAGTATTGACAAGGATCAAGTATGTCCTTTTTATTCTGCCTCTCTCTAACATGCAGCATATCATTTTTATCAGCCATTCAATAAACTAAAAAATGTAGGGAAATGATGGACTGTTGAAAAGATCATTTGTACCAAAATAGTTCTTCTCCTGTTGTATTATAACTGTAGGCTG
This sequence comes from Pachycephala philippinensis, assembly GCA_013397055.1. Lineage (NCBI taxonomy): Eukaryota > Metazoa > Chordata > Aves > Passeriformes > Pachycephala > Pachycephala philippinensis. The sequence continues at coordinate 880,516 of VWZT01015989.1, forward strand.
CTTTCAACACATTGCAAGTTAGGCAGAAAAAATGGAAAAAAAGTAATAATTTCTTACATTGTGCGTGCACTAGCATATGCAAGAGTTCACTGTCAGACACAAAAACATTTATTTTAAGAAAATTCAGTGACATAGTAGCACAGAAAAAATTCTCATATGCAAAATGGTTCTTTGACAGGGAAATCTGTGGCAGACAATCCAGCTGAGTGTAAGTTTTCAATCATCCTGTTGAAATGCTTATCAACAGGGCGTTCAAAATAGGCAGCTAACATTTTTTCCTGATTATTAGAAATGGGATTACAGACATCCCAGTGGGTGGAATATGTTTGCACGTTCCACTTATAAAACTAAAAATCAGATAAGAAATTCAGAAGGGCAGAGATTCCTAAATCCTCAAAGTTCTGGCTTTGCACAGAGTTTACATTCAGGCCCTTGCAAGCCAGATGCTTTATAATATGTTTCAGTTTGCCAGCACTTTAAACCACTGATAAAAGCTGTAATATTACTGAAGAATTTGTCCATATGTTGAAGTGTTTTTGCAGGATTTATACACAGGCTTATTTTTGTTCACAGATTAATTTGCTTTGCTGAGTCTGGGCTACAATGGTGCGATGAACAGAAAATACTTTGAAAGCTTCCAGTGTCTTATCCAGTAAGTTTTATTCAAGAGAACATAGCTAAAGAGTGTTATAAAAGTTAATTTCTGACATTTCAGTTCTACAAATTCATAGTAGTCTTTTGTGTATTCTTTACAATTCTTCAGAAACCTAGAGGGTAGTTGCCTGGATAGACAAAACATCTACCATTTTAATATAGTCAACTTTCCTTAGAAACCACATCCTTTGTATTTTTAAATACATTATGTGGCTTCTGTTTACTATCCAGTCCACAGCCTGGTATGAAAAGAGCAACAGTCACAGTATTTAACACTCTTGAAAATAGGGCAGTTAATTTTATGAAGAAAAAATATAGTTTGATTGAATTTCACCTACAGCACATCCCATACAAATTCCAAGTGTAAAGCATCATAAAACAATTGAAATGGGTTTGCATACAAATAGCCTAAAGCATTAATTCACAATTTTTGAAATGTGAATTAGAAATGCATAGCAGCAACAGACAAAGGAGCCAATACTCCTAAACACGGAATTGCCATTTGCCTTAGCATTATACTTGCCTGCCATGCTCAGATTAATTAGATCTTTATCTAAGCTGATTCAAAGGATGTTAAATATGTAAATGAATTTTCTGAAACAGGCCAACATAACTAAAGGCCTCAGCCACCCATTGTGTCAAATCAGAAAAGAGGGAAAAATCAACTAAAGAAAAAGCAAGGCCCAATCAGTTACTTATGCTGGAACACAAAGCTGATACCTCATCCCAAAGCAAGTTTTTGCAAGTGTTGTATCAGCTGTTCTGTATTCCTTGCTTCTGACTTCTCTGGTGGTGAAACAGCTCCCAGAGCTCATCACTGAGAGGGGGCAGGTGCTCTGTGTAATGGAATTCTACCAGCAAATTCCCAAATCCTAAACATTGTTTAAGAGGAAGGTCAACAAAACTGAGGAAATTAAGTCTGACTCTTTTTCATAAAGAAAATATGTCCTTTAAGCTTCAGTCATATCCCCAAACTTACTCTTTTGTCCTTTGCTGCTTAATTCAGCTCCACTGCAGGAATGGATCGTTCCTGGTTCTGCGGGGCTCCTCCTTCCCTGAGCAGTCTCTGCTCCTCCCAAAGGCACTCAGAGCTGGGTTTGGAGAGGCAGAAATGGGCATTTGGTAGCTGCAAAATGCCCCCTTTGAGCAAGGAGAAGATGCATAAACCTCTGCTGGGTCCTTCAGCCACTGCTGGGAGCACCCTGTTGGGGGAATGAGTTCGCCCACCCCAAAGGCACCAGCAGCAAACGAAGTCTGGCACCCACTGGGATGCAGAGACTGGACAGGTAACTCTGCATGTCCAGCAATTACAGCTGTATTCAGGCCCATCACCACATATACAACTAGGATTTCTAAGCAATGTTTTTTAAAATTAGATAATTACTAAAAATAAAATCTTCCAATTATTTGGAAAGTATTTTCAATTTACCTGGGAGAATTTTCCTTCCTAGAGAGAACAGATTTGCCAAGGTCTCAGTAAATGCCTCATGCTCCCAACTTAAATTTACCAACACTGAAATGATGCAACAAAGAGTTTAACTTTGCATCCATTTAAAACCAATATATTGTTAATAATCTTATTATTAAAGATCTCAGGGTTCAACATTTTAGCACTGTGCTATAGGTTTACTTTGAAAAATCCAACTGAACACCCAGTCCATAGTCACCATTTCCCAACACATGCTAGACTCCACCTTCTCTCCTCTTCTGATGATACAGGTGAATTCATGCAGAGAGCTAGTCACCAAAATAATCCATTATAAATAGTGCCTGGAGGGGACATAATTAAATTCTGTGAAACAAAACATTTCTAGAAGATGAGAAGGAAAAACACTGTTCACAGAACACAGAAGGTCCATCCTTTCCTAAGCTATATAGAATAACAAGAGCAGCACCCACAGCAGCCTGAATGTCCAGTGAAGATGCCCACAGAGGAGCACATTTTGTGTTGCACTAACACAGTTCAGGAGCACTGACTTGGTCAGATCCCTTCTTGGCATTTTGGCTAAGGTCAGGCATAATTTAATTGCAGTACCTCAGCTCAGGAAAGAACACAAGAGGGATGGTAACTTCATAATCTATATATTCCTAGAGAAATGGAAGAAGTTTCTGTTGGTGACCTCAGTAATTCTCACCTCAAACACAAGTATTTTACCTAGCTCTCAATCTATTCAGATTTTCCCAGGAATAAGTAACGGATAGAAGGAAACACAGTCCTTTACACAGAATGTGTTTGTTTCCAGCTAAGTTGAAGAACCAAGTATTTATAAAATGTACTAGACATAAATCTTGTGCTTGATTTTTTTTTATTTTTTCTTTGATTTTTGAGGAAAATCAAACATGTCTCACTGATATTCCATCCCCTAATAAATCCCTGTAAAGTTATAAACAACTTTCACACATTTAATTGACCATATATGAAACTGTCACCTCAACAATAAAATGTAACTTCTTGTGGGGAGAAAAAAGAATTGTGCATACTGCAGGGCAATAGTTTGAAACATGTTCTGTGAAGACATGAAATAGCTGTACAAGAAAGCAGGACTAAGTGTCAGAATGCTTTAGTTTCAAGACCTCACTCAGTTCAGGAATAATGACAGAACTCACTGGGGCTGAACAACAAAGGTTCAGGATCCAGATCTAGTAAATCTCTTACACAGAAAAACAGGGGGAAAAGATTTATAGATACAACATCTGAAGTTACAATTTAACAGAACACTACAGAGAAGCGGAAAGTTTCTCTTACTAGAATTCAGACTGTCAGCATAGAGTTTTATGGATGCCTACCACAAGTATCAGCGTCAGAAATTCCAGAGTTTCACTAATTGGCATGTACAAAGTTAACAGACAAAAATTATTATAATTTTGAGTCAGTGAGAAGCTGCATTTCAGTAAGGAATCTGTGGAAACACAGCTGGGGGTACTGGAGGAAACTGAGAAGTTACACTCTCATCCTAACAGAAGTTATAGCAGTATGGAAAATAAAGGGTAAAATACAGCTGCTGCTCCCTGGATGGAATAGGGTTGGAATGTTCCACGATGATTCCCCATAAAACTGTAAGCACCTGCTAAGAGGGAGGGAACAGAGGAATGGAGACACCCCTGCCAGGCTCTGTTGAAATCCTTGCAGGAGGGGAACTCAGTGGTACTTTGCAGGTGGTAAGTCCCACACCTTCTGTCAACCAGGGGAGAGAGGAAATCTCCTGTTGCTGACCAACAACTGGGGTGAAATCGTTCCCCTGAGAGGAAATGGGTTCATTATAGCATAATTGTAATATTAACACACACACGCCCTCCCAAAGGCACACACCTCCAAGGTACAACCACCCTTCCCTGGACCTGTTCTCTAGATTTTATTGACTGTATCTTTAAAACCAAAGTCAGAGAATTTTACACCAATCAGCAACAAAAGCACTAATGACTAGAGTCACTCAAGCTCCATCTAAACATATTGTATAAAAGTAAGTCAAGAATGGGAGAAAAGTTAGGGGAGGTATCATTGTAAATACTGGGATCAGTCAACAGGCTGAAGCTGCCTTCTCCCTGTAGGGACTCCTGTTGTGTGAGCACTGCACCCTGGGCACGCTTTCACTGGGGATTGGAGCCTCTCTGTGTGTTGCTTTGAATACATTTTTGCAGTCAGATACCATCACCAGCAATCCCCAAACCTTAACCTGGCACAATCTGATGTTAATAAAGACTGGTCTTCCATAAATGTGAGTGAGAGTCCTCCCTCCTATGAGCAGGGAACATACTGAATAAAGACTCACTGAGGGGTCTCAAAGTGGGGAGATCCACTGAGAGGTCTCCCTTGTCTGTCGGTGTGTCCCTGACAAAGCTGAACCCCGCTGTGACCCAGCAGAGCTGGTCAGTGAAGGGTCCCTGCAGTGGGACACTGACAGGCTGGTCAGGCACGAAGGTCTTGACCTTCCTGGGGCTCTGACAGACAAATCAAACACCAAGGGTCAAGGAAATCTCCACTTTCCACACGACAGAACCATAACAACTTCATCACAAATCTGAGATTGTTCAACTGTCTCACATTTCTGATAATTACAACCGATGTATAAATGCCTAATGAGTGATAAAATGATATTTAACTTGTAGAAATATAGACCGGTTATTTGCAAATAAAAATAAATCAGTCTTACAGAAGAAAGAAAATAATTACAATCTAGTTGCACCTAGATTGTAACTGCTGGATTTTGTGAAATGGGCTTCAAAAGATCTACTTTTATATTCAATAGATTTTGAATCCTCTTCTGCATTCTGAACATTTCAAAAGGAATGGGGAAGAGAAAGCCTGTGGGTTAGGATGTTTGCCTGAGAGATGAATGTCTAAATCATCTTGACTGAGAGAGGAATTTACTAGCATAGTCTTGAAAATGAGTATAACTTTATTTTCCTTTACCTTCCATGTTTTGGCATCATAAAACTCCATATCATCAGAGTGCAGAATTTTCTACTCTGCTCACGCAAACACAAGTTGTCCAGTTTTTAGAAAAGCTCTCCAAAGTCTGTTTTTCAGCCTACCTACCATTATATTTTATTGAAGTTTCTAATAACAAGAGGAGAGAAGAAAACTAATTGCATTGAATTTATTTCTAGTTTATTTTAAGGCAGGACGGTTGCTGATTTTTATGCAGTAATATTTACTAAATATAGTCAATGCCATTTTCATTACTCTATCAACAAGATGAATTCCAGGGAATATTCAATGGTGGGCAAAAGCAATGCTACATTTTCTATTACAGCCAACAATATCCGGCTCTGTAAATTGTCCTTTATTGCCACTATTACTGGATTATGGAAATCTTATTACTAATTGATTATTAACTCAGAATAATGTAATATGTTTCCAGAGAATGCCAAGCAGCCCACAAACACAATGCTAAATCAATACTTATTTCTTACCTGTTTCATTCTTCATATTCAATTCACACTATACCAAATGCAAAAGGCTAAAATAGGTTCTTTCTAGCAGTTGAGGAGACTAAATAAATCCATATAAGAGTAAATCAAAAGAACTGGAGAACAGAAAACAAGTCATAATTTTAAAGTAGAACAGGTAGGAGAATCCAAACATTTACAGACTTTTTTTTTCAGCTAGCCTCCACTCCTTTTCAGTAGCACAGGTTTTTTACCTAAGTCTGATTTTATTCCTTCAAGTAATTGGGGTCGTTAAAATACATGTTAATATGCAGCACATTACCCTGGAGTTTTCTTGATCAATCCCTACATATTATGGGAAAACCTTTTGGGGAAAGTTTATTTCCCTATCCTGAGTTTGAACATAGGCTACCCTAAAGTTGGTGTGAAACTAAAAAAAACCCAGGGTAAGGATATGAATACTGGAAATCATTTTATAGTCAAAGGAGCTTCTCTTTGAGCACCTTTTGAATCTGAGCAGCACAGCTTTTAGTTCTGGATGGTTTTTTTTCTCTGCATCCTCCTTGATGTTGGTGAAATTATGTGTAATTAGTCAGGGTCAACTCAGCACAAGAGAAAAAGGAATCAAACTAACAGATTACAGCAGTCAGCTGAGGTTAGTGCATCTATATTGATCTGATGTTTGCCCTAGACACCTGCTCTTTTGCCAAAGGCACAATCTCAGTTAAGGAATAATGTTTTTCTTTGACTGCACAATGATTTCTAGTATTCATAAATTCAACTATTTCCCTCCCCAGCAATTGTCAAAGCACATTTTTATAACACCTCCTTATCAAAAAAAAAAAAACCCAACCAAACAAAAAAAACCAACCAACCAAACAAACAAAAAAACTCTTTGAAAATTAAGTTCAAAAGGGAATAATTCAGTGTTTTCTAACCAGCTTTACGCATACCAGCACGAATAAAACAGGAGGATATGGTAGACCCAATATTGCTCCTAAATAGATAAGGACAATAAATATGTTTAGAAATATCTATTACACAGTCATTCAAATTTAAGTCTATAAATTGAAGCTCTGGGCTGTCCTACCTTCATAAGAACAAGGGTAGGAAGGTTTCTACCCTGATCTTGACACAGTGCTGCCATCAGCAGAGGTCACTGCCCACAAATTCTACCACCACGTACAGGTAATTGCTCTCCAACATAGTTCAGAAAGTGGTTTATTTTGGAGGATAGAATGACAACCATATAAGTAACCTGAATCACCTTATAAGAACCTGGTTCATGAAAGATTGTATGGAATTTAACATAGCAAATCTGAGAACCAATATTGAGCAGCTGAGGATGTGTCTTCTTCATGTAACTGAGTCACAAACTGACTTTGATTCTTTGGGCACTAAATTTTCACACGGAGGTAGAAGTGGACAGTCTGGAAAGATGAATATGTCCAAAGTAACTTCACCTCAACTCTTCAATGATATGTGACAATTGTTTAATAAATTCCTTTTCCTGCTCAGGAATAAAAGGGAACCGTCCTTATTTGAAAAGTTCCTAGTGAAAAAAGGACAGAAAAATAATAGATGGATTTTTCTGCCATGAACAATGTAGATGATGCAATTGTTAAAAAATTATGAGAAGGTAATAAACTATCTTCCACTTGAAATGAAGGACATCTGAATTCTTGGAAAGACTGAGTCTCTTAAGCTGAAATAAACTCCTTGTAAGTACAGCCTCATGTACGAACATTAAATAAGTCAGCTAGTCCTGTAGAAGTAAGTGCAGTTTAAGTTGATACTATGTTTTGCCAAATTTTATGCACTGACAGTAGGTTCATAAAGGTCAACTTCAGCCAGTGGAAATCTAATTCTTTAGGCTCCCCTAAGGACAATTTGGAACATCGAAAGTTGGCCTCCAACTTTGAATTGCTCTCACACTAATGAGCTAGAGAGACAGAGACTGAATGAGTGAGAGGCTTGAAAAATTCATGTCGTGTGCAGCAGCAGAATAGTCCACAAAGAGCTGCAGGATACTGACCTAACTCAGGGCAACATTTTGCAAATGGATCTGTTTGCAGCGTGTGCAGACACCCAGACTGGATTTCATCTCGGTAACTTGAATGCCATTAACAAACTTGCAGCAACACAGGCTTTAGCACAGAGACAAGTACAACTGCAAAGCTTAACAGCTAATCAAGGAGTCTAATTAGATAAAGTGGTTAATCCCCACATCTGTCTACAGATGACTGACAAGAAAGGCTAAGCTTTGTGAGAGCTTGAAGCAGATTCCTAAGCTAGGGTCTCTGCATTCTTAATAAATCCATACTAGTAGTCCCATAACCATACACAGATGTAAAACAGCCTCAAAATTGTATCCTTTGCACAGAAAAATGAAGTTGCAACAGTCTTACTGCTGTAGGGACACAGCAAAATGACTCAGCTGCCTCTCTAAGCCTCTACAGCTGATTAATTCTTTTAGATAAGCTCTCAAGTCTGTCTAAAGTACTAAATTAGGTTAAATACAAATGATGATGTAGGTGCCTCTAGCCACAGTGAAAGGATGTCAGGCAGGTTTTTATCCTTACTGAATATGACTTGAAATTTATAAATCAGAAATTGGAATTGATACTCCATTTTCTGAAGGATGCAAAGGAGAGAAAAGTAAGAAATTTAAGCTGTGGGAAAGACTTTATTTTCCTGTGATGTCCCAAAAAGATAAAGAGGCATCTTCTGGTTCAGTGTGTGCTCCCTGCACTACACACAGGAGTGGAACTTAAGGATCTACACCATGGTAAAGTTTTTTTCCCATTTGTGAGTGGTCATTTCTCCACCTTAGGAGCCTATATATTCATGCAAATTCTTGGAGGAGTACATAATTTCTGAAAGCTAGACAAGGCATGGAAGTGATACATAGTGCATATTTTTTATTTCATATTTAATCTCTGTGCACTTTTAACCTAGAGAGTTATGGGATACTGCAAAGGTCTACATTAATGCTAAGTTTCCAAGTTATTTTGGTAAGTAGTTCATGCTTTTATGGTCAAATAAATAATAATAAATGGAAGTTATTTAATAAAGCGTTGTGGTTTACACAACAAATTATGAATACCTTTTTCTGAGTTCATGCCTATTTAGAAGATGAAAAGTAACAAGTACTTTAGAGCTATCTTTCAGCAGACTTGACACTTTTAGTGTATGGTATTTTACAGGCACTCACAGCAAGCAGAAAAAAACCCCGTATTTTAGCACTACTTGAAAATAGAATTCTTCCATTCTATCTTTATGCAAAATTCAATTCTGCATAACATATTAAACACTAGAACTTTATTTAACAGAAAGGTATTTCACAATCTCAAGTCCAATAATAACTGTGTACTTCCTATGAAAAGCCTTTCTTTCAGCTTTTGAGGATCCCTAGAATATAAGGATAGTCTGTCTGCTTGTTAATCTTTAGCAGGTTTGTCCTGAACTGTGAATGAATTGAAAGAGCATGAAGCCTCAGGAGCAAATCGTCTGAAAATATATAACATTTTTTTCCTAAAGCACGTAGTGATACAGCATTTTATTATCACGGAACTTGTCAAAACATTGGAGTCATGCTGAGAGTAAAGCAAAAGATAAACATTCAGAACAACCTTCAATATGACAGACAAACTTTGGCACAGCCCCACAGCCCATGGCAGAGCACCCACTCTTCCTACCTTAAGGTCTTCTCAAAGAGGGTCACCCCGTTTCTCTTCCCCAGTCCACAGAGGCAAAGGGCCATTTCTAAAGACAATGCACTTCACCTGCTTTAAAAAGGGATTGATCACTTCCTCACAGTTTTTTACTAACTGAAAGGAAACCTAAGCAGTTTGCCTGGATTAGACACTTTGACAGCTATAGTAGATAAATCACATCAGCAGGTTTCTGTACGATGGGGAAAATCATAAATTGCTTGAAAACCCTGGCCTAAAAAATATCTTCCCAAGGACTACACAACTTCCCACAGTAGCTCGATCAATTGGCCAATTCAAACCCAACTTCACACTTGGGTAAACATTCAAAACTGCTCATCATTTAAACACGTTTGGTGTGACTGGTTCTTTGGCCTTAGCCACTGCGACTGGATATGTTAATCCTCTGAGTGTGAGAAATTGCTTTCATTTCAATTTCCATCCTATACTGTCAAGAGAGGACAATAGACTCTTCTACATTATTGGGAATTCACACTCCCCTCCCCCCCAAAAAAAAACCAAAATGAGACAATAATAAAGGTTGAGAGAAATCCCAGTCTCGTACTTCATCAAATCTGTCAAAGTGAAGCCTGTATAAAGAGCTGCAGGTACAAAACTGGTGTTACTGTTTGAGTAAAAGAACATGGGCAGCATAACTCAGTGTGGAAAGTAAAAGGAAATGTCCAGATCTCACTGGCATTTCCCACATTTGATTGACAAATACACTGGATTGTGAAGATATTTTACCTCTCAAAAGAAATAGCACGAGCCAAATGGGATCAAATCCACAGGACTCTGGAATGGTGTTAATGGACTTAAAAACATAAGAAAGTTGCCTAACAAATCCAAAAACCTACAGGCTCAGAAAGAATGCAATACTAAAGCTAAATGAAGGCCAGTACAGCCAAAATATCCCACTGGTGGCTAAAGAACCTTTATCATGGAATTCAGCATTAACAAACACAGAAGCACTCATTGAGGTTCTACTCAGATAATACAAAGCTGGACCAGTTCCAACCTTCTTCCTCTTAGAATTTGTTAATCCCTAATTGAACCTCTTAATATTTTTTTCCCCTTCCTATGGTTCTTTTTCCCCTCAAAGAACCATTTTTCATTGAGAGGAAATTCCAAAAAAGCCTAAAAGACAACTTTCCTTCCCCCAAAACTACGTTTTTTCCTGACCTTCACAAAGGTACCTTGAATGAAGGAGATGAAGTAATTGCAACCCTTACAGAAAGTAATAATATAAACCTTAACAGCAATCAAGTTTATTCATACAAGTCCTTCCTCTAATTGTTCTCCAGCATGGCCTTGGATTATATCCAACTGAAAGCTGAATTAAATACATATATTATTGGCATCACTACATAACAAATAGTGTGGAAAAGATGTGCAGTTTCTGCTTTATATTCAAAACTAATGCAAACCAATTAGAATCTTTTAATTATGGTTGAGCAAACCTGAACACACATGAGTAAGCATTATTATTCAATTTGGTCTCCTCAACCCATTGATGCTCATTTAAATTTCAAAAAGATCTGTTCTTCCCCAAAGTCTATTTTGCATGCCCAAATAAAGTTTAAAAAAAACCAAACCAAACCAAACCAAACCAAACCAAACCACAACCTGGAAACCCCCAAAACCCACAGAAGTCCCTGGCTATTTAAGTCAGAGCAATCATTCACACATCCAATGGTCTTTCTGGCCACCTTTTGATGAGCTTTGGGCCCAGGAATAGGTTCCATGAGGTAAGTGTCCAAGAGCAAGATCTAAACATGGATACACTGCAGCAAAAGTCACATTAACCCAGTCACACACAGAAATACCTCTGCTGGATTTGGTGACTGGTTTGGGGGGGAATTTTTGTGTTCTGTGACAGAACACTATGGTTTTATGCTTATTGCCAGTTGATGTGCCTATTGGGACCTTAGATCACTGCAAATCAGAACACAAGATCCTGTTCTTTCCATAGCCATACAGAATGCTCAGAAGGCCATTTGATTTTCTAGTTCCAACCTCCCTGCCATGGGTAGGGACACTGTCTGCTAGAAGACCTTTAAAGTCCTTTGCAATCCAAACCATTCTATCATTCTATGATTTATAGTGGTTTACTTCTCTGCAGAGCAACACAGGATACAGAAGAGAGTTTTTAATGAAGCAGCAGCATATTAAGATTTTTGCTTTGCAGAGCAATATCTTGAAACCTCTGAGAATGCAGCCTTTAGGGATGGACTCTAAAAGAGATAACTTTCCAACCAAGGAAAAATAAAAAAGCACATAACATCATCCTTAAGTAATATTATGAGGATAATAATAATACATATCACTAATTGCTATGCATAGCCCCAGATGTCATAGACATTCAAAATATTATTGTATTATCCCTAAATTTCAAAATTAGAACTGTCATGGGGACAGCTATAACTGCTTCATAATACAGGGAAGTATGTGCTAATATTTGACGATTAACAGAGTAGTACAGGTGTCATGTCTCTAAAATAAGAGATCTAGAAATCCTTAAATTTGCTATTATTTTTGTTAAAATGTAAATTTAAATATGCAGCTGAGTAGTAGTCACATAATGGGAATAAGCAAAAAAAAGTACCAGACTCAATTTTTACCCATTACACAAAAATCAGTTAGTTCACCTAATGGTGGTGCTGCACAAAATAACTGTGTGGTCAAGCGTATTACAGAAAAAGGATTAAAAAAAATTATGCTTTGGCAAAATTATTATGCATTCTTATAAAGTTTTGTTCTATTTGAAATCATTACAGAAATTTACATAGCCTCTTCAGTTAGTCCAGCTTTCAGGCCACAGGGTGACTCTTTTAATAACCCAGAGACAGAATGAGATTTATGATCCTATGAATGGATCCAAAGAGATTTGTTTTAACAATCAGATCCATTGGGAAGTAATCAAAAGTATCTCATCTCTAACGTTTAGTGATGCAAGCTTCCGTCCTTGTATCCAGAGGCCATAAAACATCCCTAAACCCACTGGGGAATGGTGACAAGAACAGTGTGTCAAGACACCTGCGTACTTCTGTCAGTCATGACTGTCTGCACCACAAAAAAAGCATTTACACCCACGTTTCCTTGCTAAACTGTCAAAGATTGCCCTAAGAATACTTTATTTAAAACATTTCATTAGAAAGTCGTCACTTAATGAAGTTAAACTTTATTCTCGGGGACAGGTAGAAAAGTTCTTTTAACATTATCAATATTGAGACCGGCACGTAACGTTGTAGGAAATAATTCGAACATGTAATCACGTTTTCTTCCTGTTGGGAGGAATTAAGGACCATTGTACTATCCTGAGTCAATCTACCTCCTGGTATTCTGCCTGCATTATTCCAACTATTAGCTACTTATCGGATGCCTGGCTGAATCCAACACATCCTGCACAACCATCAGCAAAAACAAACCTTTGATTTTCCAAGGTACTTGAACTTGTAGCTCTGCTGTTGTCCAGGACTGGGAGCACTTCTTTATGGTAGCCAACTGCACAGAAGAGCTGCAAACACAGATTTTATTGGAAAGGAATATATTAAAAATTATGACCAGCGAGGAAAGTTTTGCAGTCTATGATTACAGTGTATCACATCTGGTCTCAAAATAAACCTCAGCAGAATGTCAGCTGCACTCCATCAACTAAAATGGAACTGGATTCTTGTAGTGTTCCAGCACACAACCCGTTCTTACAAACGTGGCTGATGCAAAAGGTAACCTCACACTAGCACTGTTAATTAACTGCTAATTATGGTTCAGATGAGCATTAATTTGTTTAAATATTTTAGCAATTTAAAGTTAAGCAGTTGCAGTGGTCAGGGTAGGCTGCTCAAATACAGCAGAAACAAAGGAAAGGATGGTTCTGACTTCTCCAGCGACAAGAACACTCTTAATGACTTCTTCCCTTCTTGTATTTCCCCATCTCATCCTGCCATTAAACAGGGCTTCGCTTTGGAATTGTTGTGATTCTGTGTTTTGTGTTCAGAAGAGTTTGCATCTTTTTTAGATGCTTGATTGCTCAAGCAGGGAGCAATCAAGAAGAAATAAGACTCAAGTTATGGAGCTATGTATCAGTAACATAACTGTATACTCCCTTTACACCTGTTTAGAGATTATCTAACTAAAGTAACAAAAATACCATTTAATCCTGAAAGAAACTAAATTCCTATGTATACAATCATTTTTTACCTAAATAGCTGTTAGTTTAACTGTAAAATGTGATAAAATGCAATGAAAAAGATTATATTATTATAGCTCTATATAAGTTCTGAACTTTATAAAGCCAGTGTATTTTAATCCGAGTAAAAGGAATTATTCAGCAGAGCATTACCTGTGCATTTACATCCAATCTGTTTGTAGCTCGGGAGTGCCTGTTTATTAGAGATGTCAAATAGAAAACAATTAACCTCATCAGTGATGAAAATTACTTATGAAATAGGGAATACTAAAGGAAATGGCAGAATCTACAGGTTATTAGTCAAAAGCTAAATGCAAAGGCATTAACACAAAATTTCTAAAAGAACATAGCTCACGACGTGTTAAAAGGGAATATAAATGCTATATTTTTCATGTCCTGGTTATATAGGTCATAAACTCCACTAGATATGCACTTTATATTTCAAAAAAACCAAGGATGACTAGGCTGTCACTAATAGTAATACTCATTAGAAATAATTGATGGTCTGAAAACTAAAAAAGTGTAAGGAAATCACAGTGAAAATGCAGTTGACACAGTAAATTATATGCTTATTTTTAACTATGACAATATGGTAATAAAATACAGTACGTGATCATATGACAACAGTATCACCTTCTAACTCATGAATAAAACAAGATGAAAGGCTTATATATTCTTTTCAAACCTTAAATAAATTCCTATATCACAATTTTTTTTTTAAATTTTATACATACACATATACCCAAAACCAAGCTGTAGTAGTTTTATTTGCTGAGGAAAAATGCACAATGCAATGAGCCATATCTGGCTATCTCAGAATAATTTCTATTATTATTATTATTATTATTATTACTTGGCAAATGTGACTCCAATCTACAAGAAAGGCCAGCAGGAGAATTTGGGGAACTTCAGGTCTGTCAGCCTGGTCTCAGTGCTGGGAACAGTTTTTCCCACAGCTTTCTCCTGGAGAAACTGGAAACTGGTTGCTCACGACTACCAGGGAAGGTTTAGATTGGATATTAGGACAAATTTCTTCACTGGAAGGGTTATCAGGTATTTAAACAGGCTTGGAAATGGTTGAGGCAGCACCCCCGGATACATTTAAAAGACACAGACATGGTGCTTAGGGACATGGTTTAGTGATGGGCTTGACATGGTTTCAGAGGTGTAAAGTTGAAACAAAAGGTGAGAACAGACACAAGTTAAACCAGCAACATTCTGATTAGGTATTAGGAAAAAGCTTTTAATGGTGGAACAGATCTCCCAGAGATGTCATGCCATCTTCATCCCTGGAAATAATAAAAACACATCTCTGTATGACCCTAAACAACCTAATCAAAATTGTAAGTTTGAATGTTCAATGTTGGCTCTGCTTTAAGCAAGAGGTGAGACCAACCACATCCCAAAAGTCCTTCAGTCCAGTTATTCTCTAACTCTATTCTAGCTAAATGACTTGATTTGTTACAAATATTAGTAATTTAGTGGATGTATTTTTTATGCGCACATAGAACTTATTTCTGGAGCTTTATGTTACACAAAACCCAATACATGCAGAAAAAAAGAATCTCAGAGAGGCAATCCCCCAACCCTACCCTTGGCGTAGAATTTTTTGGGGAGTTTGTTTTTCCTTCCTTCACTTTGACTTTCAAGTAATATAAAAGCCAAGAAGATCACTGTGACTGTTACATGGTTGAATACTCCATTGAAGTAACAACTGCAAATGTTTGTTTGTAACTTTTTTGTTGTTTTCCTTTGTTTTAAACTGTCACACATTTTCCAGATATTTCTGACAAGAAGCCCGGTAGTTAACTATTGATCCTTCCAAGACTCTTTCTTGACAGGCTTAAGGAATTTCTCTGCAAACCCCCTCAATGCCAGGATTACTGACAGCCACTGAATTACGTGGTTTACAGTTGTCAGGATTTTATCCCTGCCTCGAAATACTCTTCTCATCAGAAGTTCTATGTTAAAAATTAAAAATCCCTGGTCTCAGTCAGATGACATCTCTGACAGCTAGCAAAAAACACCCTGTTTTCTCACCAAGTTCCTGATAAATTCTCCTCCTGATCCCAGAAAAGTAATTTTCATGTATGTAGCACACAGCACTCTCATCCTAGAGCTCTGGCTAGAATGCCAACCAAAGTTTTCCTCTGCTAGCATTCAATGATCTCCTCTGATTTGAAAATGTAAGAGTGTTCAGAACCAAGTGATTTGTGTCTCACACACAAGTTTGAGGACTGCCCCACCTTCTAGGCAGAACACAGTATCTCACTAACACTGCACCATCTGTATGAGCTGCAAAAGTTACCTTTACCTTTCTAGTTAAAGACAGCAAAAGAAAGAGTAGTAAGGCAGTTAACAGAATTTCCAGAGCTGTCTCCAGCAATCAAACAATACAGTGACAAGACACCGAGTTTGGAACATGCTCGTCATGTATTGCAGACATAAAATCCCTTGTTTGGGAAAGTCAGAGCCATCAACAGAAGCTATTTAGATCAAAAAGAAAGAAGAAATCATTCTGATTAGGAGATATATACAAATGAGAATGATCCAAAGGAGGAGGATTCGTGTATAATTGCATCACGATGGTTCAGTCAAAGACTGAAAATAGGTATTTCAGTGAATGAAAGGTAAATCAAGAGATTTTTACACATTATAAAGAAACAGTACCTAATCCTGAAAGTTCTGCTTCAGCCCATTTAAAATGGTGGACCAGAATAATCAAATGTACTCCTGCAAATAATTCTGACATTGAAAATTATGGGTTTGTTCCAAAATAAGAACTGATTGAAAATAGAAACACCCACATTCTGTATTTTTAGTTTCAAATACCTCACCAAATGTATGCTATATAATTTAAAGTTTAAAAAAAAATAAAATTCAAAAGATACCACAATCACACTTTGGTGATGTTCCAAAAAATTTCTGTAGTTTCATTGACTACAAGGAATCCACATGGGAAGTACAGCTCTGCTCCTGCTCAGGGAATTTCTTGTCCTTTGTGGCTTTGAATCTTAATCACTAAAACAAATAACTACAAATTCCCCCACCTTTAGTACTTAAGCTGAAAATTACAGCCTCTGCTCATTTGAATGTCTAGTCAAATGTGAATTACCTTTTCCATAACATGTGTTGCAATCATATTCCTGTTGCAAAGATCTATGGCTTAAATGAAAGTGCTCCCTTTGCATCAACATTTCCAAGACTTACAAACAATCTGTTTAGGCTACATCACTGCCAGGTAATCTCAGAAAAAAATATCTTGGACTTGAAACACTAAGACTGCAAAAAGCCTTTAAAACATCCTGACATCATGGTAGCACATGGCAAGGGCCATTAGCAACTCTACCATCATCATCCCAGGAACATCTGAACACTGTTTCTAAAAACAAAACCATAAAAATTTTAAAAGGAATAAGGTACAAGAAGATCAGGGAAATTGATGATGTTTTCAAGAAATCATGTTTATTCATGAGGACCTTTTTGATTCTTGTGTTTGGTTTTATGTTACCCACACAGATCTTCATCTCATCTCCTGACAGAACGATCACTTCTACTCTCACTTCTACTATTAATGCTTAATTAATTATTTTTACATTCCTGCATATCTAAAAAGGAGACCCAGATGTAAATAAACAACTTCCATACAATCATTAGACACTGGTGAATTAGAAATGAAAATTTGTGTAAAAACATAAAGAGAAAAAACAGAGTGAGGGTTAAATGATTTTCAGATTCTGTCACTCTCCTGGCTTGTAACAGGAAGATGTCAACAAGGTTATAGCACATTGTATGCACTTTTGTTACTCTTAACCCAAAAAGGTAGGTTATAGGCCCAAAGATACTTTAAATCTTTAAACAAAGATATTTGTCTTTTGCCTTTTGTCTCACACAAAAACATGACACAGGGCAATTCTTTGCTAGAGATTTCTGCACTATACTGGAGCAGTGCTATCTATTCACTTTAGAGTTTTCTGTGAGGAGAAGGTTATAAAGCAGTCCATAACCATATGAACACACGTGGAATCCTAAGCACGGCACAGAGCTATCTACCCCTTGAGAAAAATATTTCCCCAAAGTTACCCACAACTATAAGATTTCTTAATAATAAAAGTTCTCTGTAGAATTCTCATAATTGCATTTCCTGTTTCCAAAATTTTCTTGATTATAATCAATTAGTGTAGCAAATACAGAAAGTCAATTAACACTGAAGTGTCTTGGACAGAATCCCACAATGCTTTTCAAACTGGCAATAGCCAGATTCTCTGTGATAAAAATTGTCTAGCAAAAATATCTTCATACAAATGAAATCTGGTGACAGCTTTATTTAGTTCACTACTTAGCTTGTTCTTCCTTTCTACCACACAGCATCTACAGTGCAAGTGTAAATTAACACTTTTGTGCACTCTTCTGTTAGAAATCCTACCTAAGGTCACCTTTCCAGTTCTCCACACTGAGTAAAGTATCGGGTTGGGGTTTGGGGGCCTTTTTATTTGGTTGGGTTTGAGATTTTTTGTTCTGTTTATAATGGGAAGAGCTTCTCCCATGAGACTGCCAGCTGGCAGAAGAGGTGGCACCATTCAGTCACTGGCTGAGATTGTACAGCTCAAATTCTGAACTGTTGTAATTCATCACATGTTCATTTGTGTTACAGATTTTGATCATGCACGTGTCAAATATTGTACGCGAACCAAAGGAATAGCGAAGGCTTTTATGAAGAGGCAAAAATGCACGTGAGCAAATGCAAGAAGGTTATCTCTGATTGCAAGTAAGAATAAAGCATTCATCAAATTATAGGTAAGATTAAAAAAAAAAATTCTCCTGTCGTATCTCAATAAGCTTCACTTATATCCTGTCTAATTAAGAGACAGATCAGCATGAGAGCCAAAGGACTGAGTTCCTTGTTTTTTCAAGTTCCCTGTCCATCAAGGCTTAGGCTGTTTGTCCTTTCCCTTGTTTTGATAGGATGGACACTCAGTTTGTCTTACATCCACCTAAAAGGGAAAGCAAGTAGGGGCAACGTTCAGGTAATTGCCTCTAATTAAATCATGTCATGAGAGTTAAATGGTGTGAAAGCTCACCAGGAACTCTCATTCTGATACACCAGCTACCAGCAAATTATGAGTTGCCAAACATAATCAAGAGAACGAATTACAAGAGCTATCAGCAGTGTCAAGCTGGATAAGGAAATGTATGATTATTGCTCAGCCACAGCTGAGAGATTCACAGTAAAGTGCACAAGGCTCTAATTTATAAAAACCGTGGAAATATCAAACAAATTTTTACCCCAACAAGATTATGAGTTTTAAGTAAAAACAAATATTTCAACCATTCATCTTGAGTGAATTTTTCCAGTTTTTAAAATGCTCATATATTGTTTTCATATACCATTCACTACTCCAGTATCCGGAGTACTGAAGATACAAATTCAGGTTGTGTAACAGGTCTATTATTAATACCTTATTAATACTTTCCTACTAGAAGCGCAATACTTCTAGTTTTTGATAGCAAGCACTTTCATCAAAGACATTGGAAAATACCTCAAGAAAAGGGCTACTTAAGATACCTGCGGGATGTTAAGGCCTTTCACCCTCCAGTCAGATACTTTCTATTGAGAGCATTTTCACTTCAGTTGTGTCTCATGGAAACAGCATCAGCAGATAATTAGCTGCAAGTTTGATCACCTTAAATGCCCAGTGCAGGACAACCAAAAGAGAATTAAATTCAAGCTTAGGGAAGGAATTCTCTTAACTCAGCAAAAAGATTTTAGGCACCCTGCCACAAAATAGCACAGACTTGGGGTGCAAATATTCAATTTGTGTAGGTATTGGTATTCACAAAGATTAACTTATTGATGAAAGAATCATCTCTATCAGCCAGCTGGGCATACTTAGTAGGAATCTGTCGAACGCTCTTCCCATATGTGATTCTCTGTGGGACACACACTAAATATTATACCAGTGAGAATTACTGAATGCCCTGGTGGTTAGAGTCTTTACCAGAGAGACATCAGTTCCAGGCTCTAATCACATATTTGTAGAAATGCTTAAGTATTTTGAAAGAAACCGAGGTCTTCCCTCTCTCCAGAAGAACCTCTAACCAATAAACTAAAGGCACATTTTCTCACTGAATATCAGCAATTGCTTATCCCGAGAAAGATAAAGGCTTGAAAAAGCAGGATTTGAAGACTCCCGCTGAAGAATACTTCCAGCTAAGTGGTTAGGCCATCTTTCTCTACATTCATCTCCACCTTTAGCCATGGTTCTATAGACAAAGAGTCTTTAATCCAAATAAAATTCAACACTTTGTTGAGTATCGGATATGGTCAGTGGCTCTGCACCGAGGGATCTGTGAGTTACCTGATGCACAGACTACACCTGTGCCAACAAAAAGCTGTACTTAGCTAGCAAACCCACCTGGAATTTAGGAGATAAGTTGGGCATTTGCCTGATAAACACCATCCAGAGGCTGGTACTTCTATGCATAACCAGTATTTGCTTCATGCTGGTTTGGATTGATAGATGGCTGCTAAGCATACACTTCTGGAGATTTACATTTTGAATTTAAAATGCTGAAGTATTTACTCCCTCCTCCTGGGACAGACCCCAAGCCAGAAGAGCACCAAAGGACAGAAGATGTGACAAGATCTGAGGTACAGAACCAGGCAGATGACAAAAAAACTTGGAGAGACCTGGTTTTACACAGGTGCCAGTGGTCCTAATTCATCATCTCACTAGTCAGTGTTCCCTGGATATGAGACAAATCCAGAAAGACCAGGAGTAGCAAGGAATGTGACAAGACAAGAGGCATTGCTGACAACAGGGTTCAGGCAGGGACCTGCACTGAAACACAGTCCCAAATGCAAGGGAGGGAGGTTCCAGGCTTCCCCCAGCCCTTGGAAAAGTGGCCAAGATGTACAAACTGTGACAAGATTCAGATATTTCTATCCCTTTCCAGATACCACTGCACTCTTAGTTATTCCTGGTCTAATAACCCATCAGACCTGGCAGGAAATCAATCAGAATAACAGCAAAAATGAAATGCAAAAAAAAAAGCTGATATCATTTACCAAACCCCTGATTTTCCAACAGTTCTCATTTTAATTCATAGTTATTTGATCATTATGAACTGTGAAATACTCCAGTGAGCCAGAAGATTCCTTATCCATCAGCTGTGATACCTGTAACACCCACCCATTCACGTGACATACTTGTAGCACTGTAATTTACATGTTCTCATACTCCATTTCTTGGTAGAGTTTTAATACACAGACTCTCTCCAGCTCACAGTAGAAACAAAATTACTGCCACACTTCAGTGGCACTGATGTTCTCCTGGCATTGGTTCCTCTCCTAAGGAAATCTTGGAAATAAATAGTATGAAAAGGGGAAACACTAGGAAGATAATTTGTGTATATATTACCCTGACTTCCGTAAGTACTAGAAGAAAAATTACGAGAAATGAAGTATTTTGTAAATATAGAACAATATCCAGGACAGAAAATATAGGAAAATCTGAAAAAAAAAAAAAAAAATCTGAGATGTTTTTGGGTTTTTCTGTTAAGTTCTATCGCTCACCAAAAACTGAAACAAAAAACAGCAAACCATTTACATTTTAGATGTTTGCAAAACCCTGTCTGAGCTACCAGCATAGATACCCTCATGGTTAGTAAAATGACAGAAAATTCTAAGTATGATTCAAAGTATTATAAAATGTGATAGGCCAAAGGAATTGAAAGTCAAAATGTACCTTCACTGAAAATAAAGGAAGTTCAGAGAACTATCTGAGATTTACCTGTAATTACAGCTACATTTATCTCAAGTCAGCCATGGTGAATCCCATGAGTGTTGTCCCTGTCATACATTCACCTGGGAGAAAGAATCACAGTTAAATGACAGCTAAAATACATATACTTAATGAAATTTTGATGACTGTTTTAATTCCCCAGTCATTAGTCTACATTTTTTAGTGAGAAAGTTTAGTTACAAAAGTATGCTGAATGAAGAAATGGAATAACTACTTCAAAAGCAGCTGAATCTGGATTTAAATCAGATTATGTTAGTGTCTTTACAATTCCACAAGAGTAAATAATGCTCTTTATTGCAATCACATCCTGCATTTTCACTTCTGTGATGAGCTTAAAAAATCAGTGGTGGCATTTCACCTTTACAAATTTTGTCATAATAAAAAGTACCATAAAAGACCAGTGGGTTAATTTACAGGTGAGAAACTAATTCAAATTGTATAATTTGTTTAATCCAAAAAACTCAGTTGCAGATGGACATTCTCTGAAAATTATTGATTCAAAACAGGGTCTCGTTTTTTAAACTGAGTCACTACTTTCCATCTTCAAACCAAAAACCAGAGGCCTGAAAAAATTTCCTCACCCCCCTCTAATTCTTTATTTTTCTAGTATAGAGATGAAATCTCTTCTTTAGTAAAGAAGAGCAAAGCCTGTGAATTTCCTGTGTATAAACCCCATGGTCACAGACTCACCTCACCAGGGATTGCTGATATCCTATTACTGTGGTCTTTTGAACAGAGAAAAAGATAATAATTTCGGGAAACTATCTGTTTGCCTATGATAAACCTTGTTTTCTCCATAAAGCTGGAATTGGAAACTTAACTCTGGTAAATTATTTTATAAATACTGCAATAATAAGGGATGTGAGGGTTGCAATTCCTTTAGGCTTCATTATATATCACTACTGCTTCATATTTTAGCTGTTTTGCAGTTAAGCAAAAGGAAGTGGGAAATTAAGAATATTTCTTAGTGTGAATATCACCCAGAACTTCCAGAAGTAGAATTTTTAACACATCTGTGTGTCACTGAGCACCATAAAAAGAATACAAACCAGTTATTTTTCCAAAGTTGTGGGTGCAGTTTTTTCTGCACCTCAAAGGACTATGCTTTAAAGGAAATTATTCACTCAGAGGAGAAATTTACTCAAAACCTTCATAAACTGCCCCCCCTCCACCATAAGAGCAATTGTGACATTATTCTAAGCCCAATCAAACAACTCCTGACTTGCTATGGAGATACTGTTTCCAAACTGAATGTGCAATTCCATACGTTTATCTCTTATTCACATTTTCTGTAGATAAACCTGAAACATTTCACTTGCTAGGAAAATAAAGCTCCTGGGGAAGAGGTAATCACAAAAGAATACCTTGAAATAATAACTGAACACCAAAGGCACCTTAGGTAGAAAAGGCAGAATGGAATTACCTAAATTGAAAAATTAGCATGGCACTCAGATTTTCTGCTATAGTTGGAGATAAACGTATTGAATTATCTCAGAGTATCTAAGTTATCTCTGGTTTACTGTTCAGTCTGAAGTAAAATATTATTCCTCATAACCCTTTTGTTATTTGCCATCCCCAGACAGATGACGGGAGAAGAAACCTTAGTTTTATTTACATATTTTATGGCTTTTGTCAATGCCACAGTCTCCCTTCTATTTCATTATTATCCACAAGAAATAAATTTTTCCAGTGGAAGCAGAATCAGGGTGAATACAGACAGCAAATAAAAGTATTACTCTCTAGTTTTATGAAGGTATTTGAAAAAAAAAAAGCAAGTATTTTAAGTAAAATGTACAAAAATGTCATAAAGATTGGGAAGCTGATGATTAAACCCTTAGAAAGAAATTTGTTCTGGGAATGCCACTTAAACATACCTGAATGGTAACAGTTGCACTTGTTGTACTTTTGATTTGTCCATAAACCTCCACTTTTAGCTGCACCTGCGTTACAGATACCTCTAAAAGAGGAAACCACATTGCCCTAACAGCTCCTTGAACTGGACACCTGCAGAATTTGAGCCTACAGGGGTCCAAGCAGCTGTGGTTTGGGACCCAGTGAGTGTGAGGTGTCAAAAGCGTTCCCAGCTACGCTCAGGAAATAGAAGTGTTACACAAAACAATTTGGGTCTCTCTGTGTGTACATCACCACCTTCCTGGGCAGAATCCTCCAGACTGCAGTTATTGAAAGTAATACCAATAATATGCCAGCTAACCAGCCCAGGCTCCCAGCAGTGGGTAAGTCAGAGCTCAGCAGGGATCCTGAACATCCTGAAAAAATATGAGGGGCTCCTGCCACTTGCCAGCTTTTCAGCACAGGAGAAGGAAGTCTCACCCAATGAGGGCTGGCAAACCCCCAGAGTTAACACCTGTCAACAAAACACAAAGCTGCAGCTCACAATCCCCAACTGCCTGCATCTGTGTCGTGGCCAAGAGCATCCTCAAGAAAAATACACAACTGAAAACGTATGCCTCTGTGTCCTTGGTTGAACCTGATGACCTTAGACTTTTTTCCAACATAAATAATTCTATGATTCTTGTCTAAAAGTGAAGTGAGAAGCTCTTCTGAGCCCTGAGTCTGTGCACTATGGCCAGGTGTTCAGGTAAATGACTGCAGATCATAAATAACTATTGTTGAGAGGATGTCTCCAAGAAAAGAAAAACTCTTTTCCCCATATTTAAACTCCTCCTAACTTTATATCTCTGACCATGACCTAGCAGGGGTTTGTTTTGGTTTGGAGGTGTTTTGTTAGGTTGGTTTGGTTTGCCTTCTTTTAAAAAGAACTTCAAAAACATACAACAGAACTTCCTATTTTCTAAATTCCTCTCCCTGGAACACCCCAAACTTTCCCACACACTCCTGGATGCAGCGATGCACTGCTGCTGGAGCAGCAGTTCAACTGATCAGCAAAAGGGCAACACAACTGAAACCAACAGATTGTGCCGGGAAACTTCTGATAATTGTAACAGAAGAGCTGCTGCAAAGTTCAACCTGTAAATTAGCCTGCTCTGAGGCAAGGGGCTGCTCTTTGCTGCTCCTCTCTGTGCTGAATGAGACTCGTTCAGTGAGAAGCTGGGATCTGCAGGAAGGAGAGGCATTTCAGAGAGATCAGGACAGAACAGCGAGTGCTCAAAAGCCTTCCCACTCCCTGAGCTGCTGGGAACAAGAATCTGTACAAGGTAATTGCTGAAGTAGTCTCACTACACTTGGGGAAACAGAAACCTTTACAAAACATATCTTGTCAGAAATCCTTCAATGTGGCCAAGTAAGAAATACCAGAAGAAGAAACCAACGTTGCCAGAACACGGAGTGATGCCCTCAGGGCTTCGCAGCTCCCGTCATGTTTTGGAAACAGCCAGGTTCCGCTCCAACAGCACGATCATGGTGCTTTACACATCTCCTACCTAATTTGATTTCACAGAAGCAGGAAGCACCCGCTGCCTTGAAAAGAGTCATCCCATGAGGACTGAACATTGATACTGAAAGCTTAGATTAATGCACAAACAAAAAAGACGTTGGGAAGAGAACAAAGTGGAACGATGAACTGGGTTTTTCTGACAAGCCCCAAGCAGCACTACTTCACCCCACTCCCCAGGCTTCCCAAGAGCCAATTTCTCAGCATTTCTCACCAATCTTGGGAAAAATAAGCCAGCGTCAGGTAAGATTTTCTAAAGGAATCAATCTCTGATCCCCACCAAAGGGACTCATGCAACAGACGCATCCGTGCTATCTTTAGGTTACCCAAGCTCCTTTTACACAGCATAAATATTCAAAAAAATCTCACAGTGGTTACCACAGCAACAAAGGGAGCTGTGCTGCATGAACCAGCTCCATGGCTGCTGGCAGGATCTGCACAACAATGGCTCTCATTACTTGCTATTTTTCACCCCATTCACCTAATCGAGCTGTACCAGCTCACACAGCTCAATGCCTTCCAAGCTTGCACACATCCTCCTTCCCAGCCAACCCTCCACACCACCACCTACAGCTCACACTCAGCTCAGAGCACAGGCTCTGCGTGGTGCTAGAACAGCCAGTGCTGTACCCACCTTCTTGCCACAGAGAACTGCTACTCCACCTTTTGGATTATCTGAAAGTCTCAGTTCTTTGAGAAGAGGTAGACACATATAGGCAGGATGTTCAGGCACATCTTTAATCAGATCCGCACCTTTAATTGGTCATTAAACACATCAGCAGTACCACTACCAGGCAAATGTTAAAGCAGATGACAGAGGCTCTGAAGCAAGCCCAGTATTCTGCTCAAGTACAGGGCATTTCTTACTCTGGCACCAGGGTTACAACCCCAAATGGATCCAGCAGCAGCAAAAGCAGGAGTTCCTCCACTTATCAGAGGGAAAGAAATGTGAGATGGGACCTCAAGGCGAGCTCCTGGAGCTGCAGGAGACAGACTGGACATCCTACTGCAAATAAATCAGGGCAAATGGCCCAGCCCCAAAGAACAGAGTGTCACCAGATGCCTTTCACATACAGACTTGCTTTGGCAAATTGCCCTTTAAACACCTTTCACCCCAATATATTCCCAAGAGTCCACTGCTGCTGCTCCACTCAAAGCCAGCTCTCCGCATAAATCAAACTGTCAGATTTCACCAGATTATTCTGTCTAAACTCAATCTGCACAGCTGAGCTCAACGGCAATTGCAGAGTTTTGGAGCAGGCCAATAGCACATCTTTTATCACATGTCTTTAGCTCCTCTACTACAGATCTGTATTTTTGTTATTTAAGATATTAAGAATAAGAATGATCTATATAACGAGCCTGAAACACCAGTGTTAGGGCAGCCTGTTAACAGGTTTCAAGCCTTATTCTGAACAGGTGCTACTTGTTCAGCAGACTTTCAAAAAACTTCATTATCTAAATGGATCTAGTTAAGAATGCTGCTTACATTTGCACAGCTGGGTGAAGTGGTTGCAAAGTCAAAGTCCCACAAATTTCAATTCCAGCATTAGATATACAATTTCAGCTTCCTATAGGATAAGGACATTTTCTGTACAGGGGATTCAGAATTGCAAAAACAAGCTTGGCCTCTACTCTGTCCAAGCAATGCACTGGAGAACTGACATTCAGGGTTCACAGCAAGGGATAGTTTGCTGATCTAGTAAAAGAGACATAGGCAAAAGATATTACAAACACCAGAAGAAAAGATATGGCCTGAGTGTTGTTCAATCAGAAAATAAATTTCAGAATTATCTGGACTATACAGAATTACAAAGTGCTTGATCTAGCTGCATTTCTTCTTTAAGAACACAAATCAAGCTGATTGCAGCAAGACCAAAACTCTGCACCAGACGTTCAGTGAAGAGTTTATGAAGAAGTTCCCTAAATGGTCAAAACCATATTTTTCTGTTATTGTGTTCTGAAAGGAGACCAACTTATGAGTTCCCACCAGAATGCACTTCCTCCCACACACAGGCCCTGTTTCTAAGCAACATGCAGTTAAACCATCCATAGGAATAAAAGAGTCAGTTAAATATTACCATCAAGACTCACCTGCTGTGCCCTGAGGAGCAGCAT
The DNA here is from genome assembly GCA_013397055.1 of Pachycephala philippinensis. Lineage (NCBI taxonomy): Eukaryota > Metazoa > Chordata > Aves > Passeriformes > Pachycephala > Pachycephala philippinensis. Next base: position 907,297 of record VWZT01015989.1, read on the forward strand.
CTGTATGTCAAAGAGAAGACACTGACTCAATCCAGCAGAGCACAGGCTATCAAGGATACTGCAGTCAGGAAGCTGCAGTTCAAGGCTGACTCAAGGAGACCACAAGATTAACAGGCTCTCCACTCTAAAAGGAAAGAGTCTCCAGAAATAGAGATTCCACTCTATTTCTCTTACCAAGATCTCCAGAATTTAGACTCTCACTCTGTCCTCCAGCCTCGACCCTGTAAAGAAGTTTTATCCTCTCCCTCAAACCAAAGCAATCAGTCTTCTGTCTTGCCTGCAGGATATTCTTTCTGTTGGTTTCCTGGTAAAGTGAGATAACACACCCTGTCTTCTACGACCTAAAGCCACTGTTATTCTGAAATGTCTCATGCTTCTGCTTAATAATTCAGAAACTGCAGTTTGAGATCTCATAAATTAGAAGAGATCTTCAATGGACAGCCTGTGGTCTACATACAACTTACAAAGCAGAAACAAGAGCCTCACTAATTGTCTCAATTCCTCCCTCTGTACCTGGCCCAAGCACAATACATCTCTCATGTCCAGCCCACTCTGCACAGGACAGGGATGCTGCACACACAGAGGATTTTGTGCTGGCAGAACATGTTATCCCGTTGGAATCACAGTGTCCTTGTCAGGCTGCACAAGGGTGAAAGCCAAAAGCAGGGCTAACTCTCCTCCTGCTATCACAGAAGGCATAAATGGCAGAAAGGAGCCTCGAGAGACAACCTACTTTATTCTTGTGATTATCTGTCAAACAGAGCCTTGTCCTGGGTCATGGACAGCTAGCACCATCCTTCCTGCTGGGGGGATGTGAGAGTTCACAAACAGCAGAACACACGGAGTGACAATGCTGGGAAGGCACAGCTTGAGGTGATCTGTGTTTTCAGAAGCTTGTTGTTCCATTTGTTTTAAAGGTCTCAAGTTAGAAGCTTATGAAAAACAGACCCAAACACAGAACTAGCAGGCTGGTTCCCACTGGAAGGGGATAATTCCTTTTCTTGAGATCACATGGCTATTTTTGTGACTCATCTGGCAAATATCTCTTTGTTTTCTCTCGATGTTCTGCATACCTGGCCACAGACAAGGAGATATTTACCTTGTACATCTTAAAGCATCAAGGCACTGTTCCTGTTTCTCCCCCCATAGGCTTTTGTCTATTCTGCTTGCTCAGAAAAGCCACCTGCTTTCAATTAAGGCACATGGGCCTAAATATACCTCAGTGGAAAAAGTGCCTATTAAGGTATGTGTACGTATATATATAGCTACAAGAAGGATGCACTGAGAAGCTGTTTGCTCTGCACAGAGTGTGGTGAGTCTCAGTTATCTGCTTTACTTTCCACAAGCAAGCAAACGAGCTGCTTGCAGATGTTTGGCTGCAGACCTGTTTCAAGAAGAACCAGATACAACAAAGGAATTGCAGGCAAACCCCAAGGCTGTTTGCAAGCTGAGCCATGGCACAACACAGGGCTGCAGAAAAGGGGGACAAATTCAAGAAAAAAAGCAACTCCCAGCTTCAAAAGCAGCTGGACAGAGCAAGCCCAGGAGCTTGTTGGCTTTCCTTGGGCCAGATGTTACAGCCGTGTGGGTAGCAGTGGTAACCTCTCCACCCAACAGAAGATAGGATGTGAACTCTAGGCTGGTTGATTTGGGCTCTGTGTTATTTTGGTCTGGGTTTTTTTGGTTTGGTTTTTTTGTTTGTTTTGTGGTTTTTTGGTGTTTTGGGGTTCTTTTTTCCTGATACAAGGTTATAAATACATTAACAAATAGAAATAACTGCAATGAACCTAGCCAAATATTACATTGGCATTGTTAAAAAGAGCCTTCTGCATATGCATTCTGCAAATGGAAGAGTCACACAGAGAAATTTTTTACCTAACACAGAAACCTCATGTACATAAAATGATTTCATACACTTTTAAAAATTAGTATGTACATGAATTTCATACAACTGAAATGAAATACTCTGCACAGCTCTAAACCTGTGTTGTATCAGTGCTGATCTGTCCAAGTTTCTTAAAGACTCTTTGACAAAAACATAAGGTTAAATTACTTTTAGAGGAACAATCTTGATTGTTGCAGTAATTTCATCTGTTCTAGCTAGGGAAACTGAAGAGCTTGGCAAAGTCAGACACTTTCCAAGTCATAATTTTCCCCCTACATTTTAGCTCAAGAACATGGCCTTCATTGACTAGTAATTAAGAAAAGAAAAATTAGGCAACCTGAGATCTTAAAGTACTGATATTCATTAGCAGTAAGCACTGCTAAAGTCTAGCAACCTTGCCATATTTTTTTTCAGAGACTTTTAACACCTTTTATTCCATGGAAAACTACAACTTTTCCAATTTTTTTAGAGGGACAGATGAGACACAATATTTAGGGAGGGAAAAACGCTCAAGAATAATTCAAAAACCTCTTAGAAACTTCATCTTAAGAGCTTCCCAGACACAGTGATGCCACTGAAGTCAGTAATGAAAGCATTATCATAAAACTCAATAAATCCATAATAAGCTTGCCACCTAAAGAGTGTGGGTGGTTCTATTCCTCTTCCTTCCGTTAGTGAAGGTAAATGTCAGAACAAAAAAAAAACCCAAACTACAGAGAAAGGAAAGAGTGATCAAAGTTATGGAACAGCTCCTTCACAAAAAAGAAATAAATAGGTCAGACCCAGGTCTGGAAAATGGTACAGCCATGATTATTTAGGTTTGTAGATTATTACCTAATATAATGAAAAAAATATACTGACATATACTGGGCAAGGAGGTGCAGCTACTGACAGAGAAGTCCCCTGAAACTTTCAAAATATACTGAAGTCTAATTATATTTGGTAACAGAAAATGATATAAACCTTGGGTCAAATCTAAATTGAGACTAGCAGATTTATAAGTATATAATTTCTATACTAATACAGACTTAAGAAGCAAATACCTCTATGTTGGTAACAAATATACAACAACAATAACCTAAATAAAAGGAAGCTGTATTATGTTATGTTTAATATATTGTTTAATGTATTCAGAACCTTTTCCTGGCAGAAAAACAGAGTATCCATCAAAGTACAGTAGCAGCTGGCAAATGTGTACACCAATATTGAATTTCTCCAAGGAAAAAAATGTTGCATGTAACAAAAGTCTGTCTTTCTATGTTTCCTTTCAAACTATTCCAAAATTTTTAGAGAAGAAATAGGAATAGTAATGCAAGGAAATAACAGTGATGAACAAAACAGATGTTATGAGTCAGATCCTCAGTTTGAATAAATCAACACATTGGATAAAGCCAAGAAATAATCTGTACCATTCAATAATCACATCTCCATATCAAAGGTGGTTCTCCATGAAGCTGCTGAAGGACAAAAGTGGTGCAGAAGGTTGAGAAAAGGGACATCCAAGCAAGTACCAACCAAGGACTCGCAGGCAGCTGGGTCTCTGCCTGGTCCAGCCCTCCCCTCGTGCTGCTGAGCTCCAGCTCTCCTTGGCCAGGCTGCACTTCCAGCACATCACCACAGCTCCCTGCTCCTGGGGGCACAGCCAGGGCTTCTAAAACAGTGTTGGATCTTCATGAAAGGACTTGAGTGTCAGGGTGGTTTGACCCTTATGAGACACTTTTCAGGACTTTTCAGTATAAAATTAACTTCTTTTGAAGGTTTGAGTGCTTTCAGGTTTCCTGTGGTCCCCTTCTCCTTTGCCAGCAACCAAAGGAACAAAAAAGAAAGGACCAAACAAATTTGTTTGTTCTTGGACCCGGAAGATCTTCCCGTGGTTCTCCCTGTTAAGTCATTCGTGATAACCTTCATGATTCAGCTGTGAGTAATACTCACATTGGTAAGTTCCCACTGTGCACTGCTGCAGTATTGTTTCTGGAAATAAAATCAAAAGAAATGCAATTCTGTAATGTGAGATGCAATGTCATTGGTTCTCACTCAGAGTCCACAGGTGTTCCAGATTACCAATGGCATAAAAGCTTCTGTTATTCAAACAGAGAAACTATAGGAAAAGAACCCAGCACATACTTTTCATCAAGCATCCCTTTTTTGTTTGACTGTGTATTTATTTTAACTGTCAAATTATGATACTTGTCAAAACATATCGCCTTCTTTCTATCACCATATACCAAGATAAATCTTCACATTCTCACTTGAATGTCATGACTGCTTCAGCATTTTGCACTGAATATTTCTCAAGTGTAGAACAATCTTTGAAGTAATACATTCCTTTACTAATAAAGTAACAAGAAACTAAGTATCTCTCATTATCATTAATTTCCACATCAGCTGTTCTGTGATATTATGACTATGGCAGGAAACAGTCTCTTTGCCTATAATTAAAGGCCATAAATATATCTGTACCTGTCATAAATGTAAAGGACAAGATTTAAAGAGTGTAAGGGGGCAAAGTGCCACCTAATTAAATGGGCAGTTTCAGTTCTACTTTCAAAATATAGCCAAATATGGAAGCCTCTGTCTCATTTCTTCTAATGAATATTTAAAAAATATGATTTAAGTGAGAACTGTTTGTCTTCTTTTCATTGGTTAAAAATGCAAAGTGGGTGTCTAACCACACTCTTCAACACTAAAAACCAATCTGTCCCCTGTTAGTAGGTTTGCCATAGCTCTTGGAGGACTACAAACAAGAATTTCATAGTGAAAAGAACCCAAATAAATACATTTTATCACCAAAATAGTTGGTGTGGAAAAATTATCTAAATGCCAAAAGATATTTTAAAAACCCTCAAACTCCCTCAAATTTGGAGACAGACAGGAGCTGTGTGAAAAGATACAGCATGCTGGAAGCTTTGGGGTTCTTTAATTAGCCAAACCCAAAGTAATTGGACAAAAATTAAAACTTGGTCAACAGTTTACTGCTACACTGTTAGCTTGGTCTGTGCTCTGGAGCCCACAGCTGTGGTGTCATTTATTCCAGGTTTGGAAACCCCATACACAAATTGCCAAAGGAGCGGGCAGCTGCCCTGCCTCACTTGGAAATGCAGGAGATAAGGAGCACTCAGCCTGGTATCATGTCTCCATGTGATGGCAATAAACCTGTTCAGGAGTTTAAGAAATTAAAAATAAAAACTGTTTAATTTCCCATTATCTTTTTTTTGGTGCCTTATTCTTTACCAAAAGAGAAATCACCCATATGCAGCACGGCCTCAAGATTATTTATATATATTTATATAAATATGATTGTGATAAAATAGCAATTTTTTTAAAAATAAATAGCAGGGTTGCAGCCTTTCACTTGATTGTTCATAGTGAAGGCAAAAACTACTTTAGAATAAAATACAGCAACAATGGAATTCCCTGCCTTCAGCTTTTTTGACTCTCAAATGATGCCAAAATCTTGAGAAGTTACAGGCTTGCATGGAATCCTACATTCCCAACCCTATTCAGAGACCATGCTTGCTGTTTCTCATCCATAACACCTTTATATAGAATGTTTTGCTTTTAAGACAACTCTCAAAATTGTAAACCAGGCGTGACCACAATCCATAAAAATACTCAAAGTAAGGAAGTTAATAGATCGAGGTGTCGAAAAAAAAAAACCTAATTACTTTAAAAGATAGCTGGAGCAAAGCAAAAGCCAATAGATAAAGTTGATCTGAGCCAGTAAAAGAGCTCAGCAAAAAGGAGACGCAGAATAAACCCACAAAGCCAAATCATTTTTATATCAAATCCATAGTGACACAGAATGTTTTTAAACAGCAGGACTACAACTTCTTTGTGGCAGCCGGAAGCTGCATAATAAGTTCATGCAACTTTTTATCATACCTGCTTTACACTTCTTTCAAGTTTAGTTCCAGTCTATATTCACAATATACCCTCCCCCTCACAATTCATTATCTGCAGTCTTGATTAGGTAAGGCTTCTAAAAGCTAAGATTATGTATTTTATCTGCTTCTGGGCTGGGTTTTGAAGATAGTAGAAAATAGGAATTTTGGGGGAAAAAAAGTGTAGTTTTTAAATTAAGGTTTTTCACCTTTTTTTTCTTCAATTTACAATTTTATATGCCATATTTTAATACTAATAAGAGAACATCAATTTGTAACAGCTCATGGGTATATTGTAACTCCAGATTTAAAGAATCAGGAAAAGAAGACAAGTTCAGTACAACACCATAACAAGACATAGCAGCTTTGCAAAATATTCTAATTTGGTCTTAAAATACTACCCAGCTATTTAAAATTCTAAGAGATTGTCATCTCATATGTCTGAATCACATGAAAAACTAAATAAGCACAAGACTGATCCTCCCTTTACAGATTGTGGCTACATGCCCTCCCACTAGTCACTGATCAAATACTTTATTTCACATATCCAAGGAATTTAATACAAAATCACCCACTCCAAGTTTTAAGTGTCACTTTCTGGACACAGACCAGCAGCTTAAAGAATCTTCAATGTCCCTACACAACAAATCCTTGACCCTGAAAGACAAACTTGGAGGTAAAACCTGAAATCATGTCTCATCACAGATAGCTTCTGAATTTTCCACGGCCCTGAGCAGTCCACTCAGTCTGTAAATGAAGAATTAATGACTCCTTTCACCCAGAAATATTAGATATTTGAAGATGTTCAATCGCAGCTCAGGGTGTTTTAGAAATTTACTCTGGCAATTCTCTCACAGCCTTATTAATAATTAACTTCCATTATAATACAAAGCCTCTCCATTTAAAAGCACAATGACCCACCACTGAAGGGTAATTTCCAGCCCAATGACCCTGTGATAGTTGAGGTACCACTGATTATCTCGACTTCCTTCACCTTTAAGATCCATTACAAAATAAGACAAAGGACTAGAAAACATGCAGTAATTTGGAGAATGAGACTGCAGTGGCCAAAGCTGGGATGATATGGTTGTTGTTTATCTCTTTGTGAAACTCTGAACAGTGCTATGTAATTCCAAAACTGCTGCCTTAAAAATCTCCATGAGCTGTTACAAGACAAGAGTTTCTAGCTGGTTTTGCAATCCCGATGTAGGGAATAAGTTAAGGTAATACAGAAGTAGAAAGCATTGGGGAGGAATAAAAGGCAAAAGTCACCAAATCATTATTCAGATCTGCTTTTCAGTACTCTGCATCCCATAATTAAAAAGAATGAAAGTTGCACTTTATCATGGTCTTTTAAAAGACCTGTTCATAAACTTAATATTACATTAATGCATGGGTGACTTGCTGAATGGACATGGCAGCTCATTTATTTCAACAGGCTATGCACACAGTAAGTTCCCATCCAGGAATAGATGAGAACCTTGTTTAGCAGGGAATAACATTCAAAAACAAGAATAAACCCACTTTATCCTTTATTTTCTTCTAGAAATTATTTTAATAGTTCCAAGTTAATTAATTTAACAACGTCTGAAGATTGAAAATCTGATTTCCAAAGTTATTCAATTATAACACAAAATGGCTCATATCGCTTTTTATATACAACTGTATAAGGGATCACATCAAAGTGAATGCCTTACAATTACTGTGATAGTCAGAAATAAACAAGTATGAAAACAATTATTTCCCTCTAGAGTGGATAACGCTTCCAGTTTAGCAGTCATGAGCAAAGTAATTTGTGAAGTTTATTAAGATTATGGTTTTACAGGCTTTAATTTATTGAGACAAAGCTTCATTTATGCAGAAACATTAGGACATACTACTGACTCATTTTATATCAAATATTCTTCCTGGAATAAATTTTTCACATAATTACTTCAAATAAATGAGGTGTTTACAGTCAATGAACTGATTCCCTTTAATCTGTTTCTGAAATAATACATACTTATGGAAAAATAGCATAAGTTTTTTCAAACTACGAATTAACTTTATAGTGAAACAGATGAAGTGCCTTCCCAAAGAAATCCTTTTACTTGACTGAATGTATCCCTAGATAATGTAAACAATTCCTGTTGTAACTATTCACTGACTAGGTCTCAAATTGCTAGCTCATTTCTCAGATTCTTGTACAGAGAGCAGGCATTATCAGATCAAATTGCCAAACTGTTGAGAAACTGTTTTTTTAATACATTTTCAGTGTCTTAGACCAGACCTACTGAGAATAACAGCAGAGTGTTCAAATCCTGATCTAAATGAAAGACGGACTACTGAATCCAGTGAATGTTATTGCAAGTTGCAACATCCATGTATCTGCTCCCCATTATTTAAATTAGGGGAATCTTACATAAACCTTGCAGTGTAGATACATGAACAAAGCTCTCTTCACAGTCTGCTCATCCCTGATGAGATCTGTTTGTCAGTGGCAGATGAAGCTGCAGACCCCCTGTGATTAACTGACTCCATGGTTCCTGAGTCAGGCTGGATAATCTCATCGTGTCCATGCACTGTATAATTCACAGCATCAAAACAGCATTCCCTGAATAATGGGAACACAAGAGTATCAAAAAAGTTTCTAGTGGACCACTGCCTCAATGCTTTAACAATAAGGTGCTTTACCCTCACAATGGCATTTTAAACATATTGCTCAAAGTAGTTTCCAGCATTCAGTCATTTCCAGTAAAAAGAAAAATAAAAGGAATTGTTTATTTTCCTGTGTTTCAGTTTGTGCCCATTGCCCCTTGTCCTGTCACTAGACACCACTGAAAAGGGTCTGCTCCATCTCCTATACCCCCTCCCTTCAGATATTTTCATATATTCAAGAAATCCCCCTGAGCTGTCTCTGCACCAGGATAAACAGTCCCAGATCTCTCAGCCTTTCTGCACATGTGAGGTGCTCCCACCCCCTAATCACCTTAGCAGCCCTTTGCTAGTAACCTAAAAAATAAGTCTGCCTCCTAGCTGGGAGCCCCTGCCTGAGCTGAAATTTGGCAACTGTGACCTCCCTTAACAGGCAGCCCAGTACAGAACAGGCTGGTCTCTTATGGCTGTGAGAAATTCTTATTACCTGAAGATTTCTAAAGGCAAAGGGAGTGAAAATGTCCCATTGAGCTCAACCGGTAGGACTCTGCTAAACTCCAGTAACTCCGTAAGCCAAACCCCCTTCAGTACCTACTGTCTGTCTCTGATGGCAGATGTGTTCATAATGCACTTCACCCTACAGGACTTTGTGCATTTTTATGTTAATCCAGTAATGGTAACCTGATTTACATAAAGTCTACCAATGCTATTCCAAAGCTCTGCAAAACCATTCCCAAGGGTTTGGTTGTTTTGGGTTCCGGTTGCTTTCCTTTCCTTTTTTTTAAGACTCAAATAAATGCATTTTATTAGAGATGAGAGCATGGGAGAGAAAGAAGGGAAAGAGAAGTGTCACAAACTCTCTGGGAATACAATAAAGTCAGTGCTTGGAAGACTAATGAAAATAACTCCAATTAAAATACCATTGCTTCTGTTCTACTAGTACTGGCTCACATTGCAACTTTTTAACAGAATATTGACTGACTCTTCTCAAGCTAATACTGTAAATGTGTATGTTACTCTCTCTGGAAGCCAATATTCAAGAATTTAATCTAAACTTTCTTTTCCTCTACAGGACAAATCTCTTCTTGTGGTAAAAACCAGCTGTGCTGGAAGCACAGATCTGAGAGTTCATCTCTGTGGAGATAAATCTTCCTTTCCTAATTGACACATGCATGCACACACATGTGCACCGTGGGAGGGGTATTCCTCCAGATATATCACCTCAGGAGCAAAAATGACTGTCAGAGTGCCTCCATTTTCCAGTGGAAGGAAATTTACCAAAAGTATTATTTAGAAGATTATTCTGTAAGAGTTCATTAGAGAAACCTTATACATTTTCCAGATACAAAACTATTTTTTTTTCCTTAATAAGTAATGACATAAACTAGTAAAATCTTCAGCTCATAAGGGTGAATTTGTATTTTATCTCTTATTTCTAACTAGGAAATCCATACAGGTTTCTGCCCACTCCCATTTGATACAATAAACTGAACCAACACTTCATTAAGAAGAAATACAGGTACCAATAAGAAAGATGTTCAAAATTTGTATGTTCAAACCCAATCTTCAGCAAGCTCAGAACATATAACAACTTTTAAAATCTGTTTTTAAACCTAGGAAACAATAACATTTCAAATTTTTATGCAATTTAAGTACAGTACAGGGAAATTTGCAGCACAGGAAGCTTATCATATAATTAATTACAATATTTAAAGGACAGGAATTTGTTTTATTTAAAAATGTAGCCTTTATCTCTTTCTCCTGTGTGAGACTTAATTTTTCTGAATAGCTGATCAGTTATTATTCATGTCCTTTCTTATTGAGCCCAAATAATGATCATGTAAAGATAATGAGAGACTGTTAATGTATTTTTGTTAGTATATTGGTTAATTTAAAAAATTCTCAGCGAGGGTGAACAAAGATGTGCTGGTCCAGCAGGTGGTAAAGATCAAAAATGAACTAAATCAAAGAGGATGTGCAATAGTTGCAGGCGCTATTACAGCAACTCGCTTATGATGTGATAGCTGAGGGTTTAACTATCAGTTTCATTAGATGTTACTATTCCTTGGTGTAGGAAGCTTTGAAGTGAAAACTCCCTTGATGTACAGCCTTGGAAATAGGAGTTCTCTGCTAAAAGAAAACACCTCCTCCCCTATGACAATCCTATGCTTTTGGTTCTATTTCTTCCTTTAAAAGATGTAGTTCAAAAACAGAAATTGTCATAGTTTGTCAATTAGTGTGCTTGCTTCGAACAAGTTGGCAAAAAGTCTTCATTTCTTCCCTCTGTTCACCATCATGCACAGGAGGCTCTTCACAGGCCACTGTTTTCAGTAAGGGGCATCCTTTATTACACACAAAAAGTAAAGCATTTTTTTCCACCAGTCTTGATGAGCCTTCTTATTCCTTGCATTCCTTTTACATAATTTGCACACCTAAAATTCACTACCAATTAAAACACTGCCGTGGACAGGACAGGACTGTACCTCTTAGAGCAAGCAATTATATTTGGTGATTCCCACATTCTGTTCCCAGGGAGGAAATATGCAACTTTTCATTTTCTACCATGCAAGTTTAAGGAACTGAATCCAGGAGTACAGTCCCTCCTGCATGCACCTGGGAGGCAGCAGAAATTAAGATTCTGTTCTGAATCATCCCCTGGAGAAGCTGCTCTGTACACAGCCATGGTAGAGTGCACTTTGATTAAGCAGGTAATACAGTCATTATTTGTTCACAGAGGTATGGAAATAACTTCCAGTGTCTGAAATGGTGAAGAGGAGGCGTTTACAGTGCTCACCATGGTCCTTTGTCAGAGCCTGATCCAAGAGACGGGACCAACTCTGTTATTTATGACTTATCACGTGAAAAATCAAACAAGGCATCAGTCTCAGAGGTTACAGGTTTAATAGCAAGTTGCCATAACTAAAGAAAGTCACGAGTTTCAAAGTTACATGGCAATTTATAACTTTCTAGTCCAACAGACAATTAACACAAAACTTTGTTTTGATTTTATAACCTATCACCTTTGGTACTTTTTACTGCATTGCGCCTGTTCCTTGACCAATAACTTGTTAGCTCACGTACACACATACACTCTTATTATAACACCTAAATTTTTAATTTAAACTATAAAAACATATTATCGTACTTAAAACCCTTCACCATATCACCCAATGCATTCTCTTACTTATAACTATAGAAACATAGGTTTATAATTCTTCGTCTTAAGATCTGTATACCTTTATCATCACATTAACCCAAGCTCTTTCCAGGGCCATAAATTAAACTCATTAGCGTTTGTGGGGGTTTCTACTCCTCTGTTTCCCACAGTCCTTGTCTTTGGGGAAAAAGAACATATCCCCCATGGCACATTAGGAACACATCGGGGGCAGAGGAGAAGACATCCCAGAGCACGTCCACCTCTCTTCTGGTTCAGCACAGAAATGTTCACCCCTGAGGTGCTCTGGCTGGTGCCCTGCCCACTGCAGACAGGAAAATCAGTCCCACTGCCCTGAACCTTGTCACTAAGAGCAGGCAGGATGGGACAGAGGCAGCATAGCTCTTTGCCAGGAGCCATCTCGAGTGCATGGCTGGGATTTGGCTGCTCAAAGACAGGAAACAACTTATTCCTTGCTGATATGAAATGTTAAAGCAGAAAAGTACTAGGATTCCTTTGTTCTTCCCGGGATAATAGAATTACCCAGGCAACTCGGAGCAGTTTCTAAAATTACATTTCAGTCCTGTGTAATCTTAAGATTAATTAACTTCTGTGTTCCTTCATTCTTCCTCTGTGTATAATACTGGTTTATTGACATGTAAATTTGGGGGTGTAGGGGGAGAAATCCTCAGAAGTTCAATATCTTTTTCAGAAGAGCAGGAAAAGTAAAGGGGAGGTCATACAGTAATTCAAAGCAAGGGAGTCACAAACTAATATATTTTCCATACACGTTCCCAGAACTCTGCTTAAATGACTGCTGCACATATAAGAAAAGCAAACCCAAATGAATGTCAACCAGATATTGCCTTTTCCTTCACCTCATCTTCATAAACACAGGGAGATCATGTCTAATCAAACTTGCCCTTTCTCAATTGAAAAATTAATCTGCAAGCAAAATTAAGACCTCTATTAATCTGCAAGCAAAATTAAGACCTCTTTTCCCATATCCCTCCCACCCAGAAAACGTTCATAATTTTGGTTCAAATACAAATGGCTCGGTTTAAGCTCAAAACACTTTTTCCTTTCCCAATGTGTACATTTACAGTTCTCCATCAATGCCACTACTTAGACGTTTGATGTGTTGCTATAGTTAATTTCAATGTGCAGAACTTTTTTGAACTGTTCATTTTTCTATGCTACAGTTTCCACTGCTCAACAGAGATTTATTTTTCTTTAAAGTTATCACAGTATTTCTACCTTATTGTTTTCCACCAGCCAATTTCAATCACCTGCGAGGAAAAAATCAAGAAACAATGAATGTACACTAAAAATACCACCAACAGCAGTGGAAACCATAAATCATGTTTTTGCTTGATTTCTCAGGTCACCTTATTTTGTGACTACATGGAATTAAGTGCCATACCTGTATACTGAGGTTTTATATAAGCCCAAAATTCACTTAGGTAAGATGGGTAACTACACGTAGTGTTTAAACAACTTCTATCAGATCAAGCTAGTGGCCTTTTTGTCTCCTATTTCCTATGTTAGTTTTAATAACTTAGGATATTTCCACCAGCAAGCACAGAGGTTTTGCTGAAAATATTAAAAAAAAACCAAACCCACAAAGAAGCAAAGCCATAAAAAAATGGTGGAGAATAGGCAGAATGGATTTAAATATCTCTAAGCATTTCCACACTTCACATTTTGAACAGGACTATAAAACAACCTAGTCCATATATACACACTAAGGTACAGCAAATCTGCAGCCAGCGAAGTGCTGTGACCTGCACTGGCAAATGTCCAACCCCACTGCCTCTGCAAACTTCATTAGCCATCAGTGTCACACCAGAATTTGACCCCAAACAGTGCTCAGACAGGCACACAAGTCATGATCCATGTTCCAGTCAGGTGCTAAGGAGGCACCATGCTCTGCAAGTCTCATTGAAATGAGAGGCCTGTATGTTCCTGTGGAGTTAAAAATATCAGAGTACACTATCTAAACACACAAAACCCAGAGGAGAGGAGTTATTTGACTACAAGGGACAAAGTCATAATGAAATACTTTCTTCTGGACATACCAAAGTCTTTAATTAAAAAAAAAAATAATTAAAAAACCAAAAACATGCTTTTACACAAAATTGTATTAGACAATTGTCTGTTGGCAAAGATGCTCACAGACTGCCAATGTGTTGGCACCTTTGCCAACTCCAGTCCTTCAGCCTGGAGTCCTTCAGTCTTTCAACCTCCTTGATTTAAATGCAAGTGCTGCTGACCTTCAGGATTACGTAAAACCATATTATTTATCTTCTCTGCATGCCAGGATATGTCCAGTGTTAGGAGGAGGTTTTTTTTTTTTTATTTGTCAATATGTGAAATAACTCTCCAAATTGTACAGAGCTCCATTTATTTGGCAATTATGTAGCTGGGGGAAGGGGATGTGGGAAAACATGCTTTGAGAGCTACAGAGGGTTAAAAGTAGGGAAGCACTGAAGAACAACCATGTGTGTCAGGGAAAATTAACGCCTTCCATTAATCCAAGGCTCCAGCTATATCCTAGATGTACTTCTATCTCATTTCTAGCAGATAATTTCCAACTGATCATGCTTGTCATCTTGTACACTTGTATTGGCAGCAATCCCCTTAATGCACAGTTAACCACAGATGGCAGGACTCCAGCTTCGGATGCAAGATTTTGAGCTATAACATATAAATAAACCTTCAAGTACCCTAAAGCAGAGCTGTGAAAACTTGTTAGTGCTACTTTATGTATTTAGCTTGAAAGGCAGTGCCATTCTAAATAAGGATGCAGGGAAGGACAACATGATCGTACATTGAAGCAACAAGTCTTTCTGCACATGATTTAACTCTGTATTTAATCACGGTGACACCAACCTCAACTTTCTCATCACCCATCAGTAAAAAGATTATGATTCATATATTTAAAAATAAAGTTTTCAGATAAAGTGCTTGCAGTTTTTCTTTTTAAGAACATTTCTTATCAAAAAGAATCACTCAGTGACTCCAAAACCAATAGAAAAAAATAAAATAAAACTCAGAGTACACTATCTAAATGCAAAAAACCTGGATCAGATGAGCTATTTAACAGCAAAGGAAAAAGCAATAATGAAATGTTTTCTTCTGGGAATACCAAACCCTTCCATTTAAATAAAAGAACCAAAACATTGTCCTTTTACATGAAATTCAATTAGGCTCCTATTTAGGGCTCCCTTTAGAACTCTGAAGATAAGAAGATTTCCATCGGCTCTTATTGTTATGTTACTTAAAAATCTGTATTTCATTTTTCATTAGAAAACAACACCACAAATTAGGACAAAACATGCTTATGATAAGGATTTTGTGCTCATGAGTCACAGTAAGGAAAAGAGTCAACCAGCTCACTGCTTATGAGGCACATGAGTTACAAGCAAAGAAAGAGCAATGGACAATGAACCGAGCTTGCAAACCATTACAGGAAATATTTGACACTGATTCAAACTAAAGGGAAAGAAGCAAATGCACGGGCAGGGAAACAAGGGCCAGTCAAGTCATGGCAGCCAAGTGAAGTCACAAGTGACTGGACAATGGGAAATATTGCATTCATATTTAAAAGGGGAGAAAGGAGGACCTTGGGAACCACTGACCTGTCAGCCTCACCTGTGGGGGTGGGGAGGCCCTGGCACAGGTCACCCAGAGAAGCTGTGGCTGCCCCTGGATCCCTGGAAGGGTCCCAGGCCAGGTTGGACAGGGCTTGAAGCAACCTGGGATAGAGGAAGGTGTCCCGGGCCATGGCAGGGGTTTGGAACAAGATGATCTTTAAGGTCACTTCCAGTTCAAGCCTTTCTAGGATTCTATGATTATGTATTACAACCCTTTATCAATTTAAAAAAAAATGTATCAGAACAAAATTTCAAATGAAATTACAAACAACAAACCCAAGTTGTGTGAGTGTATAGAAGTGAAAGTTCTATACAACATAAATTCACCAAATCACTTGAAGGGTTCTCAGTCTCCCCTCTCTCTCTCACCAGTACCACCTTGGGGTCAAGCAGAGGTTTAGGAAGGAGATTTCGTTACAATTAAAAAGGAAGAAATTAAGATTTTTTTTTTTTTTTAGAGAGGGTTGAGCATTAACATCAGCAAATCTAAGAGCTTCTAGAGAGAAATTTATAACCCGGTATAGAAGCTTACTTAAGAACCACCAGGAGTTGTCAAGCACTCCAATATCCAGGTTACAAGAATACTACTTCAGCTGCAGTAAAATCTGTGAGATTTGTACTCCAAATAATTTTCCAAGTGTGATATACCTGGTCTTGCATGTTCAGCTATAAATAGCAGCAATGTGTAAAAATTCAGCACAAATAGGGAATTTTGTCAGAGGACCTTGCTCTCTGAATCAGAAAACTCAAGGTGTACTCTTAATAGCATGAATAAAATACAGAATTTATAACTTTTTAAAATATTTTCTTAAAATGTGAGAGGCAATTAGTTCAGTCTCATTGTCATGGAGCCTTTCCACACTCTTATTCAGCAAAGAGTATCTTAAAAATGGTCTACCCTGCAGGCAGTCATTATCATCTGACTGTCTCTTTTGCACTTGTGGTTAATTCTGGTGGATTGAGAATGTACCAGTTACACTGCTGTTAATTTATTCTTCCTGTTTGGTTGGATCATAGATCAGCATCATTGGTGCCCTGCCAGGCAGCAGAAGAGCAACAATATCTGGCAACTAAAGAGATTTAAAATAATTGGTGGCAATATACCAGCTCCAAAATGACTGAAGGTCTGGCTCCTGTTCAGTTGTCAAATGAAATGTTATCTTAATTACAGGGTCTAGGCTTTTCTCTGAGCATAGTAGGATTTTTTTCCCTCCTTTTTCTGTACAGCTACAGAATCCCAACTGTTACAGGATTACCTTTTCATATCTTAATACTCCAGTCAACACAGTCATAGAGAAGCTGCCGCCTGAGAAAAAGAAATACAGAAAGGATGATTTCCAGAGGTAAACAACATAATGAGCTCCAACTCTGCAAGTAATACAGGGAATGCTCCCATGAACTGAGAATTTTGGTGTTCTCTCCTCTCTGTGCATCATTTCAGTTTATATAATTGCCAAATTGGTTAATTAAAGTCAGCCCTTAACAAAAAGAAGTAAAAATTGTATGTTGTACTGTTTCGTGAATAAAACAGGACACTGTACTGATCTGGGTGTTTCATTCCAGTTTCCCCCATCACCAGTTTTGTATCACTGCCACCCTGCTGGTGTCTGCAGACACACTCAAGATTCCCACCATGTGCATATCAGAATCAGAGTAGATGGAAGGGAGGAATTTTCAAAGTGGTAATACATTCATGGGAGGATTTCAATCACAGACCTTCTGTGTTGACTTTCACATATTTTTCTGCCGCTTAAACTGTAAGGATTTCATAAAGGAAACTTATGCCATTCACTCAGCTTTGTTTCCTCTATGAAAAATCCTGCTTCCCATTACCAGGACTAGAGAGCTGTGGGGTTTCAGACACTTCTAGTGTTTATCTTTAGTCAGCCTGAAGATTTGGCATATCCCTCAAAATGGAATATCTCCTACAGCAGCAACTCAAAACCATTATTAGCAGGGGAAACACATTGCTATGTGCAAATTATTTCAGTCCAACTTGTGTTAACATCATAAAACCGCTTATATAATTAAGCTCTTCTGTGTTTCATAATGCAATTTTGTTTCGGATAGAATGAGAGAATGTGGACAAGATGGACTGAAATTAGCAAATCAGACTTCTCAATACAGAAGGGTTAAAGGGAGTTCCAGTCACAACAAGTTAGTCAAAATCATTAATGAAAGCAGTAATAAAAAATACATTCTGTTATTTTATTCCATAAATCATGGATATTCACCAGAACTAAAAATACTGAAGTATTGCCAAACCAATTTTGTGTAGATCAAGACCCAAACAGCTTTAGTTTCTGCTTACAAATGGAAAAAATACAAGAAAAAAAAAGATTCCCTGAGATCAAATAGAACCTCTGTAATTGTATTATTGAATCAACAGCATAATACAAACAAAAGAGATTTATAGATGGACTGCAAAGTCTGCTTTAGAAATGTCACCTTGATCTAAAGATTTCAAGTGGTACAGAACTTTGGTAAATTGTTTATACAGTTGCTGTTAAAATTTGGTCCCTATCTCCTACTTGGGTCTGTCCAGGCTTTGAATCTTTTATTGCTTTTATCTGCTAGATTAAAGAACCCCAACAGGACGTTCTTGATTTGAGAAAATTAGGAATAGCTGGAAGATGATGATCAGAATACCTCAACTCAGCCTTCTTTTGGAGCAGAACACATAGTGTGTAACTGCAAAAATATTTATTCTTCCTTTAGAATAACAAATAGTTTGATCAGCACAAGAGGCAAATTGTCAGTGATTTCCTATATGCTGTAGAGCAGCACTAAACCTTTAACTGATAATGCCTCACCTATTCAGCCTAAACCCCTGTGCCACAGAAAATCTGAGTAACAACTTCTCCCCTAATGCCCACATTGCACCATTTGGGCAATCAACAGCTTCTCTTCGTGATCCACTTCTTTCTAGCAGACTTTGTGAAATGATTATTTCTTGGCTCTGTACCCATGAAAGGCATAATACTCATACTGTTCAGGGTTACAGCAAATATGTCTGTGATAAACATCAAGCTCAGTTGGGGCAGTTCACAAAAACTGGAGCACAAGCAACAGAAGAGGAAAATTAACAGTGAGGAAAAGAAGTAGGAATAAAACGAGTTCCTTGTACACTGCTGGTCTTCCCACGTACTTTGCCTAAATGACATTTTTCTTGGCCTTCCCACATCTCAGAAAAGCACACCTAAGTCTTGAATTTTATAAAAATCATAGTGTTTTCATTAAAAGAGCTACAACTTCAATGAAGGATGACTTCTTCCTCGTCTTAAAGCCTCTGACATACTATTATGTATATATATATAAAGCTGATACTCCACTGAGCACTTTAAAGTCATGTCATATAACACAGAATGATTTCTATGGCATTTTCTATCACAAAATGATCATCTATTATGTGTTGCACTGCCTTCTTGCAAAATGCTACATTTTTAACATGTCCGTAAGCAAAAAGAAAGCAAATTACGTTACCTGAGGGACAGTAGGCTCTGTGCTCCACTGCCAAAATTGTAAGCAGTCATGCACACTTATGAAATACATTTTTCCTGTTTCTCCCTTCTTGGGGGTAAAAAAAGAAATTAACAAAAAATGCCAGCTTCTAGAGCCTGCAAAAATTGCTATTTCAGACTTCAATTCATGTTATCTTTTCAGTTCTTGGAATAAGGATCCCCTCTCACGCAGGGTAAGTACTGTCCAAGTGCATCACATTGCACAGTAGCATGTAACCCCAAGAAATGAAAAGTAAATGTCATGTCACACCCCTACGAAAGATGTAAATTTTTTCCCATGGTAAATCCAGATTAAGAATTTAACAGCCTTCTTCATAAAAAGAGAGGAATGTTTAACACCTTTAGCACCTGCAAATACCATAAGAATACAATCCCTTCAGGAAAATGGTCTTCACTGTAACACGCAACAAGCCCTACGCAGTGACATTTATTTGCAGGCGCCTGTCTTTCCTGCCTCCACACGTGTGCCACAGCTCTTGTGAAAGCAGCAGACCTGGCAAATAGGTCATGCCATGCCTTAGATCCTAAGGGACGTGCAGCATCCTCAGGGAGCAGCCTGCAGGCCCAGGGCCCTCCACAGGTACAGCAGCAGCCAGATGTGTGGAGCTGACCCAGGGGAATCTGCCCTCACCCACAATCTTTCCTTGTTTCAAGGCTGAACACAGCAGCTACCACTACAGAGCAGATTAGTAACCCTTTAATCTTTATTTGTACAAATCTTACATTGAACACATAGAAATGGAAGGAAAAACAGCACACACACACGTTCTAGGGATCTGTTGTTTTATGAACCTTCTACAAGACTTCCTCTCAGCAGCACCCACTGTACTGTGGTTCCCTCCTCTTCTTGTTATGCAATATTTTCCATGATCTAATACATGAGAAAAGGAACACTAAACTTCAAAAGGTGAACTGTTTCAATCTGTATCTTAAAGTCTTACTCTCACAACTTATTAGTCATTAAAAACAAAATACTAGATTGTCTTCACCATGGTGCAGAATTTTTGCCATGTGGAAATAACTCTGCTGGGTCCTGCACTTTATTTAGACTGAAACCTGAAATAACTCTGAGACAACTTCATTACACCCCATTCAGTTCGCCTTTTGCCAAAGAATTAGGCTTCATTCCTAGACTCAAGACTCAAATTAGTATTTGCGTTTTCTTTGCTTAATGCTAAAATCAATAAAATGATCTGTCTCCAGAATGAGATTTATTAAAACGGAAAATAAGCAGCTTTCTATCGAAAATCTTTTACATATTAACTCTAATAAAACTAAAACGATATCCAGTTAAAATTACACCAGTAGGACTTGGGAAAGCTACAATTAAACTACAGCAAAATAGAATCTAGAAACCTGAAAATTAAAGGACTGAGGAAACACTGTTAAATACTTGTCTGCAGTAAAATGTGGCCGGAATTCATTCATAGGTTATGTACCTATTCTGAACTCCACAGAGGAAAATCTGGTACAATGAGGTCAATAAAGGCCTTCACTCAAGTAAAACTTAATTTTGCAGATCAGAAATGGCAAGGGGAAACAGTGGTTTGCTGGAGAAAAAATTATACATTCTTTTAGTTGAAAAAGAAATTAATTATTTCGAACATTTTGTGAAAAAAAAAGTACTTTTTATCCTTAACTTCAGTTGAAATGCATTGTGTGTCCTCCCTTCATACTTGGAAGGAACCCCAATTGCTTTGAAGTTCATCAGCCTAATGAGGAAGTCCATATAGCTCAGGCACTGCTGCATACTTAGCAGCTCTTAAAAGGGAGAACCATTTATAAACATAAAGGGATGGTTATTCAGACACAAATATAAATTCACTTTCTAGCTCTGCTGCTGACATGACTCACTGGACTCTGAGTGCTGGATTTTGATGTAACATGGAAAGATATTACTGAAGTTATTTGTTTTGATCTACTGCAGCAACGAACATGATCCATCTACAGCAAAAACAAAGCTGCAGCTTTCATCAGAGTTTTGCAGTCTTGGCATCAGATGTGTGCAATTACTGCACCATCTGAATGCTTTAAGGACTACAGCACAACTCCAGCAGCCTGAATAAAGGACTGCACTTTTGAAATGATCTACCAATGTTTTAATAACAAATAAGACATATTTATTGTATTAGATTTCTAGCCTTATACAGGATTTAATCTTCTATTGAATGCCATATGCTTGGACGAAGTCCCATGACTAAAAAAAATAGTAAAAAGTAGCATTTTCTATTGGTATGGAAGCACACTATATTCAATATCCACATCTGGGAAGCTTTACACATGACCTGTAAACCAGTTACTCCCCTACACTCTAAATTTCATTTTCTAATCACAAATTACAAGAAACACTTCTTTACACCACTAGCAAAGTCATGAATTTGGATCACATGAGGGGAAGCAGAAATACAACGTCTGCATGCTGCACACTTCATGACGCATTTTTGCTGCCTGCATATTCACACATTTTCATTGCTTGGTTTTTCTGTGTTCCTAATTACACTGTAGATAAATTTCTCAAGAGAAAAAGAATTTGGAAGGAACAGACCTCTCAGAGACAAGGGCAACAATTAAGCTGGAAATGCCTGCTTTTTCTTCAGCAGAAACTGAAGCATAATTATGCAAGTGATGTTGCTGCCATACCATTTCATTATCCGTGTGCCAACATAGAGGGTTTCTATTCCTGTTGGATGGAGGTACCCAAGTCAATCTAGGCTGTGCCAGCATGGAGAAATCTGAAGTTACCCAGTAATTGTGAATGCAAATATAAATAACAGAAAATCAGAAATGGAGTATTTATAGATGTGCATGCTTCCTGAATGCCCATGATTAGCTGGAGATAAAGACTAGCAGAACTACCCCAAAATTCATTTACAGGGTGAAATTTCTGTCTGATAACTTCAGATGCTGTTGTCTTTCTGCTTCCTACAGTGCACATAAAAGTTAACTCTGAAGTTCGCAGACCATGAAAAAGGAACGCTAAAATAAGGTACTGAAATCCAGAGTATTAAAGGGAAAAGAAGAGCATGTGAGAAAAAGTCACCCCAACAGCAAAATAAGATTTTCACTAAAAATTAAAAGCAAGTATTAAATATTTTCAAGGTAACTTCAGCCTCGCTCCTTTGATCTGGAATGAGTACTCTTAATACTACAATATAAAGCTTCTAAAATAGAATTTTGTACTTTACAAATGAAAGAGGGTGTGAATACTAACTGCCTCTTATTTTTCTGTGTATTCAAACTGTTTTCTTATTTTTATGTGTAAGCACTGGTGTTTGCAGCAATACGAAAAACATCGATGGATGCTGTCAAGCAGCAAAGTAAAGTGTAGGAATTTTTAACAAATCTGTAAACTTTTAAGTTTGCCTCATCCTCAATTTGCATGTTAAACATGTAATTAAAGTTACAGCATTCCACAGATGCCACCATGTAAAACAACCAGAGGAAATAAAAGGGGAGGAGAAAACAAGGAAATTTAATTTTACATACACGGATAAATAGATGGCAAACATGGCCGTGAAAGCACATTAGTACAGAGCAAAAGCACAGGGAATTAAAAGTAAAGAACACCATCTGGGTATCCTGGATGGTGTGATGCTTCTGTCCCCTTCGTCCAGCTGGCAAGGGGCTGGGACATGGTACAGCTAACACTGCTAATGGATCCGAGAAGCTCAGCCAGCTCTGGGCTGCCCAAAAATCTTCATGTCTGGCTGAGGCAGGAATGAGGGCACTGGCACTTTATGTGGCAAAAATGCAGTTTCTGTGACTCAGGATCACTTTCCTATCACTTCCATCAGCATCAGATCAAGCCCTGAAGTTAACTGGCTCAACAACACCCATCATTTTGAATTAACTTCTTTTTGGATTGGTCATTTCTTTTAAGGACTAAATTCATAAAGGAGTAGATTGAAGGAAAACAAGAATGATTTTTCATATTTTCTACTGCAAAGAAAACGTCTCTAAGCTGTTCTCTGTGTCCATTAAGGTCAGAGTTGTCACAAGGAAATTAAAGTACAGGGAGGAGAATTGATATTGAATTTTGCCACATTTTCTAACATTTTCTAATTAGGGCAGTGATATACCAGTCACTAGAGTCACTGTGATACTCATCATTGTATGTTTTCAATAACACATTGGAGAACTTTAGAGAGAAAGCTTTAGATAGTCTATTCTGATTCAGGAAAAGATGATGGAATGGTTGGAATAGCACAAGTTCTCAGAACCACTCCTGACTCAAATTCTCATAACTATGACCTCCTGGGGTAAAAAAAAAAAGGTGGATATTTGGTGAGATTACTACATTTTCTACAGCATAACACAAAAAATACCACCCCTTTACGGGTGGGAGTTTCAGCAATTTTGCTTTAAGTTATAATGCAGCTGTCTTCATCCTTCAGTAATATTTTTCTGTTCTGCTTCTTAATTATCTCTTAGAATAATTACCATGTCATGGCTTGCAGTCTTTCTTCAGTTGTAATCACTGGTAATTTGTCTGAGAAAAGACAGCAAGTTCAAATTTTGCAAGAATCTGAGGACTACAATGACCCCTCCAGAGAAAACAGCAGCATAGGAGATAGAGGTTTTTTATCTGAAGTGATTCTTAAACTTTAAAATTGGCCACATTTAAACTGTTAGACTTCCAAACATGATAACAGACTGCCAGAGAGTCCATGGCTCTGCCTGAGTGTTTTGCCAAGTCAGGATGGTGCTGTTGCTAACAGCTGCAAGGGCTGAAGTAGGTGTTCATAGAAAACTACCTTTTGTATTTATTTTTCTGTACTGTCCTTGCACCCAGGATGTAGGAAACAACCACATCCCTGGGAATAAATAGGTGGAGCAGTGGGCCTCTGTACTCAACCTGTGCTGACAGAGATTAAACCAGCTCCTAAACAGGAGGAAATATTTCTTTCCTGTGTAGTACACGACAGTTCACAGCAGACAGGTCTTAGCTGAGAGATCTTTCTCACACTGAAATATACACTGTAGAAATTGTACCATTCATCCATCACATTTCATAGTGTTCAGCCCAATAAAAACGTACGTGCAACCTCAATATGCCAAAAAATTCCCCTTGAAAAATAAGTATTTTCATTAAATATTCCTGAAATAGAATGTGCAGGTATAATTGAACCACCAGCTTTTTCCAGAGAGAAATCAAGAACCATTGCCAAATGATATGTCAACTGATATGATCAGGAACTATATCTCCAATGATAATAGCATACAATTGTTACCATTTAAAAGTTACCTGGTGCCAAATGCTATTAAAATTCTTTTTTAAACCTCAATTTAATATAGATGTTAATATGCAAGATGTGTTGGCACCCTTTAACAAACTTCCAGTTTGAGGTTGTCAAGAGTGTGAAAGATCAGACAGAGGTCAGTGCAAATTCCAGGCTGTCAAGAAATACCTGACAGAGAATAAAGAGCAAAATTCTGAAAACCATTTCAATTTGACACTGATGGTTTTTACCTTGGAAAGGACCAGCATACGCAAGGTTTGCTCTGGGAGGTGCAACAGTAAGGTATTTAAGGCTAGACACAGAAAATGTAGCAGGTATTCAGGTATTGTGCTACCAATTGGTATTTACAGACCCTTATAAATGCCTGAACCATGAGCAAAATAAAACAAAAATAAGTGGATTGTGAAAAAAAAAAAAACTGAATGGAAAGCTTCTAAATTAGACAAAAGCATGTGCTGAGATGAGGGGAAGTACTTAAGGTTTCAAGGGGAGGTACTGCTGCTTTTTGAGGCTGAGAATGCGCAATTCCAATGCACAAGTTTCACGATGCCCTTGAATTTGCTTTAAAGTAAAATCTAGCAATGGTAAATCTACAGAAAGACATGGAGAACCCTTGCCATCCTCAGAGTAATCTTACTTTGGCATTACAGGGAATAAACGAATAGATTTTTTTTTTTTTTATTAGACTAAAACAGCCAATGCCCCTTCCCTTCCCTTAGTTTATTTGGTTTGATTTTTTTCATGTGATCCCATATCAAAAATCTGACAGTGTAGGGCCAAAAGTAGCTTTATTTTCATATTTGATGGTCATTTCTTTCCTCAAAGTCATGATGTGGTTTCCATTATTTTACTATCTAGAGGTTGTAAAAGGAACCAATGTCATTCTAAGCACTGAATAAATAATCTGTTGAGAACTATTTAACGCGTTTCTTTTTCATCTATTTTTCATGTAAATCTCCCTTGTTAATAGTACTACAGAATATAATCCCTTTGTTTCAGTACTCCACTGAAGCCACTGAAAGAAAACTGAAGTTTGCAGCTCTCCAAGAACAAAGTCATACTCTTAGTCCCATTTTATCACTCATGTGAGCCTGAGTGGATGTTAAATCAAGCCTTGTAATATTAAAATGTCCCCATGCTCATGACAATTTAGTTGTCTGTGTCACACTAGAATTTCTTCTCTTAGTTCTCTGGTGCTAACTGACCATTCTACTTTATCATAAGGAGTTTAACCATTACCTTCACATTTGAAAATGCTGGTAGCTAGAATGAAATTATGTCCTTTGGTTTCAAGCTTTCATTAAGAAAAAATTCCCACCCCTAGACTTGGAGTACAAAGAAAAGCTTGAAAGACACCAATCATCCAAAATCAAGGATAAATTTCTACCAAAATAATGCTTTAAATTTCATTGGTTTAGGTTTGTGGTTTTTTTTTTTTTTAGATCTGATGCCTTCTGAATGCCTCAATTTGACATTGCCAAAATAAAAATGTGCTTTGCATTTACCATGAGCAGCACTGTCCTTCACAGAGGCTGTGCTCTTTGCCTTGCAGTGCCTCACCAGGGCAGCTTGGTTTCAGCATATGCATATTTTTCCTTAGATAAATCACTGAGCTCCCTAATGAGGGCTTTTCTCTCTGTGAAATGCAACAAGAGGCCAATGTATGTTCCTGGACAGGTGCCCATGGCAGAGACCTGGGAGATGGCTCTTGGAGCTGCATCCATCTGCCAGAAGTAGCTGTATCTGGGATCAACAGCGATCCCAGTGTCCAGGTAATTAGTGCCTAATCTGTACCTGTCACCCCCTTTACCTCTGTCATTGACTCAGACCCTGCCCTGCCGGCAGGATGGCATTTCCATGAGGATAAGCCTGTGACAATGCAAATGAAGCACGTGTAACTCCAGGCTTGAAAAGCAAAGCTAAGCTGTACATACCTCTTAGGGACGCTTCCACAGCTTTATAGTAAAAACAAAACCACCTTAGAAATACACAAGATATGGTTTGAATTTTTAAGAAAGAAATGCCTTAGAAAATCTCCTTTGATTTTTGCATCACCACTGGTTGACAGCTGGAGAGGGGTCAGTAGAGCTCGAAGCCTTATTTATTTTCCACAGAAATTATTTAAAAATTTTGATGTTGCCATAAATTTTTGAAGTCTAAATGCTTCTAGTTTTAAAACTCTCTCTTCCTTTGCTTGAAAATGTTTATCCTCCACTTATAACTTTCAGTATTTACTTACCACCAGTGCCACTGGGCCTAATTGATACCTTATTAATGAACAGTGGCTGCAAATGAACATAGTTACAATGGTACCAACCTTACTTTCAGTAAATAAATTATTTTTATAACTCTCACCTACACAATACCCCATAACCAACAATCCCCATGAGCCTTCCCTACTAGGCAAGACTATTAATCCTATTTCAAAACAAAGTCACCCAGGGAAGATGGAACTAACCCCAGAGAAGACATGTTCTAAGTGTATGCAATTGGATCTGCATCAAACCATTTCATCGTTTCACTGGGTTAGCTCAGAAAAGTTAAGCAGGCAATCTCATCATCTCATACCTACTGAACCCAATTGTCTTTCCTTCATTCTGCTTATAAATACCAAGAGCTTTATACAGTAGAGATTTTAGGGTTTTTTTAAGCTTAAAACTGATTCTAGATTGTTACTTTAAGACAGCACAGTCAGCTCAAGATGTCATTGGCACCAAGCCACTCAGGGATATTCAAACCTCCCATGGGCTGCTTTGGCACATGTACAGTACACAGTGTTTTTGTTCAATAAGTTCTTAGCACAAAAAATGTAAAAATGAGGTGCTTCAGAGTATTATAATTTACAAAAAAGGTTCTAAGCAGCTAATTCAAGTAACTTGAGGATTAGAAAATTTATCTCTTCCAATGTTGAAATGGTGAAATGAGCAATAGCTCATAAAGTAATAGTAGTGTTGGAATCCATTCATTCCCTGATGACCTTGTATTGGCATTGAACTTCAGCTGGCACTGAAATGCAGAAGAGAACCAACAGTGCTTACTGATGAAACACATAATGAATGCAACCTGCTTTCTGGAATATTTTGTACCTTGTGCAAATGTTCTGATTTTCTGATATCTCATTAATTCTGTTGCTCCTCTGCTGGTGGAAAAAGACTAATTTTTAATGATTTGAGCAGCTTTTTATATTGCCTTTATAGCATGCTTAAAGTTTAAAAAATTATCATGATCCTGATATAAATTCCACAGCCATTAAGCTGTTAATATCCAAAAAACTAATTTAAAACTACAGAACTCATTTTGACCTGCAACACAGTGAAAACTTATTACAATAGATAAAAAATTATGCCTTGAAAACTTCATCTGTTTTGTGGCCTACTGTAGCTGAAATAGACTTATATTAAAAAAATTAATTCATTCAAACCAAAATTTAAGTGACCCATTCTCATTTACTGCCTGAGGTAATTAGATTTTTTTTTTTTTTAGAGTTCAATTACATTTTAAAAATACTGTTTGTTTTCTTTCACTGATATAATGAAATGGGGATAAAGATCACCTAACGTTCCAGCCAGAGGGCTCTTTTAACACTTATAAGATGAAGAGCACACAGATAACTGAAAGAAAGAAAGAAAAGATGGCTTTTTGTACTGCCATGAAATATGCCGAATATATGACAAAAAGGTTCTTAAAACGCAAAGAAAAATTGTTGAAACAAATTGGGTTTGAGGCTATGTGAGTATGTTTCACTATGAACATCCTTATTATTTTTAGAAACAGGAAAAATATCCTGAGCTTTGAAAACTAAGATAACAAACGCTATTGAACAGGAAGATATTCTTAATCTCTAAAGACTTTAATTGGTGGCCATTAATTCAATAGGGTCCATCAGGCTCTGTTTCCACATACTCAGCCAAATCTGGTTCACAATACAGCTCATTGTATCCAAGAGAATAACAGAACAGACTAATTTTACTGGTTTTACCAAGTTTGGGTTAACATGCTTGTACTGAATCAATTTACTGATTTGAAATGTTATATCACTAAGATTGTACATAACCACACAGAACTCTTCGAGTTATGCAAAGGTAAGAAATGTATCAAACTGGTTATTGGTTACTTAAGCAGTCCATGGACAGCAAAAGACAGTAGTCCTGCTCACAGTGGGTTTTGTTACCTATTTTCTATTTTCATTTGAAAAGAGCACAGCTTTTATGAGCTGGACGTAAACACTTTAAGCCTTCAGTTTTGTGCTAGTTTTATCTTAATGTCTGTTTAAAATTTAGTTGCTGGTCATGGTTTGTCATATAATCAACTAAGGAAACTAAAATTTAAAGCTAGATTCTGTTTTCTAGCATGGAGCAGAGCTATCAATTCTAATAGAGTCAAATGAAAATTTCCAGAATGAGAGAGGCAAAATGTCTTTTAAAAGGCACTAACATAACTCTCACAATCTGAATAATTATCTGTAAAGTTAAATATATTTGCATGAAATATTTTTCTTTTAATGATACCACTGAGAAATTAATAGTTTTATAACTTTGGTAATGTTCAGAGACAGCTGTGCCTGTGATCTTGCCCCTTTACAAACACTATTAATCAGCACAATTTCTGACACATACCAAAAAAACCCAAAAAACCCCAACCAACCAGGAGGCAATTAAACTCTTTTGGGCCTAAAATATATTTACAGAAAAATCTACTCCACAAACCAGCATGTATCTAAGAAAATCAGTGAGTGTTGTATGAGGTAAACACCACTCTAGAGTTTCTGAAAAACATGTGAGTGGCAAGGGCAGGGAGAGACTTCCTCCATCAGTGCCTTCCCCAGCTCGGGGTGCAGAGCTCAGGCTGAGCTGCATCTTGTGGGTTTATTGCCTTCTGATCTTCCCTGTCCCGCACACCTGGAGGTGCAGCTCCCACCCAGCCTCACTGACCCCCAGCAGTTTATGACACGCCCTCTCATAGTCCAACCTCTTCTTACCTGCTCCTGGTCATCAGGAAACATCTACTGGTATAATAACTCATATTATTATAGCAATTAATTAGTAATTAATTAGGGCTGACAAGACCTTTCAAGTAATAACAGTTGGCTTAACTGCATTTACTGCTTCCCTTCTATAGCACTTCGTTGGCCTACTTCAGAAGTGTTATAAGGAGAAATTGGAAAGACAATGAAATGCCTTTTTGGATGATTACGGAGAAGTTCTGAGTGTGTAATCAGGCTCCTGATATATAATTTTTAGGGTTGTGCAGAACACTGGATCCCAGGGAGGTTTTTTATACGTTTACTCACTCAAAAACATGCTGCCATAGTCACATCCCATCACCTCACATATTTTGCTCAAAATCTAGAAAAATGAAAAAAGTGAACCATTGCTCCAATGAAAAACTCAAGGGTTAAAAAGAAATTAAGATAATCAGAATCATATCTCAGAGACAATTTTTTTTCCTCTAGAAATCTGCTTCAAAAACTAGACAAAAATTCTTCACTGTTCCTAGCTTTTAATCTGCTTTGTCTGTGCTTGGGTTTTCTATCTCTCTCTCTGTGGCCAAGGGTTCAGCTTTTGAAAACTGTCCATCTGTTCCTGTGTTAATTCTGCTATGTTTATGCTAACTCCTAATGGCTAGGTTTCCTTATGTGCACTTCTTCCCACAGAAACTTCTCATCAGAGCTGACTTAAGAGAGCCCAGTGATTACAGAGTATTAGACAGGGAGGTGGCTGCAGAAGCCCATGGTAAGCCAGCAGTCCATACAATGAACATGGCTTATGGTATGGAATCCACACCTCATCTTCAGAACCCTGTAACAATTTGTAAAACTAAGCCTGTGCATGTACTCATATCCAAAATGCAGGAGGTACAAGCAATGTGAAGTAAATCACTTGCAATAAAAAAGCAAAGTCATCCTCATATACAACAGGAGAACATCAAACTGAAAATGTTCTTTTTCTTCCAGATGACAGTATTCCTGTAATCTAACACAGTCCTCTCTAAAACAGAGGGGTTTTCCTATTTTATTCAATTCTGTTTAGTGGATTACAACAACACAGCTCCAACTTCTGAAAAAAGCAGCGAGTTTTGCAGATCTGTTGAGGATGAACAAGTTGTCAAGACTTTGTGGCTGATCTTGTACCTGTAGTTAATTTGACATAGCTGCAAGATTAAAAGACAAACTGACAAACTTCTACCTACTGAAATTACTCATTATTGGTTAAGGTTTGACATACCTGGCCAAAATATCCCCAGAACTCAGCTTTTCAATGTTGTTACAAAATGATAGAAGTTATGAGCAGCTGTGGAGGTTAATCCAATCTGATGACTGAACAAGGTCAAGACTCTACTGCTATCAAGGAACTGTCTCTGCTGCCAGGGAACAGATTTCCTTTCTAACGGACAATCCTGTTAATTTACTTGTAGAAAAAAAAGACTCGAGTAACTTGAGACAAGGTACATATTGTTTAGCTCAAATAAGGGGAAAAAAAAGCTGTAATACAACCACTACTGCAGCTTGCATTTCCATTGTCAAAAAGATAAATATAAAAGAAACTAAAAACACTAAGATATTCTCTGGGAGAGGAGAAACACTAGAAGCAGTATCACTCCCAAATATGTATCGCATCTAGGTCTTTCGCATTCATGAAGCAAGGGTTATTTCCTTCACAAAAATAAAGATCTGGGTCTATTTTGAAGTACAAACTCTCCCCTCTTCATAAACCATCAAAGTACAAGTCAGAAAAAAAGACTGTATTAATTTCCTGCTTGATAATCAGCTTTTCTGCTGGTATTCCATGTCTGGTCTATTTATTTATCAATTGTACCAACATCTATCCCAATAGGGTATAAAAAGATATTCAGAACTTCCTTGACTTCTTGGTAGGTGTAAGAATACAGGTAATTTTTTTTTAAATTGCAAACCACTCATCAGAGTTTGCAGCATCATCTGGCCTGGAATATCATGTCATGGAAATACCTAAATTCCTCATTGTCCTTTAGAAATCTGTACCTATTAAAGTCATTTCTCTGTTGACTATATTAATGAAATCTAAAAAAATGTGGGCAATACTTCTCTGCCCCATTGTTTTGTTTTCACTCTGTATCAAAAAATAGGCACAAATGATTATTTTTTTTCACAACCTAAACATCTATTTATATTATTAACAAATTTGGTCTGTGCCATTTCAATGTCAGAATCCCTCTTCTGTATGCACAATACCCCAAAGATAGATTGTTTATTCCAATTGCTAATTTTAATCAATATTTTTCATCTTAATGTAATTTGACGTGAACTAGAATGGAACTCAGATCCTTTTCTTATGAATTACACAAAAAATTCAAGATGCACACTGATTCCTGTCCCTCTCCCAACAGGACCAAAGCTGTTGATTCAATTATACAAGATGCTTTAGTTTTCAAGTCATGTGGACAAAGTCAAAATTTTCCACTTGCATTTTAAATTCTTAGTTTAATACAAAAACTTTTGATGAACACTGGAGCTTTTCACTTTTCAAAGGTTGAACATAGCAAAATACACACTACAAAGTCTAATAGTGTGATAATATTACTGAACACAATAAAACTTCAATTTCACTTGTTAGAGTTAATGTTTCATCTAAAGACTTAGTCCATTTGAAGATGTAGAAAGAGCATGATATTAAAATGTTTATGTTAATGCATTTTGCCTGATAACACTGTTTATATTTGTTTACAGTTCAGCAGCACATTAGCAGTAAAGTAGAATAAACATCATAAAGTGATGGTAAGACTTGAGTGCCTTAGCACAAATAAGGAGAAGGTTTCACACCACACTGAATTTATACTAAAATCTCTCAGTGATTTTGAGAGGAGCATACCCACACACACAATTAGAAAAGGCAGAATAGGTCCTAAATTAGCTCTGTGAATTCTATATGTCTTACTCTTCTTAGTGCACCACACCAATAAACTGTTGGAGTAATCATACTGGTGCCAAGGCGCCCATTGTCTTTAATAAGCTTTTCCATTTACAGAGCAGATGCAGGCTTATGCAGGCAGGTAAAAGGTAAAAGCAGAATACTTAATGGAAAGTGTCAGTTCTGATGCAACAGAGCTATTTCTGGGTCCACCAGGAAAACCAGTGCTGTAATGGCCAGAACACAATAATTAATATCATCATCCAAAAGCCAACTGGCAGGAGAAGTTCAATAAGCTTCACCTCTTAATAAAAACCTCATTAGTTTGACTTGGCTTCTATTATGTTACTTTCACAATTCCTGTCTCAAGTCATTGTTCTTCCCCTGTCTTCTCTGAGTTACTCACAATTACAGTTCCACTGTGAGACCTCAATAGAAATGGGGAAACCCTTGCATTTCAGGGGCAATACGTAGGCTTTTCTACTAATTCAGTCTTTGACAAAATTGTTATATCATTTGTATGCAACATTGTGAATGTCTCCAAAGAACCACAGCCAGACTGTTTGATCATTAGGGAATGTCGAAGTGATTTTGGGGTACTTACACTGCTGTGTCAGAAACCTGGTAGCAAAATTTGTAATAAAGTCTGGTTCGGTCTTGCAAGGAAAAAGTCAGGATAAGGTCACTGTCACACCAGAGCCAGCCTCGGGTCCCTGCCACACTTTTGGTACCATCTTACAGCTTTGTAGTGCAAAATAAAAGAACTGCATTAGTAGCTGTCTCCTGAAAATGAGCTTAACTCATTCTAAAGCTAAAAACCAATTAGCTAACACCTACCACAGAGATGATTTTGGAGAAAACTCAATCAACACATTCAAATATAAAACAAAATTTGGGAACTTGATGATCAGGAATATGGCATCAACCAGAAAGATATTGTCGGTGATAAAACAGAAAAGATACTTTTACTACACACTGTCATACAATTTCGTTGGTCTTTTTGTCCATCATTCTTTCTGTGCCTCTGATTTAGAAAGTAATATTACAAAGACAAATACACACCAAAAATCCATCTGCTTTAAGCATTTGCTATCATTCAAAGGGAATTAAGAATACTTTAAAAGTCTATTTTGATTTCTTTATGCTGTACCAAGACTGCACAAGTGATGGTTCCATAGGAATAATTATCCTGTGAGTTAAGTGACATAAAATGTGTATTACAGAAAGAATACTGATATTAGGCAATATTTACTATAGCAAAATCACACTTACCAACAGTTGTGACAAATTAAGTATAACTAATTCTGTCTCTCCCCTAATTTTAGATATACTGAGAAACAGCTGAATTCTGCCCCCCAGAGAGATTTCAGAGGCCTTCCTAACAGCCTGTGAGGTAACATGGTCATCCCCAAAGTTGCCCAACATTCACAGTATCCTCACATCCTCCCATATCATGGGAAACCTGATGGATACCTTGGAAGAGAGGCTTTTGCCTTGGTGTGGATTTTGTTTTCCGTTTAACAAATTTAATTCAGGAGTTTTGCTTTTTGAGTACTTTTCCTTTGATCTTCAAACATTGCAAAAGAATTTAATGTACAGTCTCCATTGCAAACATTATGGGATTTTACCTACACCTTGTTTTCTCCCCTCATGAAAGACAGAAGATACACAGAAATACAGGTAATAAAGTACAATTACAATGGAAGTTCATTTTGTTCCCATCACTGTCATAAGTGACTCAGAGTGATACTCCCTTCTTTCTGGGTGTTTGGAAGCTTATGATTTAAAAGGGGATTTAATGTTAAAAATGGCTGTTCTGGCAAGTGAAATCAGAACAGGTCTAAGTCATGAATTGTAGCACTCTCAGGAGTTATTTGACTGCAACTAAGAAGAAGACACTGAGAAAATCTAGTTGATAATACTAGCAATTATATGCAATTATAACACTGAAATTCTAGAAATAATCTTGCAGCTAGAGAGCTTTATTCCATACAAACACAATTCATCAATGAACTAAACTGCACAGAAGTCCAGGAAGCAATTTCAGAAAGGACAAAATAAAAGGAGAAATAAGAAAATCTGTCTAATCCACACAATTTTAATGTTACTTGGAAGTTCAACATCCCTCAAACCATACCTTTCAATAAAAATATTGTGGTTTTAGGAACATTGAGTCATTTATATCACTGAGGGCCAATTAGCTATTTGTTCTCCCCTAAGTGCAGTCAACAAGAATTTGAACAAAAAAAGGTGTCACACTCCAAACTGCTCAGTAAATGCTCTGTTATTGATCTTAAAACACTCAAGCCTATGAGTCAAATCTGATCTACAAATAGATAAAAATAGTAAATAATTCTTATTTTATAAAAAGCTCTATCAGAAAAGTCATTCTGACTTCAGCCAGGTGATAGAAGCAGGGGTTGACAAATCTGGTTAATGAATGCATTGAAAGGATTATGCTCAATATTCTCTGCTGATGCAGTGATTGCAGGGTTTGAGAGTGAGGAAGGCTGAGCCAAAATTATTTAATTATTGATTTTCTACACATGGTTTAAATTTTCTGTATTATCAGCTAATATGGGGAAGATAAAAGTTCACACAATTGGCATGAGAGCATGAAATTACATAATAGCAAAGTAAAAAGTTTCAGGATCAGAGCTGTTTGAAAAGCAACTTGCTGCATAACAGCTTATTCTAGAATTTCAGTCATGATTTCAGGCTCAAGAAATGTTAAGGCTCTCTGAAGAAAGGGAGAATCTTAGAAACAAGCTATGAGAAGTACAAAAGGCTCAAAAAATGAGGGTCACAAAGACATTAAGAATAGTCTGTATTATCAAAAGATTTGTAAAACACAAATTCAAGAATACAAATAACTCTGACTACCTAAGGGACCACCTGCTTCCAAAATGAAGCCTGGTTCATTATGATGGAAAAATATTGAAAAAAATTCAAAGAATAAAAATTTCATGATTAGCAGTATTTTTTTCAGAGCTCTGAGGATAACTTGTGGAATATAGCAGCTTTTATTTTTAATTCAGTGCACTTCAGATCAGATCTCGAGACCTAAAGCAGAAAAGAGAGACAGGAAAAAAATAAAAGGGTAAAAGAACTTGCACATAGCCACCTCAATAATTCAACCATCAGAAAATGCCACTTGCTGTCTCTTCTGTCTCAGATATCTCAGGCCCTCAGACCAGCTTGGCAGAAATTTCCTGCATCTATGTTTAGTTCTATATTAAGATGATAAACACTGTGATACTCTTTATAATCCATATGCCATTTTCAACACACCACATTCATGCTCTATGCTTGCTGTTTCATTTGTTTGCATTTAATTTGTGGCCTTTGTCCACATGAGCTGCCTACAGAATTGCAAAGACCCGAGGAGGAGTGAGGAATGCAGGGCCCGGTGCAATCCAGACTCCAACGAGCAATCACCAGGGCAACAGCATCTGCTCACATCCTTCAGAGTAGCAGTTTCCCTGGAATGAAGGGATACAGCATAATTTATCTGACTCACAGGTATTTATATCTGCTCATTACCCACCAGAGTCTACATCCTGTTTTTACTATGGAAAATAATGGAGGGTAAAACACGGTCACTTGTTAAAAAAAACAAAATTCAAAATTTGGGGGTTGAGTTAATAAAATATCAAATGAAGTGGGATAAATGAAAAAAACTGTTTTAAAGTCCTTAGAAACAACATTTCATATTGTACATGATGACTTCTACCCTGAATAATTTAATGTGGTTTGATCCGAACCCATGAACTCCTAAAATGAACAAAAATACTGACTTGTTAATTACCTGTAGATACAGTTAACCATTTCCAAAACTTCATGTCATTGAGTTTAGAAACTTTCAGACTATTAAGTACACATTCAAGCAAATTTTTCTTTAAACTATAGTCTGTGAGCTAATGTTTGTCTTTTGCTCTACATCATCATTTTGGATAGTTCTAAACACAGCTCAGACACAAATCCATCCTTCATATCCCTTAAACAATTAGTTACCCACCCTCTGCTGTCACTTTTTTTACAGTATGAAAGCATCTTGTTTGACAATTATTTTCATGATGATAATTATTTTATTGGCAATGTCTTTTTTTTTTTTTCCCAAACTCCTAATTTCTTTTGCAAAAGTCTCTAAAAAAAGAATTGCACAAGTATCAAACCAATAATTGGGGTTTTTTGGAAGCATTTAACTTGTTAGTTAGTTTCAGTATTCCTTAACATTATTCCTTCTGATTCAGGTCATCACACTGCTGCTCTCTGCTGTCTGTAAGAAGAATCCACATGAAATTATTACAGATCTGGCATTCATTTTAGGCTCTCTAAAACACGTATGTACACTACAAATTTTTCATTTCTCATTTTGCTTTCTCACGAAAATCAACTCTAATTTTAACTGGCAAGAAAATGCACGTAATTACAAATAGCATGAACTAAACATGAGAAGAATCAGAAGGTTTTGCAAAGCAGTTGCACTCACACTTGAATTTTGTACAAACTATGAAATATATGTCCTTGTTTGGTTCCACCTTTAGTCCCTAATTCTTTATTTCTGTTTTACCATGATCTGATAAAAAATTCATTCAACAAATGCTTTTCAGTATGTAATGAGTGGATAATTAGGTCCAAATTTTCACACTGCAAGTGATCTCTGCAGGGGCTAACTTCAAAATTGTACAAAGAATATAGCTGTCACTTAACAGTAGTTTGCATATTTTCCATCATGACAAGGCAGAAAATGAAACTTTTAAGAACAGGAAATCCCTAAACAGCTCAAAGATTTAACAACAAAAGATGAAAAACACTACCATTCTTGCATGATTTTTAAAATGGATGATTTGAAGTCATTAGAATGAATACACATCCAGGGCAGGAATTCTCCTAAAGCAAAAAATCTTTCACAGTAAGACTTTATATTGAGCTGCATGCTCCTACCTACAGTTTAAGAAGAAATGCTGTACAAGAAAGAGAAAACAATTCTTGTCAACTGATGGCACAAGCCCTGATAGATTTGTAATTGTGTGAATATATGCATCAGGTACAGGTCCAAAACCCTTACAAGCACAGCAACATTTGTGAGCATATAGGTTTAGCCTATAATAAGAAAAATTATGCAAGTGAAAACTTGACATATTACAGAAAGTGGGCTTAGGTGTTCCCTATTCCTATGGTTTTATTCTCCTGAGATTCAGTTTATGCTGCCCCTTTTCCTCTGCCCATCATTTATCATTTCTCTTTTATGGTACCACTCATGGTCTCCTGAATAAAACCCTTCAGAGTCCTGAAAATCTGCAGTTATGCCTAATTATATGTGCAACACCAAACAGAAGCACAGCTACAACAGAAGTTGTGAATCTATTTTTGCATGGGTATTTCAGAGATATTCTGATTTAAAGTTTGGCTGGAAACACAGTGAGCCTATTTAGATTTTGGCCTCTTGCTCCGAAAATCCCTTCATCCATTTTATTTAGGATGCTTCTTCTGTTCCAGTTCCTGATACGATGGGAAAAAGGGCCTCTATAAATGCCTGAAAAAACACCAAGGAAAACAACTCACAAATACAAATTTTTCTGCATTCTGAATTAACAATAGCAGCTGGATTGTCCCCAACACATGGATGGGATTAATCAGTCTTCCAGGTGCTCATGGCTACAAGCAATAAACAAAACTGTCTTAATTACGATTTAACATAAATTAGGATTAGCGTACCCAGGAAGGCTTAGTGGGTTATCAGCAGCGTGCATTGTACCTAAGCTAGCATGTTGTGTGCTCTCAGTTATACCATCTGTTTATCTCCTCACATAGGTTGACTCTGACACAAAATGATTTCATGACAGGTAAGGCGGGATTTCTCAAACTCTGTATGGAGCATAAACCTAAAAGCATTACCAGCCAAGCAGCCAGGTACTTCATCCAGCACGTGGGATTTATTTTTAATTAAATTGTTTATTTTCAATTTAAATGCCTAAAAAAAGCCCTAACATACTTTGAAGAAAATGTTCCCCGAGCAGTGGTCAATACCTGTGACTATTTCACAGAAACAGTCTGTTCTCATTTTGTTTTTATGCAACATTCTTATGAAACCTGGACTATTTTCACACAAGATATTCACAGCATGTACTTATTCAAAGTACTGCATTCATAAGCAAAACATTAAGGAAATTAAAGAAGGACTTTTCTAGACTTCTTACACTCAAAAGTGACTAGCCTACAACACAAATATATTTCTGCAATAATTGTTTGCATTTTTTTTTCTTTTTGCTTGTTTTTGAGTCTTAATTCGTTGAAATTTTACTGTGGAAAAGTATTTTTTTATAGGTCTTAGAATATAAACTCTTGTCAATACAGAGAAAAGATGTCCACAACATCCAAGTCCTCACAGTGGAGAAGGACATGAAATACAAGGATTTCAACTCATCCCTAATTCTGACCAAAGACTCCACTTTGGGTCACCAAAAAAAGGCATCCCCCTCACTAAGATTAGCAGTTTGCTTTTCAGTTTCCCCATTCTTGCCAGATTCAGCCAAAATATGATAAATGGCAGAGTCGTCATCACCAGGACATTAACATTTTCACATGAATATCAGCAGCTCCAGCTCCCTACAACCCAGAACTACAGAGGAAAAGAGAAAGCCATGGAGAAGTCAGACCACGCATTGCAATTCTACATTAGGACTTGCACACAAGATCTTGCACTTTGGGAACATAAAAACCCACACATGCAAGGCTGGAATTAAAAGTCAAGCCAAAGTTTTTATCTCCAGAGATGTTTTGTACAAATAAATCATATTTTAGAGTTCCTTTAGACATTGATAAATATTCCAGGAAATTGCCAAGAAAGAATTTGATGCCAGCAGAGTACTTCCCATGACAATACTCTAAAAAATCCATTAAATTTATTGTGTGATAATTCTCCCATATTAGAAAACCAGGACAAATGTGTTGTGAAATCTCTGTGAAAAGAAATCATAAATACTAAAAATCAATACCTAATTCTGGTAAGGCTGGAAAATGCTTTCAACACTCTCATGGTTAAACCCCAGATGGCAACTGAGCCCCACACAGCCTCTCACTCACTTTACCCTGGCGGGTTGGGGAGTGAATAAAAAAAACACATGGGTTGGGATAAAGGCAGTTTAACAGGAAAAGCAAACCAAGGAATTCATTCCCCACTTCCCAGGGCAGGCAGGTGCTCAGCATCCCCAGGACAGCAGGGCTCCATCACCTGTAATAGTGACTTGGGAAGACAAACACCATCACTCCAAACGTCCCCCCTTCCTCCTTCTCCCCAGCTTTACATGCTGAGCACGGTGCCATATGGTCTGGGATATCTCCTGGGTCAGCTGGGGTCAGCTGTCCTGGCTGTGTCCCCTCCCAGCTCCTCGTGCAGCCCCAGCCTCTCGCTGGTGGGGTGGGTGAGGAGCAGGAAAGGCCTTGGCTCTGGGTAAGAGCTGCTCAGTGATAATGAAAACAGCCCTGAATTATCAACAGAAATCCAAAACAGAGCCTCATACCAGGTACTATGAAGAAAATTTGCTCTACCCCAGCCAAAACCAGCACAAATATTATTTAAAAAATGTATTATCAGCATAATCGATAAAAGGTAGTTTTCTGATGCAAAAAAAAAGAAAAAGAAGTGTTTTTTTAAAAAGGAACTTAAGGTGGTGTGGAGGTGAGGTCCTGGCAGCTTTGGACCCTTGCCTTCCATTATGAATTCTATTCCAGAAAAAAATATGCTCCAGGTACCCCATTTTTATAAAATGGTGCTGTGCAACTACAGAAAAATTGTTTGCCAGAAGATTTATCCTGCAAGGAAATACTCATCCAGGGCTTACAATGCATCTACCTTCCAGCTGTTCTCCCCACGGTCAGCGTGCCGCACAGTTCCTGTGGTACCAATCCCTGATCCAGTGTTAAACACCTGATTTTTGAGACACTGGTGGTATACTTGGGCCTACCCTGATGCAGTGGGGAATTCAGTGCTCTCTCTTTCTCCATCACCCGACCTAAGATGTTTATGAAAGAGGATGACAGCAGAGCAGAGCAGGAAGAATAAAGATAAAGCAACAGACAGCCAGGTCTGTCTGAGAGATAAGAAGTCCAGCAACTCCATGTGCTCAACATGTACAGGAAGGGTTGGTTTCCTTTATTTAAGGTTTCCTTTATTTAAGGTTATTTAAGACCAAATATAACTTAAGTAACTAAAGAGGAAACTACTGAATTGCTTCTGCCAGCTGTAATGAATTAATAGTTTGCTCTTCCCCCTTTGGATTCAGAATTAATTCTCGGCCTATGTTGGCATTTCTCTCACTGAAAAATTTAATTTGCATCATTAAAGCCCTGAGTCTATTACATTTGCAACTGACACAGATGGGCACCAGGAAAAAACTCTATAATTTCAGTAAATTTGTTAATATTGATGATTCTAAGTATTATTCAAAATTCTAATTAAACACCAATAAGCTGCTTTAGCTAAAGAAAACCTTACATTAACACCAACAGAGACACAAATGTATTTCACTGATAATAGATCTGACTTCTCTCAGATTTTGATTAAGTTTAAGCACATTTAACATTGGAGGAATTAACTGCTTTGCTGAATATAGATCCTCTCTCTTAATCCATCGGTTCCATGGTGGCATTATGACTGATCTCACAGAGCAGGGAACAAATACCTGCCACTCTCCAGACCCACTGCCTGTGACAACCCCAGCAGTCAATTACTCAAAAAAATCATGCATAAATTGATACACTTGGATTTTGCACCCAATTTTGTCTTAATTTATATTAATAGTGAAAATATGAGCATTTCCATAAAGAAATTATTATTCCCTTAAATTACTGTGAGAAGAAACAGCTGTAGCGGTATTCTATTAACACTACCACACACCTTTGGTGGAAATCACTGCTCAACAATTTCACCAAAATTAATATTTTTCTGCATCCCTTTATATAAATATCAAAAGAATGACTATGAGAAGATACACAAACAACAGGCAGAGCATGCATGATACATTTTGGGTACCTTGCACCAAATATAAAAATGTCTAGATGCAAGACAGATTTCCTAAAGAATTAACAGGCTGACATGAAGATAAGCCATCTACACTAAAAGCTGGAGTGGTTTTAAGCATGAGTAGGTGATATGAGGCTGTCCAACATTTAATACAAGGCCTCATTTTTATTTACACCTGAAAAGAACCAATTAAATTAATGTCCTGGAAACAACCACATGTAATAGTCGACCGTAAATCTTTATGCATTCGTGCATGTATTTTAAAGACTTTTCTTCTTCTTTGTTCTTTCCAATGTCATCACAATAATTTATGCCTTCCCTCTCACAGTTCAGATATTGGCTGCACCCTCAGGACAGACAGAGGCATGATACTGAATAGTTAAACCTATAATTTGAAATTATCATAACTGTCCATGCCCTTAAGAACATTTGTTCTGGAATAACATCAGGGAGTTGCTCTTTTCCCCTTCCCCAAAAATTTTCTCTTCAATGTGGCTGTTGAAAGACTAAAACAAAAATATGCAGAGCAGCATGTGCTAAATATCCACTACAAATCCTCCTTAAACTCAAAACAAAACACTTGATGCAATAAGAACATGCACCACTTAACATGGAAAAAAAAAAGGTTGAATCCCTTGAGAACTACTACCATTCCAAATTTATAGTTTAAATTTCTGGTTTGTTCACATTTATAGTAACCTTAGATATTCAAGAATAAAATCTTCAGTTTAAAGGAATGCCATCAATTTGAAAGCAAGTCAGGGTATTTTACCTAATATCAAAGAACAGAACTACAAAATTATTATTACTGAAAGTGATTGCAGTTTTCTGTGATTTTCAGTTCTTTAATCTGCTTATGTGGCTGTATTCTGCAATGGTATTGTGGCTAATAAAAATTAACTTTTCTGTACAATTTCTTGGGAAGTTTACTAGCACTAAGTGCTAAAAGCAAGGAAAGAAAGCTGCATGTACAGGGAGATTATCTTCAGTGAGGATTCTGAATTTCCATAGCAATATTGTCTTCTGAAACAAGGAACAGACTTCCAGAATGCTCATAACAATATTGACGTAAAACACTGAACTGGTGGGACTCCCTGGTACTCCCTGGAAGACTCAGGTCAATCACCTGTTATTGCAATCAAACTCAAAAAACAGCACTTATTAACAAATCAGGATCTATCATACCACCAAAAAAAAACAAACGGAAAAGGGTTTTTTAATGCACTGCTCCACAAAGTCTCAGTCCTCACATGGTTTTTGTTATTCTCCTCAAATCCCCCAAAAACACACAGTATATTGTAGTAATGATGTACAGTAAGAGCGCAACTGAAAAACAGCATTACAAAACTAAGATATAAAAACTGTCCTCCTACTCTGACCATCTTAAAAAGAGAAATACACATTTGAGAAATTATCTCCATTTTCTGATCGCCATGTGCAGGGGTGACTGTCAGTGACAGCACAGAGCAGCCAGTGACTCCGTGCTGAGTTTTGGCCTCCATGATGTCACAGCGGAGCTCCATGAAATCACAGAAAGATCCTTCCAGGGCAACTATTTGTGAGATCACACAGTAACCACCCACACACCCGGCACAGCAGTGCCCCTGGCAGCCACCACCAGGCGTGGAGCACAGCCCACCAGCACAGGATGCACAGCAGCTCCCGCTGGGGCAGATCCCTGCAGCTCTCCCAGGATGGATGCTGTGGTGCTTAAAAAGAAGGGCTACAGCCTCGGTGACACCCTTGGAGAAGGCTCCTACGGCAAAGTGAAAGCTGCCTACAGCCACCGCCTGAAATGCAAGGTGGCCATCAAGATCATTGACAAGAACAAAATTTCTCAGAATGTCCTGGAGAAATTTCTCCCCAGGGAAATGGAGGCTTTGATGAACCTGCACCACCCCTCAATCATCGAAACCTATGAGATTTTTGAGACGTCGTCTGGGAAAGTGTACATTGTGATGGAGCTGGGGGAGAAA
Organism: Pachycephala philippinensis; assembly: GCA_013397055.1. NCBI lineage: Eukaryota > Metazoa > Chordata > Aves > Passeriformes > Pachycephala > Pachycephala philippinensis. The sequence continues at coordinate 950,158 of VWZT01015989.1, forward strand.
GGAAGCCTCCTGAACTACCTCACCAGCCAGGGTCCGATGGACGAGAGCGTCGCTCGCGTCAAGTTCCAGCAGTTGGCTTCTGCCATCAAGCATTGCCATGACTTGGACTTTGCCCACAGGGACCTGAAATGTGACAATATCCTTCTTGACAACGATCTCAACTTCAAGCTGTCAGACTTCGGCTTTTCAAAACTCTTGTCTCGGGATGTGAATGGAAAAACCATTCTCAGCAGCACCTTCTGCGGGTCTCTTGCGTACTCAGCCCCTGAACTGCTCGAGCACATTCCTTGTGACCCCAGGATGTCTGACATGTGGAGCCTGGGCATTATCCTGTATGCAATGCTCTTTGCTTCACAGCCATTTGATACTTCCAATGTCAAGGAAATGCTCCAGGTTCAGAAACAACAGAAGATTCCCTTCATCAAGTCAAGACCTATCTCTTCAGATTGCAAGAACCTCATCATCCACTTGCTTCACCCTGAGGTGTCTCAGAGGCTGCGCATAGATGGAGTTTTGAGACATCCCTGGTTGCAGACTCCAAAACCCATGCACTGTCCCAGCCCACGAGTTTCAGGAGGGGGTGATCCCAAAGCCTGTGGGAAGAAGACCCCGAGCAAAAACAAACCACAAAAAAATGGGATGCCAAATCCCATTGTGCGTAAGTGTAAGGAGTGGAGGAAGAAATCGAATCCTTTTAAGGATAATTACCTTTAGCAGGGCCACAACATTGGCCTAACCCGTGAACTGCATTAGTTTAAACTCACATTAAAGAGAACCTGTCTAAGATTCTGTGTCATAGTTTTGTCCCTGTTTCTGCACAGTGCGCTTGAATGAGGAGTTATAACACTGCCAAAGTCAGGACTGTGAAAGATGGGGGGAAACAATGAGGGAGGGAAGTTTTAGAACATATAAACTGCAGAGGAGCACTTTGTATGTAATACTTGAAGGAGGAATGTATTTCAAACATGACAATGCAATTTTTTTTATATCTGAATATCAGAACTGATGCACTTTATAACAATTTATAACTATTTCACTACTCAGACTCTAGGATCTGCCTAGATAGACTGCTTAGGAATCAAATCAATTAACTTATTTTCTCTTTTAAATTTGAGTCTTTTAACAAAAAAAATGTGCAATATAAACCATTTCCTTATACTTAAAAATTAACAGGGTTACAAATTGGTTCTACCATAATTCAGGTTTTAAGTCGAAAGGAATGGGAGAAGAGTTTTCATTAATAAGCAAGGGAAATTTTAAAAAACATAGATCCAAAAATCAGCTGCCTTTTAACTGAAACTTATTGGCTGAGGAAAAGACATGCATAATAACAGATTTATTTTTTCTATAACAAGAACTATTATATTAGACATTAGAAACAAAACATCTACCTTCAATGCTATGGTTGTTTAGCCTAAAACTTAAAAAATAGTGATAATTATTTTATTTGCATTACACTCCTGCAAGGTAGTCCTAATTAAGGATCATTTTAAAAGCCTGTAAAATAAGAAGTCTCCTGTCACAATGGTCTAGTGCATTTGTCCCAAAAGATTGATTCAACTGGATAAGTTATGCTAGCACACATTTACAGTCCAGCCCCTTCCTTCAGGAAAACATCAAAAAATGTCATGTGGGTAAAATCTGATCCCAATGGAGACTTTGGGAGCTTTATTACCCAATTCTTTGGTACTCAAATAATTGCCTGTCACTAAAAGTAAAGCAAAACGTGTAATTTCATGGGTTTGCTTGACCAGAGACATCTGACCAATTATCCATCCACGAGGGTGTCTATCCAGCACCTGAGAATGCCATGCACACAAATGATGATCTATTCATAATTTAGTATTGCTTAGAAAGTCTCAGGCTACTATGTTTAACTCTTTATAAAGCAGAGACAAAGCAAAGATGAAGTGCTACTGAAAAGTAGCAAAGTGTCAGAAAGGACTCTAACATACAATTTGACAAGACAAAAATTATGTTTATCCATTATTTCACCCATTACTCTTTACAGAAAATATGCTGTTCCCATCAAAATATTATGCTAAAACATCAAACATAAAATACTGCTATCGACAAAGCCATCAAATAAAAAAACACTGACCATAATTAAAAGCTATTATTTCCATTCAGTAAGCGTGGACAACTAAATCTATTCTGGGGGAAAAAAATTTTTGCTTAATAAAGTAAGAGATTATTTTTGATGCTAAGAAATCAAATGCACTCTGGAACAATTACAAACCTTACTCTGAATAGTCTTCTGCCTCAGAGAGTGAATTAAAAGAATGGTTGTACAAACAGCCATTCAGCAGAGCTCTTACTATCCTAAATAATCCAAGGACAGACTAAGCCAGATCCAGCTCTAATTAACACTCATTGCTAGTGGCAGGATAACATTAACATGATACATTTCCACTGCCACATGTTTAGAAGCCACAGCCATTGAAAAGGACACTTGCACAAACAAAATGGAGCCTATGAATTCTTTCAGATAGAAATTCAATAGGAAACTTAAAAATATAGCTTATTATTATATGGTCTTCATTGATTTAACCTGGGACCAAAACACAGTAGCAAAAAGAAGCTGAAGCCATGGAAGATATTTTCTTATTCTATCTTTGCCACTTACATGAAGTTTGCATTACCAGACACCTGATACAAGAGGAGACAACGTGATAGGAAATGATCACATGGGAGGTACCACAAAGGGGACGTGGCTCCTCATCCTGGTGTACTGGCAGCTCCTTAGGATCACAAGCCTCCATACTGTGGTGCATATTCATGGCCAGACTACTACTAAAGCTCAGGCAGTTCAGGTGCATTCTTATTTCCAGTTGTGTGTCTGTGGCCAAAAATGTCTAAGCGCACAGTCAAAATCAAAAGGCAGGACAGCTCCCTTACCCAGAGGCCTTCCCAGCTGAGTTTATTACAGATGTGAGCTACTCTCTTGTGTAAATTGTATAAAAGAAATACCTGAGATGTGTCTAAGGAGGGTGCATTTTGCAGTTCTGGTTTACCTGGGAATTCAGTTTTATTCCAGTCCTTTCAGTAAGACAGGGTTTGTCACTGAAAACAAACATAAATGAGTCCTAAAAATCTTCTAGAGAAAGAGGACCTATGAACTCTATTGGTGAATATCACAACAAAACAAACCAGGCACACTAAAAATACAATTTATATTGAATGCAGTAAATGGGATAAAATGTGTCCTGCTATAACTCTGTCAAAATGACAGTGGGTTTACGTTAATTAAAGATCGTAGAATCGTATATTTACTAAGGCTGGAAAAGACCTCTAAGATCTCTGAGCCCAACCATTAAATCAACACTGCCAGGCCACCACTAACTGTGTCCCCATACACCTCATCTATGCATTTTTTGAAAACTTCCAGGGATAGTCATTCCATCATTTCCTGTTCCAATGCTTTGGCACCCTTTCAGTGAGGAAATTTTTCCTGATATCCAGTCTAAACCTTCACTGGCACAACCTTCCTCTTGTCCTATTGCTTATTACCTAAGGGAAAAGACCAACCGTCCCCTGACTACAGCCTCCTTTCAGGCACTTGTAGAGAGTTTTGAGGTCCCCCCAAGACTCCTTTTCTCCAGTCTAAACAACCCCACTGAACTCAGTTGCTCCTCAGTTCCCTCAGCTTCTATTTCCTCAGATTTCAAGAGGAATCAATGCCATGTACCTAGTATTGGTGAATGAAAATGGAGATTGTTGCAATCACTAATGTTTCAGATAAAAATTTAATTTGCACTTTCCTCTACACATTACAAATGATTAAGTGAGTTTTAGAATCATCTTCTCCATAGCCAGAAGTGTCCACGCTTTTCTATCTTATATTGTTGGCACTTAAAATTAATGATTTTTATAACAGATACAGCAGTCATAATAAATGTTTAAGATAACTATTTAAATTTTGGCTGTATTAACATTACAACATAAAGAATCCTAATTTTGCCTCGATAAATCAAAGATTAAACTCACTCAGACATTTTATCTTGCTTGCCCTCAGAATAAAGAAATTCACTTTAAATATGAATAATATGTCTTCATTTTATGAGCTTTGTTCATTTCCATGGATTTAGTTTGAAAATAAAATTATTTCTCGTACTTACAGGAATGCTGCTAATGAAACTATTGAATTAATTTTGTCTAAACCTAAAAATCACTTGAACTTATTTGGAGGGGTTGGATTCTTAAATGAGAACCTGCCTCAATTTATGCTCCTTGCTATGGCACACGGAGCCATATGAACCATCATGGATATTCCATTAAAAATAAGGTTCAGAAAGTTACAGTTTGTCAAAAATTTTCAGTATTATCCCTTGAAATACAATGCATAATATTTACTGAAGTATATTTCAAGACTCATCTTCACAATGAAATTCTGTAAGATTTTTTTCTGATTCCTGCAAGAGTTTTTAGTTCAATGAGAATTAATTGTTTTGCTCACACAGATACTGTTTCCAGAGTAAAACCTCTACATAGGATCACAATGATCTCTGTAGAGCCATCAGAAGTGCTTCAAACCACGAGACTGCAGCGGATAACTTAGTTGGTGGTACAAAATGGTTTGACTTGGTGAAATTGCAGAGCATTTGCAGGCAGAGACCCACACCAATTTGAGCAAGAACACAGTGTCCAGGACAGCACATCCATATCCTGGAGCATCATTGCATTTTCCCTAAACAGGCTTTATGTTTAATTTGCTGGCTGTGTGAGGTGTGCTGCCCTCCCTGCCCCAACAACCAGCAGGGCTCTGGTGCCTGCATCCAGCTTCCTGGGGACTCTGGGGACAGATGGCTTCAGGGCAGCCAAGGGCTGTCTGGAACGGTGACCCAGACGTCTTGCCACTATGCAAATATCACCATCAGTCAATCATTTTATTATAAACAGTGGACAGCCCAGGGCCCACTGAGCTCTCAGCACGGCAGTGGCTGCGCTCCAGGAGCTCCCCTTGAGTAGGGACAACTCTCAAGGTTACCCCTCAAGGCTGAAAGATTCCTTGCCACAACAGATCCTCAGTAAGTGATCAATAGCTTGCTAATGTTTGAAATCCCAGCTCAGTGATACAAAGGATTGACTGTGCACATAAACTGCTTTGGACAGAAACCATTGATCAAGTCTGAGCCTAGGACTGGATCCAGCTGCAGTCTGAGAGTTTAGAAAGCAAGGGGGTCCTTCCCTAACCTCATGATTCAATGGGAGGGTCTTCCTGACACCTTTTTCTGACCTTGTCTTTTAGGCAGTAAATAATGAAGTGTACCTTGTTAAAGCACTCTCACATTTACCATTTAATTTTGATACCTCACTGTTTTATGTCAACAAGGTTTATTGCTGCTCCTCTCTCAAGTGGAGTGCATCACTCCAGTCATGACAAGGTGCAGTGGATAGAGGAAACAGGTGAAAGGGGTTAACAGAGCAGCACTGGGGAGAATAAACATTGGAGGGAATAAACATTTGCTGATTCTCCTAACACAGAAAACGTAATAGCAAGTTATCTGTTGTGCCACTTGACAGCTTGTAAACGGATGAATGACTGCCTTTAATAGTGGTGATATTTACTGCCTCAGAAACCTAATTCCTTTGACTTGAACAGAAATGTTCACAGTCATTAGAGCTACATAAATATAACACTCAAATCTTTCTGAGCACGTAACAGTCCTACGAAAAAACCCAAGATTATTCATAACACAAGACACAACCAGAACAAAAATTAATTTTCAGAACCCGAGTGTTGAAAATCGTTCATGACAAATTTTAATGGACCTGAATCAAAGTTCATTCAAGTCATTTGGAGTCCTTGGTATTGGTATTTGTCCCAGCACCTAAACCTTCGTCTTATTTACAAAGATAATTCATATTATGCTAAATTTTACCCAAGCAATTTCTGCAAGATGAGACCATCTAGACACATTAGGTACTTAGGTTACTAGACTGTGTTAGATACCAAAGATTAGCCTAAGTCCCAAGCACACTGCAGCATTTAATGCATTTATCTCACGGTATCCTTGTAAAGAAGAGGAATAACATTATCTCAGCTTTACAAAGTGAAACTGAAACACAGAGTGAATGTGGAACATTTAAAACATATTAAGTACTCAGATCCTATAAGCACAGAGTGCCTGATTACTGTTAAAAATCTGAACATATGTGTTATATAGACAAAGCCACTGAGGAACACAATCAGTGACAAAAGTGATCTCAATTAGGAGCTTTAAAATCATGAACTACAGTGAACTACTACTGCTGCCTGTCTGTTTTTTCCTCTCTGATGAGGTCTAACTAAAAAAAAGAAACAGAAAACAAAACCCCACCAAAAAAAACCCCAGCCCAAGAAACCTCACCAATTTCAAACCTCCCATTCCATGCCTAGTTGAAATATGATGACTACAGTGTCTCTTTGTTACACACATCAAGCTATTCAAAGTTTGCCAGAGCTGTACTTCAAGTCACTTCTGCCTAGCTTTACATAAAATTCTAAATATTCCAACATACATAAACCTAAAAAAAATGAGCTGAATTTTCTTCATGCTTTAATCATTAACTTTCACTGTACAATCCCAAGATGTAAAACCAAATAAAATGGAACAGATTTGCTTGCTCTGCAGCACCAACTTTTTTTAATAGTTTATCCCTACCAGTCCTGCTCAACATCAGCAATCAGCCTTGAGATCTTTTTTCTTTAAAATACAGTTTAACACAGAACCATCAATCCAGCAAAGTACCTGTCAGGGTATATGGATATATTCACATGCAGTTTAAGAAAATTGTGTGGGTTAATCAGAGAGAAATCTCTGCTTTTCTAATGCAAAACTGTGAGCTTTAAATTATCTTAAAGCATGGGCAATCCACCAAGGAACTACATACTCAGAGAGCATTTAATGAATATGTATACATTAGTCTTTTTATGATTTTCCTTAAAGGAAAATATTACATCAAAGCAAAGCTAGTTTGGCCTATTACAGAAATTATTTCTTCTGTATACTTCAATGCATTTCAGAAACAAGTTTTCTTAGTAATAAATATTCCCTACAAGGAGGAAGAAATGTTTTGTTCATTACTTTTCCAAATAAGTTAAAGAAAAAAGGCCAATATCTTATATGGATTTGGTTAGACTCTTGTGTTTTAAACTAAGCAGTGATATAAAAAAAAATGAAAATAAAATCACTTCAACAGAGCAAAATAATGTTTTCTAGGACAGGCTACTTCCATATCTAGCCACCATGTGTACAAAAGAATTAGGAGTGTCTGAATCTTGTGCTAACTTCACATTACTGCTAGTTCTGACACACTCCACAACTCCAAGACTGTTCCTACAGTACTGTCTCCTTTGTCTTCCTATTCCTTTACATCCTTCCAAAGCATACTTTGCATTTCTGGGAAATATTACAGAGTTCATGGATAGTTGTTCAATAGCAGGTTGAATACACTATATTTCTCACAGTTAAAAGACAGGTTTAAGAACAGTTCACAGCATGTTCTAGTCTTGTGTCTAGTGTTCTTTCCTTTTCATGTCCAGATGGGACTCCCATTATCCTCCTTTTTCAGTTGTATGATTCATCACCAAAGATTTCCCTCATGCCTTTATTATAGCAGGTGTTTTATTCCTTAAATGTACGTATGGAAACCTATGAGGCAAAATATTGAACTAAAAAACTAAATAGAATGGAATTTAAATTAAAACATTTTAACTCTATGTTTTCATGTATTGACAACAGATATTAATATTACACTGAGCTGTAGCAGAGGTCTCAAAACCCGATATTGTTGAACAATGGAATAAATTTATTGTATTCATGAGCGAAGATGCCTCAAGCAACCTGTAAAAAAAAAAAAATTCCAAGCTAAATAAAATTTGGTTGTAGTGGTTTCTTGTCTTGAGGAGAAGGTCCACTCTAAATAGGCTGCCTTCTGTGAGACCACTGTTTTATCTTCCTATGTGCTGTAAACTTCTCATCCTGTCATTACTGTCAGTAATTTCTGTAGAAACCACCACTAATGAATGTGAAAAGCAGAACAATGTAATCCAAAAAACTGAAGTAGGAATCAGGAGGAATCTAGAAGGAAATGTCTGCATATTCCTGTAGAAATTCAGAACTACTTCTTCCCCATTAATTTGTTTCTACAGTTGTTAGGGGGGTTTTTTCCCAGTCAAGACATAAATCTCCCATAAGAAAAGAAAGCAAAAAACAACAGAACAAAAATACATTAGCGTTTCTAATGCTATAGTTAATTTGGCTAGTTAATTTGGATTTATCCTAATTTCATATGTAACAGCTGTCTACTTTTCTTCTCCCATATTTTAGCTAAAGAATGTCAAAGCACATTTTCGACATAAGCAACAGCAGTTTTGGCCTGTGTTTACACGTTCTGTTGAAGCAGTAGCCCCAAAAGGGGCTGGGCATTGTATCTACTGCTTATCACCTCATAATTGAAATATTGAAAAGTGAGAATTTGAACTACTTTGAAGTAATGCAAAGCAGCTTCTTGATTGCCCAAAATTAACACCTTGCATTGCCACACTTTTCAGGTTACCTTTGAAAGGGAAACAGATCCATAAAGAGAGCCTAACCTCAGTCTTTACTAAAATCACCACTGTCAAGGCTAGTGAACCTCTGACACCTGAGACTTCCCCAGAAATTTTAGCCAAGTAAATTCTTTCTAGAATTTCATGAAGTATGTGGGTGTAGAATTTTATTAAGTGAGTCTAGACCGCCCACACCTACTCTGAAATGAAACCTTCCTCTCCTGACAACCCCAGTTAAAAAGACAGGGAAAAAGTGCTTTGGAGCTAACATTTCCCTTGAGTACGTTTCACTGATGTAATAACAAATTGGAGTCACATTCTCCTGCCGGACTCCCAGCTCTGATATTCCTCAGGCTACTGCTTTGGATGCACCTCCCTCTCCTTCCAGCCCACACCACACTCACATCTAAGATCTAGGGACATGAAGGTGCAGTCTAATGTTGTGCTCAAGTACAAACACATTCTGATCTTCTGTAGAATCTCTCGACATTTATTTGCAAGAAAAAAAATTGAATTGGTCTGGATTTTAACCTGGGGGCTTTGCTCAAAATTGATGCTAAGCTTGAGAGTAATTAAATATGACACAAGGTGGTGTCAGGTTGGATTAGCTTTAACAAACTACTGTAACAACAAAGAGGAAAATAAGTAAAATATTGGATTTTCTAGCCACAAATATTCTTTCTCCTCTTTAGTGAAATTACTAGAGACAAGGAATTGTGTCACAGCAACTGCAAATGCCAAAATACACTTTCAGATAACCCTGCAAAGTCTGCTCATAAAGCCGTCCATCAGTGTTTGGAAATGTTATCAACCCCATGTTCTCTCAGGTAAATAGTCCAAGTGAAGTCACCTCTATTTCCAGACCAAGGGCTTGATGTTTGTGCAACTTTTGCTGTTTTGCTTTGAATGCAGAAATTGGCACTTTAGATGAAGTCACGAAAACACAAATTAAAGTTTACACTACAACAGCCACCAGCTGTCATTTACTTTAAACTCCAAGAGTGTAACATTTTGCTTGCAGCACTAGGAAGAATTTCCCAATAATTTTAGTAAAATCATACATGCATTAATTACACAGAAGTATTCCATATAACATTACCACTTTCAGGTGAACTTGTATTTGGGGTTCACATNAAAAAAAAAAAAAAAAAAAAAAAAAAAAAAAAAAAAAAAAAAAAAAAAAAAAAAAAAAAAAACCACCCAAAAAAAAACAACAACAAAAAACTAGAATCAGCTCAGATTCATGGATTAAAAAAAAGAACAAGGAATTTTTTTTACACCACAAATCTGTCTGGCATGGAAGCCAAAACAACTACTGGATGAATAAAAGCTATGTAAGAAATACAAGGACTTTTCATATAAAATCATGTCACTAAGCCAGTAAAATAGTACTAAGCAGAAGGAGTTTCAGCAGTAAGAAATTATATGGCTCATAACAGTCACCTCTGGTTTGCTATCCTCTGGTTATGTTTTACATTTGAGGGGAATCACAAAAAACCTTGCAAAGAGTGGAACTCCGCACACTGATGCCAACTCCAACCCAGTTTTTCATGAGGTCACTTCTTCTACTCTAATGTGTGCAACTAGAAAAACACAAGGAAAAAGGAAGATCAAACCCATAATGAATTGCAACATTCATAAACATTCTGAAGTAAACTAGCATACTTCAAAATAATAATTAATAAAATGACATTTAAGTTTTATTTACAAAGTGATTGCTTTAGAAACTGAGCAACACTGGACTGCTGGACTGTGGCAAGAATTGGTACAACAGAAGTTATATCCCAAAGGAGAACAAAAGATGCTTTTGTTCCTCCTGTTTAAGTCCTTGCTTTTGGTCTGTTCTGCAAAGATTCACTAGATGGATGGTATCACTGTTTACCTTCTCACAGTTCAGAAAAGGCATTCACTGTCTGAACAGGAAGCTTTTCCTCAAACCCAAAATATACTCATGGAATAAAATACTATCACAAAAGCTTTAACCTATCATAAATATGAATGCAGTAGACAAATTATGTTTTAAATACAAGGGTAAGAAAATCTGCTTTAATAACCTGAACACTTCGGAACTCCCACAAAAAATCTTTCCTAAATATTAAGGGCTGCCGTCCCTGTACCTGTTGAACGTTTTTCAGGAAACAAACTTTCCATTCAGTTATAACTTACAATAGATCTAGAAATACTCAGAGACATGTTCCTCGAAGGTAGAAATCCCCAGCGAGTCAGTCACAGGCACTATTGAGTTTCCCATTATTTGCTCATGGAGGTACAATTTTTCTCAGTTAAGCTGATGTTCCAGTTCACAGCCAAAGCAAAAGAAAACTGCTGGTAAACATTCAATTCAAATAGAGCAAGACACTGTTTCTACCAAGAACAATTACTCCTCATAAAGCATATTAATATCTTTTTTTATGGTTTAAAATCCAGAGAGAATGTCAGTTATCCGAACAACTCACATATAGACTAGCAGAAAAGTAGATATTTTCTTTTTTGAGGTCTTTAAGCCATCATAACTGTACACAAGGCATTAAAAATCCAAACAAGATAACTTACAAAGCTCAAAAACAGCTCAAAAGTACCACTGTTCTTCAGCAATTACTTTTGAGAGCTGAAGCAGCAAGAAACGGGTTAATTATCTTCATTCATCAGTTTCACAGCTCTGAGTTTTTTTCTGATGTCAAGAGGGGCAGAATCGCCTCCTTGGACCTGCTGCCAATGCTGCTTTTGTCACAGGCCAGGGCACTTTTGGCTTTCTGGGCTGCAAGGATGTTGCCTTGAGCTTCACAGTTCTCTTTGTTGTCATTTCTGTGAGACTTTTCTCACAGGCCTTTTCTGTAAACATAGCCATGTTTTGCTAACCGTGCCAGTTGTTTGCATTCCATTTCTCCTAGGCGGAGACATTTGATAGACCTTTCCTTTGACCAGTGTGATTGAGGGGTGTTGATTTCCCCCTCCAATCCACGGTGATTTCTAAGAACATATATAAATAAACTGGGGCCCAGAGCCCCAAGCTCTTGCCCTCTTTCTCTCGACCTGTGTCCACGTTGTTTTCCCTCGTGTCCGAGTGCGACACAAGGGCACACTGGAAGGTCAAGCTGAGCTTTTCATCCCTCAACACCCCCAAGTCCTTCTCCCTAGGGCTGCTCTCAACCCATTCTCTGCCCAGCCTGTGTTTCTGACTGGGCTTGCCCTGACCCAGGTGCAGGACCCTGCACTTGGCCTTGAACTTTATGAGATTCCCATGAGCCCAAACCCATCAAGGTCCCTCTGGAATGGAATCCCTTCCCTCCATCACGTCAGTCACCCCACACACCTCAGTGTTGCCAAACTTGCTGAGGGTGCCCCCAGTCCCACTGTCCGTGTCCCTGTTAAACAGTGCCACTCCCAACACTGACCCCTGAGGACACCTCCTGTCACTGCTCCCCACTGAGACCCATGGAGCCACTGACTGCAGCCCTGAGTGGGACCAGCCAGCAAGACAAGGTTAATTTTAAAGATCTATTACGCTTACAAAATTGGGACTTATCAATGCAAAGTAAACCCAAAGCAATTTGGCAACGTTGAGGTTTGCTATAAAGAGGCCGTTCAGTGAATAAGCAACTATTTCAAGGGTAACACTTGAAAATGTGCCAGAGCAACAGATTTATTGATTTAGAACAATAAAAAGGCCATATTTAGATAACAGATAGGTCCAAAGCATTCTAAAATCATAAAAAAGTGTTCTGCTTGGCTTCAGTGGGCTCTGCTTAAGGACATAGTTAAAAATAATACAAGGTTATTCATTGCAGGACCACGTAAGACCAAGAAGTTAAACATCATCACTGCCTTTTAAAAGGACAGATGTGGTATGACTAATATTGACTTTTCTACTCTGCATGTTTAGCGAAAGATTAGTATAATCTGCCATTTATTTTGATACTGAAATTAGAAAGATTATATGAGATCATTTTGTCCTGAAGTCACATAAGATAGATATGGGAGAGAATTCTCTTCAAAGATGCCCTGGCTTTTCACCCATCCTTAACCCTTAAAGAGAGGCACCTTTTCTATGGAGTGAGAAAGGAAATAGAGTCTATTTGACCTGGAAATAACAAGGATTACTGAAGAACTTATGTTAGTCTTTCTCAGGATTTTTATCAGAAGATATTACTAATATTGATTTTCGAGAGCCCCACCACCTGAAAACTTGCAATCAGATAGAAATCTGATTCACAGAAAACAGTGCCACTCACAGTCTGCATGCATACACAAGAGTATGTAACATTCAATTCTTAACAAGACAAAACCAAATTCTTAAGTTTCAGTTTTCTTAAGGTTATTATCCAAGTACTAATTGTACTTTAGCTGAAGTAAAACTGAGTCAATGGGGATCATTAGTTTTGACATTCTAGTTCTGATCACTTCAATAAAACTTCTTGTGTGGTGACAACTACTGAAGACATTTAATAATTCCACAATAGCCAGATTTACTGACAGCACCTTAAGGAGAAGTCACACAATTAGATCTGTTTTCATTGATGCCTTGCAGTCAGAAAATCCTGAGCATCAAAATGAAAGAAATTAAAATTAAATATTACTCATTTTGAACAAAATCGTTTCAAAGATTAAAAATTAGATGTCACCTTGGACTTTTACAGTAATTCATATTTTTCTCCATTTTCTCTTTAAAAGCTACATGTTATTCTATTAGATTTTTATTGATATTCAATCAATCTTGTAACAATTTGAGTGCATCTGGTTTTTCTGTTTTATTTCCACCCTAGAGCTTGAGTCATAGAGAATTTCTCAGAAATCATAAATATGCATTTCCAAGTTAGCACCGGACTCAGATCTCAAGGACATAAAAAAGACGGTTTGTTTTGCAAGTTTCCTTCCTCTCTGTCACTAGAAGTAAAAAGCAGTATCATTTTGCTTTTTGAGGTAAATAAGGTCTTTCTGCTGACACAAAACATTGATAGAATGGAGCCAGGAGAGAGATGAAGATCTGCAGGGAGAGAAACCAAGTACAGCAGTATGAAAGGACACTTGAGTTATCTGTCAGATGTGGTTCTAAAATCTTCTGTGGTACAGTTTACTTTCTTAGTTGTCTCTAAGTGGCATCCATTTCTTAGCCAGATTATCCCAGTGTTGATTATCAGACAAGAATAGAGCCAAGCTGCATAACAGATGTGAGAAAAAGGGATTACAGATAATTGTGCCATAATTAAAACCATGTTAATTGGAGGGATTATGGTAGCATTTTCCTGCTGTGGTTACTCTTTCTCTTATTACCTAGAAAATTTTGATCACAAGGCCAAAGCAGGAAGGTTATTAATTACTTTTATGTTCCCATCTGTGTTCTTTGAAAATTACATTGATTTGGTAGAGTGGGAAGGTTTCAACATTCTATTACTCAGTCCAAGATCTGGAGACTGACAAAACTGCTGGCCAAAGTGGGAAAGATAACCACTGCTGTTATCAGTGGGTTCTTTAGATTTCAAAGCAAAGCCTAAAACACAGAATATGCTGGCTTAATCACAAACAGTGGTTCTAACACACTCTGAATGTGTGAATGTACTGTCACTTTTGTAGTAGTCCAACTCCCTGAATGCTGAATTCTTTCCTTTTTCAGGGGAACAGAGCTGTTTTGTGTATGCTTTTAGCTGATCTCAACTATTTTCACTACCGAAACACTCATATTTCCTGATCAATAAAACTCAGAGCAAGATTTCAGGGCTAATTCTACTGTCACATGGTGTTACAAAAGGCTTTAATCAGAGATGCTTTGCCCATGGATGATAAGACTCAGAATTACATAAAGATGAAGCAGCTAAATCACTCTGCTTTGTAAATTACAGCTGATGGATTATTACTCTCAATGAGGCAGGAATCCTTTATAAGTGAAATAGCCCAAATTAATGTATTGCTACACTTAGTGGGGAAATGAATGCAAGCCCTCTATCCTGAAGAATAGCTAATTTAAATATGTTAGAATCTCAAACTCTGATTCTCCTCCCACTCTCAGTAATTTCGCTCTGGTGCAGCCAATGCATTTCCATGAGGTCACCACCAATTTACACCAGCATCGGGATTATCTGATCACTTTAGAGTGAACTGATAGTGTGGGGAAAGAAAGCCAACAAGTCCAGGCAGTCGATGAACGGGTATTTAAAAACAGGATACTGTAAAATGAAAAAGTGTATGCTTAAGAATGAGATTCTAAAGTGCATCTATGAAACCAAAATCAACATGAAATTGGAAATATGTATCAAAGCACAGAACAGTCATAATGAAGGTAGCATAGCTATGAAAGGTAACCAGTTAATCCAAACTTAGAAAACCCTTAACATGCCTTTTCAGGGTTAGTACATTGCACAGAGTTACCTGAATCCATTCAGAACTGACAAAGATGTCAAAGCAATGCACTTTTACATTGCTGGTAATAATAAGTCTGAATGAAAAGACTCTACAAACCCCCATTTTTTATTAAGCTATAACTGGAAAAAAACCCCACTATTAAAAGAAGATGATGTGATCCTTTAAGAAGTTTAGAAATTACCTTGCTCTCCAAAAGTACAAACAGAGTCTTTGAGGGCAGCTGTCATGTGTTCCCATGAAAGCTTCTACATTAACCTTCTACTCATACATAAAAATTAACAAATCAGAAAGCTAAACCACCTGAACAATAAATAAAACAAAATGTCAAACACTTGCTTTTGACTTTATTCTATAATTACTTTTGCACATTAGGCACATTGCCTGTGACATGGGATGCAAGCCAGATGAGGCAGACAGAGAAATAGCAGAGCAAGAACAAGGCTTAAATACTCAACATGTCCTTCAGTGTCTTACCCACAGAAGTGTTCTGCACTGAGGAACCTCTCTCAGACTGGAACCTTTGGTGTCATATTCCTGCATTCCACTTTTTTCTCTGAAGTTCAGAATAAATCACTTTGTTAAAAAAATATTTAGTCACAGTTGAGCAGTTCAAGGTACATTTCCCAGGTCAGATTCCTCATTATTTTTCCTTCCTTACTTCCTTTCACAAGCTGCCATTCTCACTGGTTCCTAAAGAATTACTAATGCAGCATTTAAGGATTCAAATGAAATTAACTTTTCTCTCCAGTCTCTGTCTGACCACCTCATTATTATTCGGCAATCAGGAACCTCATGTTCTTTGTCCATTTCAGATACAACCATTCATCTCTCCCATTTCCTATCACTGTCAGAGGCTATTCCAACTCTATTTCTGTCTGATTATATTTCTGATGTTCAGTTCTTGGTACATAAGGTGTTACACGCATTTTTATTTTTTTACTATTTACACTGCATTGAGTACAACATAATTATGCTTTTAAAATTTGTAAACTGCTTTTGAACCAGTGAGTAATAAAGTGTGCTCAGTTACCTAGAGGTTATTTCTTTCACTTCTTCATGAGTCTTCTCAGCTTTTGCTCATACAATATTCAACTGCTCCAACCAAAGAGTACGTGAATGTATACAAAGAAAAAGTTTTAACTGGTATTAAATGGATGCTAATTTTGTAGGATTATACAAAAGGCTGCATAGACTGTTCAACATATTCACTGTGCAACAGAAACAACTTCAAAGCAATTTAATTCCCCTACGTAAAATGTACTGAAATTTATTTCTTGATAAATATGTTACTTTAGAATAATAATGTTGGGGGTAAAACTTAACAACAGTTATAAATCAGAGGTTTAATATTTTAGTAATTATTTTTCAGATTAAAGATTCTCCTTTCTATGTTCATTGTTACAGAAGGCTTTATTAGAAATACACGTACACTTAAATACCTCTGGAAAAGGCCTTCAGTTTCCCATGGCTGCTTTACCTTTTTGGGTTTACAAGAAATATGAAAGACTGTACAAAGAATTACAGCAATCCAGTGCTGCAAAGGCACCATTGCCCATTAAAAATTCCAAATCAACCTAGCAAACAAAAATAAAAGAAGAAAATTTTCTAAAAGTGCATCTGACTCAGTCCTTCCTGTCTCCTCCCATTCAATACCAACACTGCTCCTGGACTACATGATCTCGAACTGCTGTAAGATGTGAGGAGTGGACAATTGGTTTAAAATAGGTCAATGGGGAGGCACAGAAAAATTTAACATTTTTGGGTGTGAGGATGGCATTGCATGTTTAAGAATATTGTATAAGATTACATGAAATACTGGAAGATTAAGGATGCCACGTTTAAAATCCAGCATTATGTTTTTAAATATTTACTGTCTTTTAATTATATATTTTAAAAATTGAAGAGTATAATCAAATATAATTCTATACAGAATTTTACACGTATGTATAATTAACATATATATTAAGAGTTTCTTTTTAGAATACAAAAATTGAAGGCCTAATCAGTAACCAGCAAGTGCTAATTACAGACTGAATTTATATTTGACAGATAACATTTTGAAAAGCACCTGATTTTCAGAGCACTAAAAATTGAAAACACAGAAAGACTTTCAAGTAATACATCCAATATTAGTAGGATTTTTGTGAGCGGCAGTTATTTTGAATACACTTCCTCATGGGTGTATTTGTGTGTGTGCATGTGATAGTGGATGAACATAAGCAAAATTAAAATTTCTCTGGACTGTACTTTTTTTGCCTTAGAAGAAGCAAACATTTTTTTAGTTTAAAATTGTTACAGTAGGTCTGAACAAAAATGTGCAATCCTGGTAAAAGTTCAGACTTTAACAGATTTGATACATACAGAGGACTTTGACATCATGATTTTGCCACAAACAAAACGATTTCCACCACTGCAGAGCACCTCAGTATTTCTGCCCATTTATAAGAGCAAACAGTTCCACTTCAGGGAAGACTCAATATGGAGAAAAGACTCAAACTTCTCACTTTTTCACACTCTTCCCTGCTCTAGCTTGTGCTCCTGTCCCGCTGGGGTCACAGGTCCTGACAAAAGCCCTGCTTCAACACAGGTTTCCCATGGGGTCACAGCCTCCTTTGGGCATCCCCCTGCTCCGGTGTGGGCTCCTCCCCGGACTGCAGCCGGATCTCTGCTCCCCACGGACCCCCATGGGCTGCAGGGGCACAGCTGCCTCTCCATAGGCAGCACCAGGGGCTGCAGGGGAATCTCTGCTTGGGCACCTGCACCTCCTGCCCCTCCTGCACCGACCTGGGTGTCTGCAGGGCTGTCCCTCTCACATTCTCACTCCTCTCTTCCAGCTGCTGTTGCACAGCAGTTTTTTCCCTTTTTAAAACCTGTCATGCCAGGGGCACTGCCACTGTCACTGCTGGGCTCAGCCTTGGCTGGTGGCAGTCCATCCTGGAGCTGAATGGTGTTGGCTCTGCCAGACACGGGGGAACCTTCTGGCAGCTTCCCACAGAAGCCAACCATGCAGCACCACTCACTGCCAAAAACTTCCCACACAAACTCAATACACCTTCCTTTTCCCCCACAGATAATTAATTCCCTGCTCATTTTTCATGGGTATACTGTAGTAGCACAGGAACGTTTTAATACAGTCTCAGAGACTGATCATAGAGATTGGAAAAATCTTGTCTCTTGTAAATCAGCACAATTGCAGTAACTTCAACCCTGTCACTACCTGACGAACCCTATCAAAATTGGCCTGTAGTCCATCATAATACACTTTATTATCCAAACTGGCAACACTTGCTGAGAAGAGAAGGATATGCCTATGTTACACTATTTTAGGTGACATTACTCCACTAGAGACAAATTGCTCTCCGTTATTACTTAGTGAAAAATGCCACAGTTCACTAAGCACCAGGAGTCTGTTTTACCCAGCCAAAAATACAAGTTCTTGTTATTACCACAGATAACTCTGCCAATAAGAAAACCTTCCTGGAAACTCTGAAGCTCTACAACAAGTGAGTACTGATAAATCTTATCTTATATATTAAACATGCAGCATGTAACTCATGTTTTCAGTATAATCCTAGACTAAGTATTATCAGTAAAAATAATGTGCTTACTCTTTTGATCCACTTCAATGACTTTGTTACAGAGGTAAATGGCATCTCATAGGAATTTCTAAGCAGAATGCTTTGTGAGATTTCTACATCCAGCCCTTTTAATATTCCTTTCCCCGTTTTTCCAGCAGGTAGGTAGTGTCCTACCTTTTGTAAAATTTAAAGTAGGCCAGAAACATGAGTCACTTTCAACTAGCCAATACTCATAGAGGCCTGTGCACAACATTTTGTGTAGCCTGGAACCAGTACAAATGGCATGAAGAAAATTAAAATAGGGAATGTATAAAAAGTAGCCACTTGTGTCTCACTGCCCAAGTTACAGGTATTTTGTACTCCAGCCTTTTAGGAATAAACTCAACTTGAGTATATTCAAAGGACCCTGGATATCATTATTATGTATATGATAGCCTCTGCCTTACAAACATTGACTGGGGACTTAGCAGGACTAAGTATGCAAAACTGAACCAATTAATATGTGTTTAATAGCACTGGAATATCCATGGCTGGGAGTGGAATCAAATGGAACAGCATCACAAAACAGGGGAATGTGGGTGGTATGCTAAATTTACCTTTTTGTAAGTGTTGAACGCCAGCATAGGCAAACAAATGAAATGATGCACAAGCTTCCTGGACATTGCAGCCTTTTTGATATGACTCTAGTGAGAAAGCCACACAACAAGTTTTGATAGCTTTCTTAAAGTCTAAGTAACAACACAATGAATAGGAACATTCAGACTTTTACCAAATAGTCTCCAGCCTTGCTTTCTCTGAATTTGCAACATATGAATCAGCTCCCACTAGCAAAAGGTTGAAATCAGTATTCACATGCACCTACTTTGAGGGAGATCACCTGTCTCCAGCATTGCAATTAATAATTGGTAATTTATGACTGACTCTAGACTTTATAATGGTACAAAAAGAAAAGTTTCACAACACCCTTAAGGTTCTACTCCTGATTAGGTGATTATCCTCTGGTAAGATATTGGCAAATTCGATAACTGATTTGAATTTCACATGATGCAGTTTTGCAATACTGTATTTTGCACCAACTTTGGTCACATGGCTGCAGGCTGACAAATTCTGCAATTCAAGTCCTAAACCTTTTGAAGTTTTTACTCCTAAATTTTCTTGGTAACTTCTGATTTTAAATGAAAGTGCCAACATTTAAAATTGCAAGTTTTCCACTTTGTCACTGCCCATCTGGGCATAGACAAGACCACAGTAATTCCACACCAGGAGAAATTTCCAAATACTTCAAATCAGAAACCCTCCTGGAAGTGACATTGCCTTCATGTTTCCTTCTACAGCAATAAAACAACCACGCTGTCTATATCAAGCCTTTAGAAAAAATGCTTGTGAGTGTGAGATTCCTTTCATCAGCTGATTTAAGCACAGTTCTGTATTACAGGGTAAATGAAAAAAAGAAAAAAATATGATCTACACCCATTCATCTGCAAGCGCATTGAAAATCGTTCACCTTTTCCAAGATTGAATTCAGTATCTTCTGTAGTTCCCTAGCTCTGTAACAGTAGTCTGAAAGAACTGGCATGCTACTGCACTTGCACTGCATCAATTATAAATCAAAGCACTTCCATAGTATCTTCCACTTTAGAAGCTCATGTTGCACTAGCAGTGGTTTCCCTGTATGCTAGATATTCTGGGAATAAGAACTATCAAATTTCAGAAACCTCAGCTGCTGGTATAATGGTTATTTTTACCTACTTCTTTCATTGCTTTTCTGTAATCACTTTCTAATGATTTAAAAATCTTCTGGCTTTGTTTGACAAAAAGGCAAAGCTGCTGCTGTATTTGATCACCAGCCTGCCTCTGGCAGGCAGCCAACGAAAGGTTTCTTCACAAGTACTGGTAAAATTTTGTTTCCTTTTATACCTAACAAAATCATGAAACAAGTTTCATAACTAGGCCAACTTAGTGCTAATTTGTTTAAATCTTTGTCTTCGATTCCTTGCAATCCTTAAACCAGTGATGTAGCATGATGAGCATTAACCTCACACTGGGCTCATTTCAAAGACTGAAATAGCCATAAATGCATTTTCTGTTTGATTCATCACTGGCCTGCACATTACACACTCAGTTTCATGGAGGCACAATGGTTGTTGAACTCTACAGTTATGGGGTTTTGGGACAATGAAGATGCTTAATTTAATATTTGTGACAAACTAAGGTTGGGGTTCTTTAATCTGCTGGGTGCGTGTGTGGATCTTCAAGACATTAAAAACTTTAATTGCAATTATCCCAATGCCTTCTCTAGTTACAATTCTATCATTAACACAGAATTATTCTGAATATTTCTAATATAATGAGGTTATAAAAATCACCAGGATTCTATAACATGGAAAAAATTTCTCTGGACCTCATCTGGCTTGTAGATTATAAGATGAAGCATAATACTCAGTAATTCACTGAACTCTAGACACATGAGTATAAATGCCAACATTTTCTGTTATAGATCTATACTCTTAATGTTAAAGACTTCTTAATGCTAACAATACAGGTTGTCAATGAATTGCAAAACTTAGTTTTGTACTAAAATTTTGAATGTATGCTTCATTTAATTCTGAGTTGCTGGTGAAGTGGTCCAGGTGGTGGGTTTTAATTTCAGATGCTTTTCTCTGCATACTAGGCTCTGTCCATTCATCAGTTTATAACTACTGGTCATAATGACTTTTTTTCAAATTTAAATTCCAGATGTGGAGTCTCCTTCTCTGGAGATATTCAAAACCTGTCTGCATGTAATCCTGTGCAACCTGCTCTGGGTGACTCTGCTTTAGCAGGGGGGTTGAACCATATCATCCCCAGAGGCCCAAAGAAGATACATTTGAAGTAATAGCCATCCCTGAAAGCCAAATTGTCACAATCAGATTTTGAAACTAATATTCCACTGATAGATCAGAACAAATCCTAAACTTGCTTTCTGCCTGAATATTGAAGGTAAAAATACAATATAAAATACTTTTCAGATAATTTTGAGTGAAATTTTTTGAGAAAAAATTCTCTCCAAATGGACATTGGTCACACTGCATCATTTTTATGGTGTTTGTGTATGATAACTGATGTACAGAAAATTATCACATTTGGCCAAACAAAACCATTTTCAGAAAATGAAACCACATATTAATTTAAATAAAAGCAAACACAGCAAGTAGTTATGGTAGCTATAGTAAAGTGTCAATGTGTAGAATTTGCTGCAGCATCCTTTATTAGTATTGCAAATGTTTAAGCATTTCAAAGTAAAATTTCTAAATGTATTACCAGGTAGACTGCATAATGAGATCGCAGAAAGGACATAAGGAATTTTCTGTTCTTTTAGCCTTCCTGGCATGTCAAAACCAAGCGTACCATGCCTTCCCTTGCTTTCAATAGAACACAATTATTTTAGATACAGAGATACCATTTAGCACAGAGCCCATGGTAAGGACAGCACAATGGTGAGGTCCTCCTTCCACCCAAATAAGTCAACATGCCCCATGCATCTCTGAAAGCCCTTATGAGCTCATGTCCCAGATAACAGTTATTTTCATTTTTAGAAGGACTCCCAGTGTGGAGATTTAGACCAGAAATAGGAATCTCCTTAGAGCAGAGCACAGAACACCTCTTGTCTGTGGAACTGAGAGTTATAGCATAATGCAGCAGTGGTATCACCCCTGTGTGTGTTAAGGGTGGAGTGATCCCCCCAGGCTGCAGCTCTCCTCTCTCCTGCTCTGAGCTTCTGGGCAGCCTTGCTCAGAGCCAGTCCTGCGTCTGCAACCTGACAAACACACAACTACAAGGAGTTTTAATCCTGCACCTCAAAGTAACAATATTGTGGGTTCATCATCAAATCATTTTGATTTCCTTACACTACATCTGACTTAAGCCTTCATTAATTCTAAGAAAATCAGTAGGTGATTAAAGCAATTAGCACATTTTGATTTTTCACAACTCTGTAGCTACTTTTAAGCTGCATGTGATCTTTCTATCATTAACTTGGCATTTTGTTGCAACTGAAATATAATCTATGCCTCAATCATCACAGCCACATGATTGCAAAGAATCAGAAATCAGATGAGTTACAACAAAAAATTACGATTCACACAAGATTCACCCATTATATTACCATGCTCTTTACTAGGAATAGGTATTGATATCCAAACCGTGGAATGCAGGGGTTTACATTGTAAAGTTAATTATTGTTAAGGCACCTATCAAATCTGATTATTTATAACACTGCTGCTAGGTAAGTTTATTTTACTCGTGTAGTTAAGCCTTATATTTTGGACTAGAAGGTTACAAGCCAGAAAAACCTGGCTGATGAAGGTAAATTTTGCCCTAAAACAAAATTACCCTTCCTATACTATCCATTAATTGCCATTAGATATGCTTCCCTAATGATTCACTAAAATAAATTCTATGGATTTTTTCTCCTCACTGCAGATGGAGAGAGAAGATCTCTGCCACAATTCTCTGAAGCAATACATTTACATATGTAGCAACTCTCATTAATTTTCATTTTCATGATTCAAGACAAACTGACATTTTTCTCCTCACTAGTTAAGTAAATTCTTTTCACAGTATTTCAAAAGCTGTTTTTAGCCCATGTTTTTGTCAGCACATTAAAGGTTTTCTAGTGTTTGAGGTTGACAAGCATTAGTATCCAGCCATTTACATTGCAATCAACTATTCATAATAAAAAGTTTCAAACCAAACCTCAGAAGCTGTGACGGTGTATTTTTTAATCGCTAAACCAGACTTACACAATCAGACTAAAAGAGAAAGGGTCAGAGCAGTTATGATTTGAACTGAAACTGAAAAATAACGCAAATAAAGACCAGGCTTAATACATCGAGCATCTGATAGGACACCCAAATGCATGTCCCAAAGTGGAGTCTTTAATATATTAATTACCTTGGGTCAAAGTCATATGTCTGTTAAAAGACCTGAGAGAACCAACACAACATTTATTGCCCCAAGAGATTCTCTGTGCTCTATTCCCTTCTGTGCTCAGGCATCTATCAGAGACCTCAGCCTTCTCCAATAAATCTCGAAGTACTGCTGGCCACAATTTGACTGTGATAGTTTCCTAAATCCAAAGGCCATTCTTTGAGTGAAATATGAATAGAGAAGAATTCCCGGTCTCTCCTTCCCCAAATAAAAACTGAATCTCTAAGCTTTTCTCATTAACCAAAAGAGGTTTTAATTTAAAACCTTGGAGACAGTAAGGAATACTTAAATCTAGCCTCTTTCCCTGATTTCCTCTGGGATTTAAGGCAGGCTGTGTAATCCAGCTGCTCTAATTAGCACAGCAAACTGCAGTTTTGCTTATAAGAAGACACAAATTAAAACTTTATTCTTCTGTTTCTCAGTAAACTGTATTTCCCAAATAAAATAAAGTCTCAGAAGGGTTGTAAGAGTTATTTCACATAACTTTATTTTGACAAAGACAGGAAAAATGTTTCCACCTTTTCATAATTTATCAGCTTGATGTTTCATTGATATTAATTTTCTGTTAATTTCAGTCAAACACTCATGCAAACACACGACAAATTGTACTAGTAACTGAAAAGTCTAAAATAAATAGGTCACACACATGAAAATATTTCCATTTAGAAAAATAAGAGTAACCATACAATATGGGCTTCTCAAGCCCATTCAGCTCATAGCACACTGCTAGTGTTTTCTTTGAGATTCCTGACATACAGCAATGTTTTTAATGAATCTAAATGTCGAAGAACACCGCACAACTCCAGAGGTTGAAATGGTTTTTAAAATTACACTATAACTTACTGTGTACGCAATAGTTTCTATTTAACTAATTCAAAGTCAAACCACATTAACTCTGAAATGCAAAATGTATTACTATTCATACAGCTTTTGCTACTGTGGTATACTGACCCTGGCTGGACTCCACATGCCCACCCAAAGCTGCTCTATCACTCCCTTCCTCAGCTTCATGGGGGAGACAAATAAAGAAAGCCTTATGGATCAAAAAATGGTCAGGGAGATCATCACCAATTACCATCACAGGAAAAATGGACTTCACTTGGGGAAATTAGTTTAATTTATTACCAGTCAGATCTTAAAAAGACCTTCTCTCCCCCCTCCCTTGGCTCAGCTTCACTCCTGATTTCTCTGCCTCCTCCCCTCCAGTGGCAGAGCAGGACAGGGACTGGGGGCTGTGGTCAGTTCCTCACACATTGTTCCTCTCACTCCTTTCTCCCAAGGGAGAGGACTCCTCACACTCTTCCTCCTGCTCCAGTGTGGGTCCCTTCCACAGGAGACAGTCCTTCAGGAGCAGACTGCTCCAGTGTGGGGTTGCAGGTGGAGATCTGTTCTATTGTGGATCCACGTGGGCTGCAGAGATGGTTCCCTCTCCAGGGGAATCTCTGCTCCTGCACCTGGAGCTCCTCCTTCCCCTCTTTCTGCACTGCCCAGTGTCTGCAGGGCTGTTTCTCTCTCATATTCTCACTCCTCTCTCTGCCTGCAGGTGCTCCTGCACAGTAAAATTTCCCCTTCCTAAACACATTATCCCATTATCTGCTGAGCTCAGCCTTGGCCAGGGGCAGGTCTGTGGGCACCAGGTGGCATTGGCTCTGGCACACGTGGGGGAAGCTTCTGGAAGCCACCTCTGCAGCCCCCCTGCTACCAAAATCTTGACATGCAAATCCAGTACAAAAAAAGTCATCTGTTACAGTCATGTGCATTTCTGAAGATAAAGGAAAGTATGACCTTCGGAGGAGATGCAAAAGGCAGAGACTTCAGCCTCAAAGATACAGTCACCTGGTGGTGTTGGGTAACAAAAGAGTATTAAAAGACGTTTTTCTGCAGTACTGGAAGAGTAGTGGCTCACAATACCTCTCTCTCACACTCTTTGTGCATGCATATATATGCACACGCGCAAAAATATACACATTTGCATCCACAATGAGGTGGGGTGGGAGAATCTTTTCCCATTCTCTTCAGAGAAAGGAGAACGAAAGTATTCTGACAGTATAATTTGAAAATAAGAATCATCACTTTGAAATCAAATGCAAGTAAAATACTTTTTCATCAGTCATCTAGGAATAGCTGTTAAATAAACCCCACAAGTGAAAGACACATTAAACATTCAGCTGAATGGCAAGTTATGCCCTGACAAAACTGAGAGAGAGTCAAAGTGAATTTATAGATCCAGTTTTCCTCTACATTCTTTCTTCAAAGAAAATGTCAGGTTTTGATTATATATTAAAAATAATTTAAAAAAAATTACTCTGTCAATACAAGAGAAAGAAATTCTGACTATGCCAGCCTGAAGTAAAATACCTCACAGGCTTCTTGACAGTGCCTAATGGGTAGGAAGGTCCAGCTGCTGCCTGTCACCTGCACCAACACCTTTCCTCCTTTCTCCATTGTACCTGTTACTCTTTACCTTCTTCTATTGAAAGTAAAAGCTAGATCAAATAAAAGATTTAGGGCCTTAGAAGTTAAGTTCTCTATTACTTAGTATTTCAGTCCCACGGCACCCAAAAAGGGTGGCAGAGCCCCAGGCCAGGTCCTTGCATGCAGCCCTGGAAAGCACCTGTGGTATGTGAATTCAACCCAGTCAGGGAGAGGGACACAAAGTCACTTCAGAGTCAGGTGCCCACAGCACCCATGTCACCAGGTCCTGCACACCAAAAAGTGAGCTGTGTTTAAGAACTGCGTGTTCTCACACCTCAATCAGAACTGGAGTCTTTCAGATGGGCAAACCTGAACTCTCTGGGTACATTTCCAGGAGGCCCAGCTGGACCCATGGGCTGCCTCTGTCCTTGCACCACACCCAAATGCCAAGGTGCTCACACACCCTCTGGTTTTGTGGCTGGCATCAGGCAGCTGGCCCCAGCAGGCAGGACATGTCTGAAGCACAGAGGACTGGCTCAGTTAGGGATGGAGTGGTCCACAGGGCTGCAGAAAAATTCAGCATCGTCACCAAAGGGAATGGAGGCTTAACCACCCTGTGCTTAGACGAGGGTCGGGAAAGAACCTACCAAGCACAACAAAAAAAGAGAGACCTGCCTGCAGCATCTTCCTCTACCTGACCCTCTTCCAAACTTTCACTGCTACCACTGAGTGCAGTGCCAGCCATTTATCACCCAGAAATTGGGGAGAAACATTCCCCATGTTTCCCACTGGGGCCAAGAGCAGGCCCTGTAAGGCTGAACTCTGGGTATAAGAAGTTGGGAGGAACAAGCCTTAAGTTAGCATTTCTACTCTCAGGGCGTTAAATTTCACACTTAATCTAAAGCCTGAGACTGCCATATGCTACAAAACATAAGTTTGAGTGATATTCTGACTGATCTAGAATACTTTTATTCCAACAGTGACTGAAATTTATTACCAGAATGGATATTTTATTAGATTTTTAGGTGCTACCACATTAATGCATGCCAGGAGGGAAGCCCATATAATTAAAATTCCATGAATACAAAATTAGTAGAAACTTAATTATGAGGCACTTCATGAACAGAAGAAAACAAATAACACAGAAAAACAGTGTGAACATCCTGACAGCAAAACAGTACTCTATTTAACATCCATTATTTTATTAATGATATAGCATGGCAAACGCCAAGTCTCCCAAGCAGTTTGATTTATATTGACCTAATAAATTATTTGCCAGTGAAGGAAGAAGATTGTTTCTTAATTCATAAGCAATTCCACAGGTATTTATGGAATAACCCCACTGAGATCAGTGGAAGCAAGAGTAAACTTAGCTGACTATATCATCTTTACTGCAAGAAATATGCATCCTGTACTACAAAGGCAGGAGGAAGAGGGGAGTAACCTTACATCAGTTATGAAGCTTTCTAAACAGGTATTTTAAAAAAATCTCAGTCAAAAACATAAGGATTCTTCTGTACCACTAGGAAGGAATAAAAAAAGATAAAAATGGCAATCTGGGAAAGATTAACAACATTTGACCATCATTTAACCACCATTTAATCACCAGTTACATCTGACCAGTAAACAAGTGTCTGTGTAAGGAAAAGAAATAGGAATTGAGGTGGTAACTATCTCTTAAACTCTACTCTTACAATAAAGTTAAACACTATGAAATTAATATCAAATATATAGATTTGTGCTTCTCCTCACTTAAATCCTTTGTTGATGCTTTTACTATATATTCTTCTAATAAACATGGGTGTTATTAATGAGTGAAATAAATCAATCCTTCTGTTTATCCTACACTAATACAAAATATCGCCCTCATTTGGACATCACATCAAATTAAAACAGCATACCAGAAATTCCAAGCCTCACTGCATCCTTTTTTAATCTTTTCTCTCTGTTCTCTCTCCCTCTATTCAATAGGAAAATTAATGAGAAAATATGGCCTACATCATCATTCATTTTCAGCTGACCAAGTCTGATCTTTTTGGCTACTAAAGCCTGACCCAAAGCCCACCAAAATCAATAGCAATCTGTCCAGGCACATGCACTGGTGCTTTACATATTGACGGTATCATTCAGCAGTGGTTAAACTGTTTATACATGAGATACTGGAAAACCACAGTCCTAACTCTCATCATTTGTGAAATTTTCTGCTCTTAAATGCACTTGTTCTGCTGATGAGATTTATTTGATGAGATCTTATTACACCGCAGCTAATGGAGTACTAGAAATGGCAACTTTCTCATTTCCTTATTGATTTTCCCTCTTTCAGCTCTCAAGCAAGTGCTTCTCAGCATGCTGAATTTCCCTAGCTGGAAAGTCAATTACCATCTACTTACTCCTGATGTTAAAGCACTACCAGTGTAGAAGGGGAGGGGGGAAGAACAACAATTTTGGTGTTTTCCTTTGTTATAAAACATCTTGGTAAAAAATAGGGTTGGCAAAGATATAATCAAAATCTGAACTGAATTTCTAGTCTGTAGAGGCAGGATTTATTGTATATCCCTCGTTTAATTCATACATATCAAGATTCATTAGTCACAACACTGGTATCTAACTGTGCTACTCTAGTACTACATGTGGATGCACTGCCACTGCAGGCAGCTAAAATAAGGACCAGCAGAAATCTTTCTAGAACATCTATTTTTCCCTTTCAATTCCTGACTCTACATAGCCATACAATTTCTCTTGAAAACCTGCATTTGCTCTGCAGTTTTGAAAAAAAGCATGCCAAGACAAATGTACCTCAAGGTACTTTTAATCTAAAGGCCAGCACTAAGTGTTTTATCAATTGTTATAAATAACTTTCAAGAGCAGGAATAGATTTTTAAATTTTAAGAGTACTGCAAATTAGGCAAAACAACATCTTTTATGTATAGGCCCTAAGTAAGTTTAATGTCTATGGAAAAACTTGAGATACAAGTTTTTAAAAATGTGTTATAAAAATAACACATTTTTATTGTCAGAAACAAGATAGGAAAGTATTTCTTGTTCCATAGGAAAAAAAAAAAATTATGCTAACGCAAAGAGAAAAATGCTTATCTTAGAAAGGGTCTATATTTTTGCCTACATAATTAAACTGTTGCATTAATTATTAGAAATGCTCAGGTCTCAAACTAAGCATATTTCATAACAAATTTAATTACTTATGCCATGGAGGTTGCTGGTTACCCACATATCCAAACCCTCTGTGTTCTCCTGTTTTATCACTGTTTTATTTATTTAGAGAAGTGAAGAAAAGATTCAGGATTGCACAAATGCATTCTCCTCCCCTGCTTCCTCATGTTTTCCCTTATCTGTAAAATGATTAAACACAACAGTCACACAAGTCTAACTGACCATGCTCTAATCCTGCAATTGTTAGCCTGAACAAAACCTTCCAAACTTTCTTCTGCTCCAAGAGAAGGTGGAAGAGCACCCGGTTTTGAGCAAACTAACTTGAAAATTTGGGGATCTCTTACACATGCAGGTTCCAAATGATAGGTTTGGAAGGCCAACACTGCAGGCTCCCCGTTTTGAAGCTTTGGCTGGCGGAGACCAAACTGTGCTCGCGTGGTATGAAAAATGCATCATCTATTGCAATATTTACAAAGGATTTCCTGACACAGGGCTCTGTTTCCCCTTCTGTAAAGCAGATGCTGCTGCCTGAAAGCTGAGGCTAGTAATGGAAAAAAAACACTACCACCAAAACCAACCCAACACCTGAGCAAATTGGCAAACGGACTGCAAAGATCTGACAATCTTCATTGAAAATTCACTGTCTCTCGAATGCTAAAGATTATTTCTAACCTTTGATAAAAAGCTTTTTTGAAGCAGCATGATCACACTGTTGCTTCTTATGGGCAGCTGATACAAATTATCATCAAGAAACTATTTAAGAGGCATCGCAGCACTTTCTCTATTGAAAAACACGACCTCTGATGACAAGTAACTGTAATTACATATTCTAGCCTGATTTCAATGATGAACAAAAGAGAAACTTATGATAAACTCCCACACTGCCAAAGAAGCTATACAATATATCATTAGGGAAAGTAAAACTGGTACGGTTCAAATGGGGCAAAGTCTTTGCAAAGAGTGCTGAGCTTTCCAAACAGTAGCAGCTTGTGTTCTTATTGCCTTGTGTCTAATCAGTAATTTGTGGGCTTGGTGTTTTCCTGACAGCTGGTGTATGGACACAAGATCAAAAACTGTAGGTGTAAACAACATAAGATTTGCTAGAAACAAGATTCCAGCAAAGCTACCTCTGCAAAAGGAAAACTAAAAGCTTATATTGCAGTTTCTGTTTGGAAGGCAAATCCTGATGAATCTGCATGAACTCATTAAAATCCATACCACAGAATATAGATTTATCCCTCATCGGGCATTCTTTACATATTTCCAAATTAAACACCCTCTTCCGAGTGTACAAAGAATCCCTGTCATCAAACAAATTTCCTTTTATGCTGTTTGGAAATTAGCTTGAGACATTTTTGTAGTTCCACACTTGGCCTTCTGCTCTCCAGTTAGACAGTTTCTGGTTGAAGTTTTGGTCAGTCTTTACATTATGAAATAACTCAGAGAACAAGAGTAGAGAGGCAGATACATAAAAAAAAAACCCAAAAACCAAAACCAGAGGAATACAGCAGACCATACCTGAATGTGATTACAAGCACGGAACACAACACAACAGCAACAGAAGAAAGCAATAATTACATCCAGTCCAAAGAATCTCCAGGAAAGGTCCTGAAAAGAAGTTACACATCTTCCGCTGAATAAACACAGTGGTTAGGTGGCAGCTGCAAAGTTTAGAACTGGAGAACAGGAGCCAGTTTAGATTGCTTTGATGATTCTCTTCATTGCAAAATGTCAGCAGAGCTGTTTTTAACCAAATATCTGGCAATGTACTCCCAGCTGAGCTCATGAATTGCAATACAATAAGGACAGTTAATCCACCCAGTATTATTCCTGTAACAGCATTTTGTTTCATTTAGAAAGAAAGTTCAGATGTTGCCACACTTCCCCCACCAACCCCTCCGCAACTTTCTGAACCAATATCAGTGACAGTTCTTCATCTCAACTTTTTCCTTAATTCTAGCAGTTCTATAAACACTGCAAACACTCAAAAAATTGTAAGACTTTCTGTCTCTCTATTGGTAACTCCTCAGAGTCTCAGTCTCCCTGTTCTGTATTTTCCTACAGTATTGGGCTCCGTGTGTGTGTTTTCGTGTAGAAGTGGTTGCAAACATTAACCTCATAAGGAGAAAAATAATTATTTAAACCAGAAACGCCAAAAGAGCATTTCTGCTTGTCACACAGCACTCAAATTCTCATCCTTTGTGAGCACAAGAGGACAGACAGCTGATAGCAACTGGCAAGTCAGCCAGGCAGACAGCTCATACAGTGCTGAGCACAGCAGTGATACATAATGCTCAGTTAATCTCAAGCCTTGCCCAGCAATGAACCTTTCCTAAGTTTTTCATACAATATAAGTGTACAAGAAGTTTATACTTTTGTTTCTTAAGGTTTGGATTTTAAGAATGTGAGCAGTCCTACATCTGCAGGAGGCACATATGGACTACAGACATATGAACTACCTATACGTAGTATATATACACATATATTTTCAATAAGAAAGTGCAAAAGAAAGATTATTCCTCAAATCTATAATAACCATAACCTGGTCCTACACTAAATCTGAGTAATACAGGTTTGCTCATAAATGTTCAGAGATATTAATTTTAGAGATACATTGTTGCTAATGTAACAGAATTTTCAATCTTTCAATATGCATTACTATAAACACTTATCAGCAATAAATTTAGTATTATAACAAAGGTTTTCATGTCTACAATATCTAATTAAATTTTGGCTTATAACCAAAAACGTGTACTGTCGTAGTATCCTGTCCCTATATTTTATAGAACAAGATGATTTTAAGAGTTTGGTGCTAAATATTATAAATCTCACATAGAAACCATTTCTTTTACAAATAATACCAGCTAATACAATTTTTTTTTTGAATCTTCAATTACAACACTGAAAATGAATGATTGCAACAGTAATATGGATTTTTCTCTACCCTGTTAGAAATTGGTACAACTACTCCTTGATGAAACCATGCTTAATATTATTGATATCAAATTAAAATAAAGTTTCCCAAGTACTAAGCAGATACATGGAATGAGTAGAACAGAGCAACCCTGACTGTGGCGTTCATCATTTTAATCAGCCTTTTACTGTTGTATTTTATGAATCTATATTTCTCCATTTATTTCTTCTTTATTTAGAATTGTTAATCTCCATAAACATTTCTCAATAGGCTGAAGGAAAACGTAATTAATTTACTTGCTTAAGGACCTTCCCATTCACTTGCATCTGAAATCCAGAATCCCATTCACCCTTGTAACCTTTAAATCACATTTCTGCCATACCACACAATCTGACAGATGTCAGTCTCGGCTCAAGATGAAAGCAGAGATGTGTAAAGCACAGATGAAATATTTTGACAGGTCTGTCCCTAAAAGACTACATGGTATCTATTTCACTGGAGCCAGCTCTGTTAGGGCACCAAATACTAAGCTGCATCCCTGCTGTCCATAAAAGTGTTTTGAAGATAGCACAGAGTCTGGTGGGTTTAAAAAACAAACACTCATCTGATTCTGCCTGGCACCTGCATATTCCCCCACTGAGAATTCAGTCCAGCTCTGCATTAGGAAGGGCACAGTTTTACAAGTTAGAGGTCAGTTCTTCCGGCACTGATAGAGAAACGTGTTCATTATACCACCTGCCAATTTTCTTTATCCTCCTTTGCCTAAGAAAGAGCTGCTCTTGCCCCTAAAACCAAGTTCTCCGTCATAAATAAGAAATACAGACTCCATGACTAATATCTGTATTCAGGCTTATCACATCCACATTCCCAGTAATGAAACACTGCAAAATGGCCATGACAAGGTTACCAGAAATCAGGGATGTGCACAGAGCCCAGCACCTTTACTTGGCACCAATCCTTATTAAGTGATCTTCTCTTGCTTCTTTTCTAAAGCTATTTTGGGCTGCAAATGCCTAAATAAAGGTTTTGGGTCTAATGCTACCCCCATCCAATACCTATCAAGTCAGTACCTGTGATTTACAGGAGAATATTTATGTGAATTCTAAACTGCTAATTAGTAACAGGAGCAGAAGAAAAGAATACATTAGACAAATGTGTCAGAAATTACTAAAGAACACATTAATAAGGCAATTTATTCTGCCTTATGGCAGAAGGATAAAACAGCAGACCTCAAAATCTGTTCTCTGCCATTCTGTAACATTTTCCATGTTAAAAAAAAGAGTTCTTTTATAGAATGTATTCTGTGCAGTGGGTATTCCATACATGGGACCTATTTCTCTGAGTCACCAAATCAACAGATTATTCTTATGCTTAAAGATGTCAGTCCAATGGTGCTACTTGCAATGAAACAAAACTCCAATTAATTTCTAATAACCAAGTTTAAGTCCACTCCTAACCATTATAAGAGCTAACCATCCTTTTTAAGTGCGTTCCTGGATGAATGAAGACTATTTTAAACATTTACAGCACACATCTATGCATCTTATGCTGAATTCATGATTGTGAGTAATTGGTAAAGTAATACAACACTGGAGTTGAAAGTAATTCAGGGCACCTCATCAGTCCAACCCAAACCTTTTTATGACTATAAACAGGTAATTAGCAGACTGTTCTGTAATATCTTAATTAATAATTAGGATATTATTTGACCACAAGCATTCCTTATGAGCCTAGAACACATTTTCTTTGAAACTTAAAGGTATCAGTAGCTCTCACTGAGAAACAAATCACAATTTGATTTAGAGCTTGGTTAAGCACTTAACTACTGAGCTGCAAAACAGAAAAAAAAATCAGTCTTCAAAAAATAAGACCACACAACATTATGGAAGAAGAAGAAAAAAGTAGAAGAACAAAGAATATTTTTCACACACAAATGGTACCAGGGAAAACTTTTATAGCTTTTTCTGTGTTTTACTACAACCATTTGGCTCATGAAATTCATAGAGCTACACCCTTGGAAATCACAAATTAATATCGGCAACATGTTAGGAAGGCCTAAAAACATGTCCTTATCTATGGAAACGTGGCTGTTGTCTCCACCATTTCTGGATATCCAGAGACTGTGACACAGCTCAGAGACTTCCTTCGATGGTGGAGAGCAGCCAATCAATACTCAATCAATACTCATGCCTGAGAAAATAAAAGCCAAGAAAATATCCTAAGGCATATTTCATTAAAGCTTATATTAGTCACTCCACTTTTATTTAAGAACATATACTAGAAGAAAAAGTTCTACATAAAACACATTGAATTTTCAGGCTATGCTTCACATATTTTTTGAATTAAAAGAAACTTACATTTCTCTAAGGAATACACAAACTGTTTTTTCTCCTACTCAATACTTCACTGGCTCTCAGTCTCATCTCTCCTTCACCCAGCACACATGTTTAATTTCTGGAACTAGGAGTTTGTCTTTGTGAAGTTCTTCAGGAAAGTATGATTAGATAATACATAATTACATTTATATAATTTTATGTAATTAGATTTCTGACAACTCGTTTATGGGCTAATATGGCCCTCACGGTGCAGAATCAATGCAGTTCACAAATTAGTAGTGGATTTCACCTTTGCAATGCCTCAGCAAAGCATTATATACAGGAGAAGCTGAAGAAAAGTGTCACTTAAATTACTTGCTGCAGCAGCACAGGAAGTCTGTAATTGATCCACAAATGTAATTGGAATCCTGAGTCAATATTCACTGTCCAAACCTCAGATAAGTATTTCTTTCACAGTAGATAAAACAGGAGAGAATTTGGCCATTGGACCCACTTTCCACTGTATCAAACATGAAATGTATCACAGTCTAGCTCCTCACCAGCAGGACAATTCCTACAAGTTTATTTCCCACTAAGTTTACCTTACTCTAGATACAACAAATATAGCAATTGTTTTGGACACCTGCTATTTATCAGTGAAATCTTTACAGTTTCAAAGAATCAGAGATCTCTTTAATGATTTAACACCAAATGAGATGCTATAAACATTAGCTGAATTATTGCTGCTTTATTATTACTTCTGGTTTGATCAAAATTTCCATTTAGATTTAGATACATCAAGAAGGCCTGAATCCACTAAATCCATATCAAAATTTTCTGACATCATTAGTTAATTAACATATATAATCTATTTCCTTCAAGCATCCTGAAGTTGAGTCTATGTATAAAGATTTTTCTCCTTCTGATTGTCAATTGAAAATTCTCAATAAAGACGTCAGAACAGGAAGAACATCAGCTAAAAAACACAACTCACACTGACAAATTACTAAGCTTACTACAAAAAGAGGTAAGAAATAATAAAAGTTATTTTACAGGAAAGACGGATTATCCTTAGCCCATTTTAAGACACTCATAAGTCTTCAGCAGACCTAAATGAACCAAAAAAGAATAAATAGGTACATAATATAATATATCCAGTGATAGCTCAGAATTCTTTTAAAGCCTTCCTGAGTAGTTTCTATAAAAATCAAAGCTCCTCAAACTGAAGAGCTCAAACTTCTGGAAGAAGGATAGCTATAACAATCAAGGAAAATGTGAAATACTTTAGCTTTCAAAAGGTCACCTCAGCACATACAAAACTGAATATTTCTTTAGCATGTCCCTTTGCAAGAAGCAGAAACTGTTTGACATCAAAACTGAAGACAGTGTTGAATAGAGAGGTTTTCTTGCAAACTTTGGAGTAGCAGATATTTACAAAACCTTGGCAGAAATAAGATGGCAAAAGTGCTAGGGCAACTTTTAACATATTACTGTCTATTAAAAAGGACAGGCTGAAGTGTCATCGTTTTGATCAAAACATTTTCATCAAACTTTGCAGGCTGGTAGGCTGGTTTATTCAGCAGTGACTAATTCTCCTCAGGGCCTTCCAGTTCTAGAACACAAGAAATGTTTTCATGTGCTTAGAAAACACAGAATAGCCCTTAGTCTGTACACGAAGCACTTCGTCTTCCCAATTACAAATGTTTTTCTACATAAAAGGATGGAGCTTAAGGCTATGCAGTTTTGTCCTGCTTGATATCCCTTGGTAATTAGGTACCAGACTGACATCCCTGTAATATTTCCTGCTAATGTGCTAATATTTGGCTCTTTGGCCTCAATGTC
The DNA here is from genome assembly GCA_013397055.1 of Pachycephala philippinensis. Lineage (NCBI taxonomy): Eukaryota > Metazoa > Chordata > Aves > Passeriformes > Pachycephala > Pachycephala philippinensis. The sequence continues at coordinate 986,248 of VWZT01015989.1, forward strand.
ACTCTGAAATAAATGCAATTTGAAGACTGCCAGCAAGCTGCAGTGTGGATCTCCTACCTGTAAACTCTGCTTTAGCTCTGGCTTCCAAGTATATTTTATAATGCATGACAAACTGGTGTCAATGTTTGTTCCTTGTTAAAAAAACCAGGATTTTGGATTTTTTCTGTGGTATTTAAGTATAGATACATATCAAAATTAATCAAATCCACTTTCACACTTTGTTTTTCCTACATTAGAAAGGAAAACCATTGGTCTCCCTGCAAAATGAAACTGGTTATGGTCCTTGCCCACCTCTTTCTCAATTCTATTTTATGCTCATTTTTCATTCTAAAGGATGCCCATAAAATGGCTACTCAGTGCTTATGTCACTAACATTTATGTAAAAATAAGCTATGGGGATGATACTTCCTGGGGCTGCATTTGCATTTTCATGGGTACATAAGTGGCTGATCTTGAATAATTTAAAAGTATCTCCTTTTTTCCTGTCTGATCACCTCAGCTTAATTGAGGAACTTTTAAGTGCAGGGCCATCGAGGCTTTTTAGTCTGGTGATGGATTGCTGGGGTGGATTTTGGCAGGAGGGTTATTTTTTTTTTCCCTAATAGTTCTTAGAATTATCCAATTTTGTCTGCACCATACTCCAATCTTTTGCCTAATTAAGAAGAATAGCTTTGACTTCTAGACCACGAATTCCAGCCTGGGAAGCTCCAGCAGCAGCCTCAGTCATAGCAGTCAATTCACATTGCCTCCTCTTCAGACCTTCTCCATTGAGCTGAATCAAATTCTTGCAGCAATACCTTTACAGGTGGAATCTCTTCAGTTTTAGGTTGATGTATTTGCTGTAACTGAAAGGCTCATTTCTGTGTGCCAACGACATCAAGCACAAAGATAAAACACCAGGCACAAACAGCACTCCTGCAGTAAGCACAAAGATGCATTGAAGAACTTGGGATCACTCAACAAACAAAAAAGCTACAATCAGCAATCAGAAATTGAGACAAAATTTGGTCATTGTTTTTATGGAGCATTTAGATTGCACCATGGAAACTGAATTTCATTTATCACATGCCCAGTGCATCAGCAAATGGTCACAATGAGATAAAGATCATGGATTTGAATTGTTTAGCCACTCTGATCCCTTTCTGCAAAATGAAGCCTCTCAAAATTGCCATTTCTTAAAAGTGCTTTTGCTAAACAAATCCCTTGCTTGTCACAAGATCTCTTTCCATTTGACAATGAGTATTATTCAAATAGACACAAATTAATGTTATTGCCTTGACAGAGAGTATGAAAGAGCAGAGAGAACATGATACGACATTGTCAGTGACGCGACAACCTTCCACTGCAAAAACAAGCAGCAAATAAATATTTGCAGGTGGCCAGACAACGTGATCCTGCAAAGGCACATTCAAACCCCGTTACCGTCAGTGAGGTTCAGGTGCACTCACATTGCATCGACTCACAGAGTTTGTGCAAACTTTAAACACTTCCAGCACCTCAGAACAAAACTTTAGCTCAGTTTCAGGGAAATACGCAAGAGAGATTACAGAGAGATGAAAGCTATTCAAATCAATCCATAGTTTTAACCAAGCTCTTTAGTAAAATAGAGGGTATTTTAAAACACTAAGAAAGATAAAAAGAACTTTACTTTCTATGCATGTTATAGAAACATTGTTTGATTTTTAAGAAATTATACATTTCCAAGTTTCAATTACAAGATTTTACCAGGTTCTTAAGCTGAGGGAGGACATTTGCATAAATACCAACACGAAGACCCAAGTTTTACATTTCCCAGCTATATTTACTTATCATTCCTCAAAAAAGAAGTTTCTCAATTTTGAAAATAGTCTGCTATTTAAACTGACATCTAATTTATTAAAGCTCCTTTTTCTTAAATGGGAAATTAGTTCCCCTTTTTGAAATGTTCAAAAATTAACATTCTTCTCATCTCTTTTACTCAAGTATGAGCATTCTGCTCTGAGTCCAAAAAAACCCCAAAGAGAATAGATAGCAGTGAACTAAAAACAGAAAAAAAAAAAAAGTGAAAGAAAATGGGAACAGAAATAAAAAGCAAATAACTTTATTCTATTGATATCTCACCTACACATTAAAAAAAAAAAAAAAAACAAACCAAAATCACATTTCCTACTATGTTAGAAAAGTGAGGGTATTGAACCAAGGAGAGGTTTTGGGAAATCTGTGGAAGAAACAGGAACAATACTTCCTAAAAACAAGAACTACCAAGCAGGAACAACTATTGTGGCCTCTTTTCTCTAATTCAAAGATGGGAAGTTTGCTTCCAAAGGACCCCCCACGAGACAAGAGAAATATAAACAGTAGCAGGCAGAATTTTGCTTCTCTAAAAGAGGAGAATATGCAGTAGAGCCAAAATTAAAGCAAGATCAAAGAAACAAAATTATTTATGCCGTGTGTGTGCATAACGGGTTCATATAAAAAATGCTTTTTCTTTTTCCATTGTTTGGGAGCTGCTGTGACCCTCGGAATATTTTAGTGTTATCCATGTAAAAATACAACAATTAGCTGAATGCTTTCCACTGTCACTCAGTATAACACCTGGAACACACAAAATGTGCTTTAGCACATTTCCTTCTGTTTAACCATTATATTTGGCACATTTAGAAATGACAGAAGGATTATGAAGCAAATAATGGCCCTGTGCTCCTTTTTCTTCAAAAGCATCTTGTTTCCAAAAGGGGCTTGATTATTTACAGCATTTCATTTCTCATTACTGGTAGCTACTGGATCAAGAATTGAAGCACTTCACCTGACCAGTTCATTATGACACACCACTGAAAAGTTTGGGAGAGTTTCAGACTAAACCAGACACAATAGGCAACAGCAACAAGAACAACAAAAAAGCATAGTCAGAGCAACAACCACATACACCTCATGTCATTTCCTTAACAACACTTGATCAAAGAAGAAAGAATAAAGGTAGAAAAAAAAAAAAAGAAAAAAAAAAAAGAAAATGAAAGCAAAAACCCCTCAGAGCTACAGAGTGGTTTTTATTTAAATGAAAATGCACATTAAATATTTGCTTTAGTTGTGTTGTCTTTGTTCATAGTTTGATCATCACGTCTCATGACTTTTCAGGGTAGTAAACAATCATTGTCCCATAGGAAGCAGTAATTTACAGGGTATTTTGACATTTAAGATATAACAGTTAAAGTTCCCAATAGGCATAATTAGAGCAAAAAATGCACTAAAGTGAATAACCAGACAGCATTTGTGCATTGATATTTGGAGAAATAAAGTCCTAACCACAAGGGTATAACCAGTCTTGAGACATTACACAGAAAAATCCCAGACAAATCAGACAAACTCTTAACCGAAATGGTCAAAGTAATTACATGGATCTTATGACTGGAAGTACATAACTTAACTTAGATCCCAGATAAAATTATCAAATTTCCTCATGACATACAGGAAGATAAATAATTTACTAAAAAATTGACTTTATGAATTAATAAATATGTTGTTGGGAAAGAAAACTCACTAACATTAGGAAGAGAATACAACACAGATATGGGATAAATGTTAAGAAGACAAAGAGCTCGACTCACCAGTTCAAAAGTTCACCTCTAGGTCCTGTGAACTCACCTGATGCAGTAACTGGTGTCAACTTTGCCAACACGTGATTACATTTTCATCTCTTGAAGCTGCTCTACTGCATACAGAGCATAGGGGGAATCTGACCTAAGGGAAAGAAAAAAAAGGCAAAAATAAAATAAAAAGCAAAGTTTGACTGACGATTCTCTAACTTGACACCTTACGTTTTAGCGTTTATATTTTTCAAATCCTGTATTCCCAGTGTGTAACTCTGCAGTGTCCTGGAGCCTGTGAGCTGCTGCTCTCTCATGCTGAGACAGACAGAACAAAGCCTCTCCAGGCTGCTCTCCAAGGACACCCAGCCCGGCCTAGGCCCAAAATGTGTAACCCAGCATCTTGAGAAGGGGGGCAAGCTGAGGGGAAATTACATCATTAGCTGAAGTTTAATTGGTGAAATTGGGTTGATATGCAAATGGACCAAAGCTATAAAAGTGTGAAGAACTCGTGACTTGGGGTCCATCTTGGGTGCAGCCTTTGGCCTGCCCAGGGTGTGCCTCTGAAGGCCTTTCAAATAAATATCCACCTTTATTCCCTTACTGCTGTCTAGTGTCTGTTTCTAGGTTGGCCTCTTTAGGCATCAAACTGAAATTATTTTATGAGTCAGTAAAAGGTCAGTCTTGCTGTGATTAATTAGGATCATGATACAATGACCCTCACAGGGTCAGACCCTCTACCCCACCAGGAGCCCAGGACTCACAGGGCAGCAGGGGACGGGACCTGGACGGGACAGGAGCAGCAGCAGCCAAGATCCCACACACAGCTCTGGGCAGAGGCTGCTGAGGAGCAGCTGAGGGAGCTGGGGGTGTCCATCCTGGAGAAAAAGAGGCTCAGGGGGACGTTATCACTCTCTACAGCTCCTTGGAAGGAGGTTGTAGCCAGGTGGGGGTCAGGCTCTTGTCCCAAACAATAGGACCTGCAGAAATATCCTCAAGTTGTGCCAGGGGAGGTTCAGGTTGGATACGAGAAAACATTCCTTCACTGAAAGGGCTGTCAAGCATTGGAACAGGCTGTCCAAGGAAACGGTTGAGTCACTAACCCTGGAGATATTTAAAAGATGTGTAGATGTGGTGCTTGGGGTTTAGTGGTGGAGTTGGCAGTGCTGGTTAACAGTTGGACTCGATCTGAAAGGTCTTTTCCAACTTGAACAATCCCATGAAATATTAAATACGTAGTCAAATTAAAATGTCACCAGCATATTAAAAGACTGAATAAAACACAAAAAGAAAATTAAAACTGCAGTTCACTTGGTCAAATTAAACAGCAAAACAGAAGTGCACAATAGCCATAAATAAAGCTACAAAATTATTCATCTGCATTGCTTGGAGTTACACGTATCATTTTTCTGCAGTCTGAGCTCCTCTACATTTTTCAAAGTTTAAGTCAAAGATGTTTTGAAGTTCCTTTTTCATCCATAATACTGTGTGGTAATATGTTAATATATTTTTGCTAAACCAAGATTAAGTGAAATGATTGATGATACTGAACACTTATAAGTCTATTTTGATGAATCATTATGTAGTTTCCCAAGACAGCTTTATTTATAATACATGCCAGTTATGCCAGGTTTTTTCATATTGATTCCTTCTATTGGGTATGACAAGCAAGGAGAAACAAGTGGTTTCAGTGAGATTCATTTACCACAGGAGATTTCCATTGTGATGAGTACACTGTTATTAAAAAAATCACTAAGAGGCGGGTTTTGGTCTTAAATATTGTACAATAAGCCACTAACTCGCTGCAACAGCTTTATAAAAAAATTCTTGTTTACTTTCTTACGATATATACAATTCACATTTATCTAGGCTGGGGAGAAGTCTTTGGGGTGTTATCAGATTTGAAGAATATACTTTAAAGATACCCACTTCTTTTTCCCCTATTCTCATGTCTCTTTGATCTTACGTTGCTAAATTTGTCATTTTACAGCCCCTGAACTTCCACATTTCTGCTTCAAAAACAACTCACACTAAAAGGGAGCTTAACTATTTAATGCATCTTTTAGACAGACTATCCATGCCTAATGAATCATTTAACATGATTCTTATGCTCCAAAATTTTTCCTTCTCCCTCTCCAAGTTAAAGGTTAACAGCTAAGATTTTTTCACATTGGAAATCCACACGGATGAAAGAGTTGCACACCTACAACATACCTCCTTTTACAAGGATTAAAAAGGAGAAAATACTAATTTCAAGTTTTCTATAGCAAAAGTTGTCAACTGATACTGCACAGTATTGTCACAGATGTTATTTCTACCTTCCCAATCTTCCTCCAGTTATTTCCATAGATATGCTCAGTACAGCCAATGTCACCAGTGAGCATCTAATTAATTTCCAGTGTATGAACATTCAGCATTTTGGATACAGGAGAGGAAACTCAAATACACAGAGGAGCAGCTGTTATGGTCATCAGGGTGTATCAGTTTTCCTCATCAGAATTTAAGCACATGCAACACATCAGTTTGCCTAGGAGCGGTAAGAAAAGCTTTTATTTCATCTAAACTTTTCAAACAGAATTAATATCATGCCGAAGGAGCCTTTCTCCTTCCCCCCACAGGACATGAACACTGGTTGCTTGTAGACCAAGACTTAATGACTTCTAAATACTTTCAGATACTGAGTACATTTCAAGGGAACTGCTTCACATTGTTTTCATCTTGGAATCTGTACCACAGAAGGGTAAGGAAATTAAATTTTGCAGCTACACGGATTATTTGTGTTAGCTATGGAAAAGTCTGACAAAATAAAGTAGCACCTCAATTACATAAAAATAATTTTCAAGATGAAAAAGACCTTGTCCCACTACTTTCTCCATCTTTTGCAGAATTTCCTGAACTTCATAGGTGACAATATTAAGAAGTAATATGATGTGCTGCCTAGAGTAACTTTACAGGATAGCAAAGAGTTGTGCTGTCCAACCCCTGAGGACCTGAGCACAGCACTTGTTTCAGCAGCTTGGATTTAATATCCCTGGTTTATGGATGCCAAAGTGAAAACTGTGTACAACCAAGGTCAGATTTGAAACAGCACTACTGAAAAACATTTGGAAATAATCAGAAACTATCAGACAGACCCAAAACTGCTCCAGTGTTGCACCAATATTATCAAAAGCCTCCTGCTCAGCATGGCTCCATTTCCCATTCCCACCCCAGCACTGCCCGTTGTCACACAGGAGCACAGCTGCACTGAGCTGGAAACTACACCACTGCAGGAGCAGCAGCTGTCACCTCACTGACGGCCTTCTCCCAGAGCATGTTCTTTTTCCTTTAATAGCTGCCATTTTGGAGTTCTAATCTAGGAAGAACTACCTAGTATAAAAGGGTTTTTTTCAATTATTTGGTCTTGAATAAATTGTCAAGTCCGTAAAACCACACTGAACTTCATTCTCCTGAAGGGGATCCAGACTCATATTTGTGTCAGGTACAATTTTCCCTGCAAAACAGCTGGAGCCATTCTTTCATCTTAGCTTCTCTGTCTTTCCTTCAGAATGATGTTGCCAAACAAAGGCCAGGAATGTGAGATGCAAATCTCCTTTTTTTTCTTTTTTTTTGGTCAGCTTGTATGAGAACTTTTAAATTTTAGTTAACTTTCCCATTGTATACAGCAACAATCAAAAGAAGTACAAGGGCAGGATATTTCATTTTCAACACTAAAATATCATACTCGTCTTGGTGAATGGTCATGCTGCTCGAAAAAAATTAAGATATCACAGAGGTTGGGAGGATTATTTTTTGAAGGTTACTTTCCCCTTTCCACAATGTACAAACATTCTAAATTAGACAGCTGAAAGCAATTTTACTTGACTAAATGCAGACGCTGTAAACTCAAGCTGCAGTGGCTGTGTCACTGCTTCCTGTGTTGTAATTTCTTTTCCACATAGACAGATGGAAGGTTTATCTTATTGCCACTTGCTATTCAAATAAATAAAGCACAGGGGAAGACATGTTGTCCCTTCCAGAGGGAAGAAAACCAAGGTCAAAGATAAAATAACACATTTATGGTAAGTTCTGAATACCCAGACTAACTGAAAGACAGAAACAATCATTCACATTCAGGACTGCAACAAGAATTTGTTGACTTCAGTTACAGCTACTTATTTTATCAACTGATAACAAAACAATCTCAATATTTTGGTTTCGAAGTGACTGGAAATCATAACGTTATCTCCGTGTTTTCCCTGGAAATGCTTTCTCTTGGACTGTGACATCCCTGCTGAAAGGCTGACCCCAGAGCTCCTCAGCAGCGTTGTGCTCTCTATCTCCAGAGCAACACCTGTGCCCAGCCCTGCCTTCAGCCACCTGCCCTGCCAGAGCTGCACAAAACTCACTCACACAAAACTCACTCACACACAAAACTCACTCACACACAAAACTCACTCACACACAAAACTCACTCACACACCTGGCTTGGCAGCACCTGCTCAGCCTCATCCAGCCTCCAGCTCCACAGCACCTCTCCCTCCCTACCATCCCTACCACCCAAACCCTCCCTTTTCCCTAAAGCCTCTAAGTGAAACATGCAATTCAGTGACTATTGCCTTTCCAGCTCTTATTGGCTTTTGAAAAATTCTTCAATTCCACTCCCCCCCTTTCCTCCCCTATCCCACCCTGAATACTGTGAGTTAGTCTGCCAATAGCCTTGAAGGAAAATCCCCAAAGAAATCAAACTCAGGCTCTCAAGGCCCTTCTGGACTCCTCTAGTTCCTTTCTGTTCCATCAGGCCAATCTGTTTTCCCACCTTATTTTCTGCGCATAATGCAGGCAGTTACTTCATTCATCCCAGCTTATGCACTCTTAGCTTCAAGAGTAAACCCCTCCCTGATGCAATCTTCAGAAAAGTTTGATGTTTACGAGCAGATTTTCACCCTCTTGCCACTGAAAAGTTTACACGTGCCTGTTTAAGGTTAGAAATTATCACCTGCAGCTTGATGGGAGCAAGTGCTGTTGGTGGTAGTACAAGGTCCATTATCCCCAGTGCCCCACATGAAGAAGTTTGTATGCTTGGAGAAGATTGTGCAGTTAAAAGGGCTTTTTCCAAGAAGAAACTAGATATAAACAAAAATCAAAATTCCACGTTGAAAGGCAAATACACATACTCTTTTAATACTTAAGAAAAGCAGAAGGGTTTTGTGTGATGACGTAGTCATTGAAGAGAAGATATTAATACCTATGCACCTCTACACTTCTCTGATACTACTACTCAGTGTTCATAAAATCCAGTTTAATTTTAAAAAACCCACACTCCTATGAAATTCTAGACAAAAAATAATATTTGTCCCTTCCAAAGAGTTTGTGGAAGCCACAAGTACTAGTTTTGTTTATGTAAATCATGAATGTGGGTCCACATTTCTAACACTTCTGAATTCCAAGAAGCATAAACATCCAGATTTCAAAGGAAAAGCTCGGATCTTGGGATGAATTTGGAGCTTAGTTCTCATTTCCATGGATTTCAAGAACATGAAATTGTGGGAATTAAGCACAGGCCTTTAGATAATAATCTTGATTAATCTCTGTAAAGGATACATGAAGCAAGAAAGTATGACAGCTGCATTCCTGTTTGCTTTATGAAACAAGAAAAATGTTACCAGCAAAGGATACACAAGATTTAATGTTACATAAGCAAATAAAAATGCGTATATGTGTCAGTCAGCTGTCAAACAACATATACCCACATTAAGAACACAGGAAGAGAGGAGCAGCATCACATAATAAAACCTCTATAATCCTTCACATTTCATTCCATGGCCCAACGATTATGGGACTGGAGTGACTCAGAATGAAGAGATTAAAGCCTATTCTTGCTTTTCCATCAGTCTGCTGAGTAATCTTTGGCAAATCATTTGACTTTTCTACATGTCAGCATCCCAACTTGACAAATTGCTGTAACAACACTTAATTCCTTTATAAATCACCTTGACACCCAGTGACGAAGACAAGCATTATTGAAAAAGAAAAAACTGAAACAGTTCTGAGCCATTTAGTAATATGTTTAATAAGACTCATAAATGTACAACAGTTTGATTTTTTTCAGCTTAGAAGGGAATGAGCTTAGAAATTCAAATACATATTCTTACTTTACAAGTCAGATATTCTATCTCTGCAATTGTTCCAACCCTTCCAGGACATAAGACAATTGCCAAAAGACCTTTCTGGTTTTTTTCCAATGATGATATCTGAAAAATATTTCTAAAATATTCTCATATAGTATGTTTCAGAAACATCTCCTTAGTCTAAACTATACAACTTGCACAAAATAACTAAGGGCAGAGAACTAACTATGGATTGTTACCTATTTATGATTTCTTTTCTCTTTCATTTTAATTCAGAAAGATCAGGCCATTCTTCCAACATTGCATTTATAAGTAGGATATTATATGGTTTTTGACAGAATTTTTACTTTACAAGGAAATAACTTTACCTGAAGTTCGTCTGATATGATTTTAAAATTCTCTTTTACATGGTACACATACTTCTAAAGAAAATGGAATGTTGAAAACCCACCTTTACCTCAATTCTATCACACAGAGCACACCAAATATGTCATCTCTGCTCCTAGAAATGCCCATTTTGTTTTAAGGAACTGGATTGCAGAAGACCATCTCTTCTCTTCCAAAAATAACCTTTACATGATAATTGTAAAAGCATTCCTATTCTCTCTGACAATATTTTTAGTTTCTCCACTGAGGGTTAAACAGTCTCTAAATCATAACCCTCCAAGCTTTCATCTGCAGACCACATTAAAACATATGTTTCTCACTGAATTTTACATCCTTATTAAGCACTCCTGGTTAACAGGAAAGCTTTTTAAGCTTGGATAAGCCTTTCAAAGAATCTAGCTCAATTTTTGAAGAAACTGATGAACAGAACAGAGGAAAAATTTTCAGGATGAAAGAAAAGGCTCAAGAGACCACTAGATATTTGCATTTGCTGAGAAATGCTGGATTAATTGTGATAAAAATATTGGAGACATGGGAAGATAAGTACAAATTTTACTGCATCTCACACATTAAGATAAAATCAGGATTTCTTTAAATAGGCTCAATGTTTCATTAAATTCTAAAAGTATGGTGGCTGCAGCTTCCCAGTTAGACATGAAATATGAAATAAAAAGCTTCACACACACCAGTGACTTTTTGAGGCTATAATTACATGAGTCTGCATGAAATTGTCTTGTGATGAACACAGGTCCAAAAAGGCTTAGACCTATTACGAGGCTCTCGTTTTCCTTGTTTATACAGAATACAGGTACAATTATCAGCAAAATAAAAAGCAGCAAGGTCTGATGTCTTTTCCACCAGAAACACCAAGCTTTGCAGAAATAATTTGCAAAACTTACGTTTAGCAGCTCTCAAATTCCCAGAAGCTGTTACAACACATACATTCAGGGAACATTAGGTGCAAGAAAATACATTTTAACTTTGAATTAATGCTGCCACATTCCCAAATAGACCATTGACTAAAGAAACTCTGCTGAGCAGCTGCCAGGCTTCTCCACTTCCATAGCATGCAATATTTCAATATTTTAAGTAAGCAGTACCTGGAATTTACTGCTGGAGCTCTATAATAGAGTTTATTCCAATGACATTCCAAACTTATTTGAAATACAATAAATTTGAGCCTTCTGTTTTGTTTTCTGCAGCTGGCAGCTTTAGATTAGTTTATAAGAAAATTATCATAAAGGCTTCATACATTTCAGCTTTTATTTTATATATATTTTTATATCTATACATCTGTAGCTAGATATGGATATACATGCCAACTTGAAAGAATGAAAGATGGAAATTATTCTGTGAACTACTTTGCCTGACAAAGTTACCTTCAAATGAATTTATATTTCAATAAAGAATTTTGACTGCGCACAAAATGATGATAAACATAATGGTTGAATTCACCAGGCAACCACCAATTACCCACGTCTCAAGCACTCATTCCTGGATATTTATAGAGATGTATCCTCACAAAAGCAAAATAAATCCTTATACCAAAACACACAGATGCTACAACATAGATTTTAGTTTGATAAAAAGTGATTAATAGAAAGTGATTTTTGGTTTTACGTTTATTTTTAAATAGGAGAGCAAATGGTCGTAACTTTGATCTAACAGCAAAAATTCTATTAATTTTGTATCCTCACCTAACTTGAAAACATAAGCATGTAGGTTTATTTGTAAAAAGATTTATATTCATATATTCTTATTTCTAAAGTCACACCTGCTTCCCAGGCCAGATGAGTATAAATCCTCATACAGTATTTGGACTAAATAGGCTAAATTTTTTAATGTACTTTATGAACCACAAATTTATTTTTCGAGAGAAAAAAAGTGTTTCATACTGCTGGACTGGCAAAGGCAACAGTATTTAGAGATACTTTTGCTTGTGCAGGTATGCTTAAGAAGAGCAGCACTGATATGAAGACAGAGCAATAAGCAATTAAAGAGAGAGAAGACTGCAAAGTTGTCATAGTGGAATTAAGGCTTTCAAACTAGCAGTAAATATTCACAAAGAGAAAAAGATTAAAAGATACTGCCTACACTTCCAAACATTTCTAAAGGTAGGCTTTGATGTGAAAAATGACTGCATCCCCACAATGACTTCGGGAGGAAATGGATGAATTCCTCTTTTAAAAGCGTATATTAAGAATAAAGCAATGACAGGAACTGCATCAGGCCAGCTGCAAGGGCTTCCATAACCACGTAGAAAGATTAAAAACAGTGGGAAATTTGTTAAGACCAAATCCAAATCCTTCAAAATTCTAGGTTTGTTTTTTTTTTAATACAAATTCCTCTCTGGGCTATATAGATAATACTTCTGCTGTAACTTAAAACTCCTCAAGCTGCTACATAGCACACACATTAAAAACCTGAAAATGAGGGCTGTGACAGCAAAGGCGTTTATTAATCTAAACAAAGGTATGGCTAACATTTATTTACAACACAGTAAATGTTTAAATACTAAAATAAGTTTTTAATAGTCTTTGAGGTGAGGTTTTTACTGGTTGTTATTTGGTTTGTTAGGGGGTTTTGTTAATTATGGGCTTTGTTTTTAAACAATGATCAAAACAATCCCAAATCCCAGAAGAATGCACTCATGCTTTCAGTGCCTCCTCACTGCCCAAGCTAATTTAGCATAACACCCAAAGAAGAATCTCCTTTATTTAGGATGTCTATTTGTTCTGGGGCATGGTGGTTTCAGTTTTTTTTAATGAAGTGTGATACTGTTTTTCTTTTTAAATTGAGATGAACTGTGCTGGGAAATACAAAGAGCACATTCTTCTCCCTCACATTCTTAGCAACCAGACAGCAACATCAAAAATGTATCGTTTTCTTTTTTATTTACTGAAAGTAAGAAAAAAATAATAAAGGATCTTTGACCATGTCAAAACTAGTGCAGACATTTTTAACTGTTTGAAAACTATGGACAACAGCAGAACAAAAGATTGTCTGAAGATGCAAGGAAAGCATTTCGAAAAAGTTTCATCCTTTTTCTGTCTAGGAAGGTAGGAGCAAAAAAAGAAGCAGCTTTTGTTTTCTTTCAACAGCCTATCCCCAAGGATGAAAAGTTCATATCCAAGAACATATGTAATTGATAAAACTAATACCAAAAAAATAAAACACCTGAATTTCCTTCAACAAAAGATATTATTGCTCAAACCAGTGGGGAAAGCAAAGACTGAAAATCTTTTCCAGTGCTTTACACCTTCATGAAGCTAAGGGTTTGCCTTAGATCTCATCTGGTACCAAGCACAAATTAAAAATAAAAGTTCTCAGCAATAACCTGTGTGCTCATAGAAGACAATCGTGCTTCCCAGTCAGATCAAACTGACCCCAAACTTTGCTTTCACACATTTATCAGCAATCTGGCTGCGGGAGTTGAATGCACCAGAAGCAAGGCTGCTGGTGACACCAAACTGGGAGGTGCTGTTGGCTCTCTCAAGGGCCTGTGTGGAGCAGCTGAGGACTTTGGGCTCGTATACAAAGGGATAAAGCTGTCAGAGAGCATCCAAAGGAGGCTACAAGGATGGTGCAGGGTCTGGGGGAGAAGCTACGTGAGGAGAAGCTGCGTGAGGAGAAGCTGCGTGAGGAGAAGCTGAGGGCACTTGGTCTGCTCAGTCTGGAGAAGAAAACACTGAGAGGAGACCTCAGAGCAGTCTGCACCTTCCTCACGAGGGGAAGAGGAGGGGTAGGCACTGATCTCTTCACTCTCAAGACCAGTGACAGCACCCAAGGGAATGCCCTGAGGCTGGGGCAGGACACGTTTAGGTTGGATATTAGAAAAAAGCTCTTCACACAGAGGGTGGGGGGACACTGGAACAGAGTCCAGTCCCCTGGGCAGTGGTCACAGTCCCAAGGCTGACAGTTCAAGGAGTATTTGGCCAATGTTCTCAGTCACACAGTCAGATTGTAGGAGCAGTCCTTAGAGGGCCAGGAGCTGGGCTTCCATGATCCTTGTGGGTCCCTTAGAACTCTGGATATTGTGTAAGGAACAGGAAAATCTTGGTATTTGGCCTTCTTGCTTAAAATACACTGATAAACTTCTAAATGAAGGAATTATCTGTATGGAATAAATTCATTACTATTACCAAGTGTCAGCACTCAACTGTAAGCAACTTTGCAGGGCTTCATTTTCTCTTGCAGCTAGCTACAGAGTGAAGGTAACATGAAAAATTCACCTTATAAACAGAGAAACAAAATTCTAGTTACAGCTTAGCATTTGTATCAAACAATATTCTTTGAAAATTGATAGTTATTGAAGGCAACATACCTGAAATGACTAAGATCAAGGGTTAAAGCTCCAAATTATATTCTAACCAGTTCTCTTCTGCAATCTAAATATGACAACAGTTAAAATTGTTGTCTTTTCATTTGAAGGGAAATCAAATCCATTTTTAAAAAGCCCTGACATTTTAAACTCACCGATGATGCACAGAAAACACAAAAGAGTAATCCATATGTCAGAATTTATAAAGACCCTGGAATAGTTATGGGGGGAATTACTGATATTTTCCAAATTTACTGCATTTCCTGGTTGCCCAGCAACTTGAAATCACCTTGTGACTGCTCAAGACTCCAGACTAGATGCAGCAGGATACTTGAAAAGCCTGAGCTTAAAGCACTTAATTAGGAAGCCTTTCCCTCTCAGAAATAATTCAGAAATACAGTATCATCCTTATTCAATTCCTGGGGAAAACAAGAAAATTTCAGGCCACACAGTTCTAAATAGACAGCAAAACCCTGCAAGGAGACACAAACATAGGAACTACATGTAATCCTGCATTTCTCTGGGGATTAGAGCCAAAAGCAAAGATTCTGTTGGGTACCTACAGTAGATAGGGCACCAGCAAATGCTCTTTAAGAGATCACAATGATGCTCAGAGGAAAAAGAGTTGATGATCACTGTACCTCCTGCAAACCCATCTTGCTGAAGGAAAGTGTGTGAAGAGAATATAAAATATAGGTATTATTAAAAACATTCTACCAGAAGAGGGCTTCTGTTTGAAGTTGGTATGATTTGTGCATAAAAAACACGCAAACATTCAAAAATATAATCCTCCTAGTTTAAACCTGAAACACAGGTCTTGTTTTATACTTCTCCTAATGTCACATTGATGGTAAACCAGGTGTTTATTCTTAACTGTATGAATGGAAACACCTTGGCCTTTGTGTGTAAAGGCTGTTTTCTGGGCAAGTCCATAAAGAATATGTTAATCACTAACAATCACATTTTGATGTTATTGTAATAGAAATACAAGTACAGAACACATTTTTCATGGTTTTGACAAGTTCAGCACTTCAGATTAATTTAAAGACCTAAGCCAAGCTTCATGTTAACTAATTAAACACTTGGTTTGAACACGAGGAGCTCTTCCAAAAGTGATGCTTTTCTCTATTTTCATAATATGAAAGGAGAATGAAGGCTTTCTGCTCTCTACAACCATAGGAGCAGTGGTAAATTGAACAGAATAATTAACAGAAAAAAAATTCTTATGCTAAATAATTAGAAGTCAGGCCACCTCATAGGTGACCAAAAAAAAAATGTCCCTGTACTCTTGTCAGCTCTGGAGATCAAAAACTTTTTGTCTGATGGGGAAAACATTCCTTCCACATCACAGCAAGAGCAGATGAGCACAGCACATTGGGATTTCTGCAGCTTGGGGTTACTGGTCATCAAGAAGCAGGAACACCTTGTGCTCAATGCCTGTGTAGTTTTCCTACAGTTCACAGTGAATTCAGGATGTTACTCAGTAAGAATGGATTTCAGACAACCATATCAATTTTCACAGCTCTGCTCAGTACCCACCAACTTACTGGCTTCAGCTAGAAATTTCTGCGCTTCTATTACACCTCATTACAATAAGGAAGCTACCAGCTGTGTTAAGAATAAATGTCACTTGTGACTCTCATTCCCTCTCTCAGACACATACCATGGCTTGAAGTATAAAAATAGAGTAGACAAAACCTCCCATGGCATTTTGTGTCATTTAATTTTCATCTTCATCTGATTTTGAAGGCCTGGCAGTAAACAGTAATAACTGAAAACAGCAGATGCTTCTATTTGGGTTTTGTTTAGGTAAGTGTTTCAACAGAAGAAGTCCAGTATAACCATTACATTTGACATCTCTGAGACCTGGCCTGCCCTGTAAGTTAGCCTGCCTAACAAGATAGCTTAATTACACATATTTGACTAAGCATACTTACATAAGCATCCAATTATAGCTTAAAACAACACTCAACATGCATAGCCATCTGTCATTGAATATATCTGTTGTTAAGGCATAATGGTGTGCTCAGCTTTTTCCTTTCCAAAGATATTAAATATTTTTTGCAGCTACGGTAAAGAAAAAAATGGCAAAGCAACCATTTGGAGTGCAATAATGCATTACCTTGACAATTGAAAACAAATTTACAGGACAATCTGCCAATATTCTCCAAATATCCCCACAAATCAATGTGATTTCCTTTTACTAAAAATTACAGATAATACTAAAACTAGAACTTGCCAACACAGAAGCAAAACTGGCTTGAAATTCTTCTACCTTTTCTTTTCAAAATATTGCTCAATGTCATTTTCTTTCTAGGATAAACTACCAGCATTTCTGCCACCAAAAGATAAAATGACATTTAAATATGTCTCAGGAGAATAGGAGTCAATCAGCACAGGAAAAGATAAATGCATGATGAGATATATTTAGAAAGTGCTGTAATGACACACTGTTTTGCAGTGGGAGGCATTAAAAACCCTACTATTAGTCACTTCTAACTACAGAACTGTGATACTGCTTTTACCAGTCAGACACGGCAGCAGCTGCAATTACCCAAGGAACCTAATGTTAAGTTGCCAATGACAACCACAGTACACATACCCCAAGACTCAACCATCATTAGCATAAATATCCATATAATCTATGCCTAAAACTGATATACTTTACTCTAAAAAAATTATTTCTCCCTTCAAGACACTTTTCCCTCCCTTAGCAAAGTGCTCCTTGGTCTACAAAGTAGAAAGTGTAATAATTAACATTTGTGTGATATCTGCAAGAAAACAAAAGTCCTTTTTACCTAGTGATTATTTTAATATCTGTAAATTCAGAGAGATTTCAGTCTGGAAATAGCAAATCATAGAATCACAGAATGGTTTAGGTTGGATCATCTAGTTCCAACCTCCTGCCAAGGAGGGGGGACACCTTCCATTAGACCAGGTGGCTCAAAGTCCCAAGCAACCTGGCCTTGAACACATCCAGGGATGGGAGGCCCAGAACCTTTCTGGGCAAACTGTTCCAGGGCCTCACCACTCTCAAAGGGAAGAATTTCTTCCTAATATCTGTTCTAAACTTGCCTTTTTCCAGTTTAAAGCCTTCCCCTTGTGCTATCACTCCATGTCCTTGCCAAAAGTCCCTCTCCAGCTCTCTTGGAGCCCCTTTAGGAGCTGGAAGGGGCTCTAAGGTCACCCCAGACCCCCTCCATCCATCAAGTCCGTGTCTCTCTGGCTTAGAGACAAGGCTGTTGAGCAGGACAGTGTCAGGTGCTTTGCACGAGCTCAGGCTCTTCCATTATGTACCAGGGCTGTAACCTCATCATAAAAGGCCACCAAATTTGTCAGGCACAGTTCAGCCTTAGTGAAGCCGTGTCAGCTGTCACTAAACAACTCTTTATTTTCTATGTGCTTTCTCAGCTTCCAGGAGGATCTGCTCCATCATTTGCCAAGCACAGAGGTGAGACTGACTGGCCTGTAGTTCTTTGAGTCTTCCTTTTTTTTCCCTTTTTCAAAACGGGAGTTGCATTTCTCCTTTTCCTCTGGGCAGCTCTTGCTGGCACTGGATTCAAACTGGTAGGAGTGGGGTGGTTTGGGATTCCCCTTTTCACAGGCACCTTTAGTTTAAAGCCCTCATGACCAGCTTGTCAAGCCTATGAGCAAAGACTCTCTTTCCCTTCTCTGGCAGATGGACCCAACCAGCCCCCAGTAGATCCCTTTTTTTACTATTGAGGGGAACTGTTCTTATTATAGCTTTAAGTTTGAGGAAATATAAGCAGAAATGGAAAACAGAAACCGAGGAAAAAAAACAACTAACAAAAGAAAAAAGTTTCTGAAACAATCAGTGTGGAGAAATAGTAGAAATAAAAACACCTACTTCATTTTCAATAAATGTTTAAATAGAAGTCTGCTTTCTCTCTCGTTATGCTGTGTAACAAATGAGGGTCCATTATTCGTCCCTTGAATAAATGATGGTAACAGGATGAAAACCTATTTTACTGAAGCAGATCTCCATATGCTTGCAGCATGCAAGACATATTCATGCAAAGCTACCTCCTAAACCTGCACAGCCCTGTGTGGATAGCACAGCATCCCTTAACGAGGCTGGCCAGACTTGGATCAAATGGATTGTGCCAGACTGGAGCTCATTACAGCAAGCACAGGGACTTTGAAGAAACACTAGGAATTACTATTAAACTGCTTAAGTCCAACTGTGAACACTGATTTTTAAAGATTCCTGTTTCTGGGTAAGAACAAAGTGCTGAAACGCTGCAGAGTACTTTAACACATTCAAATTTTATTATCTAAATAACAACAAGCCTCAATTTACAATCCTTCCCATCATTTGCCCATATGAAAGTGTTACCGTAACAATAAGTTAAGGTTTAAATTAACATTACACTGCTATAACTCCTCTGAAACAAACAACTACCTTGTAAAAGTGAGCAGCAACAGGACACACAGGGAGAGTCAGCATAAAGTAGTGGCAACCAATTCATGTTGCACATCAGCTTCCACCTGTACAAAAGCTGATGACAGAATAGGATTGAAGGTGGCAAAATCCTGGTCACCACAAGTCAAAGGGATTTTTTTTCTGATTTGGCACTAAACCAAAGCTTACTGACATGAGGATTGACAGATGAAGCAAATAGTCATTGAAATGTTTATATTAATCCCTTTTAATCATTTTAAAGCAAATCAAACATGCCTCTAAAACTATTTCAGAGTAGAAGAAAAAACAAAAACCAATTTTTGAATGGCTTCACTTAAATCTCCTTCTATCTCAGGAATATCTTAGGACATTGACATTTTCGGGCGTGGGGTGGTGGTTTAGCAGACTTCATTCAGTCATTCCACTAAAGTTTTTAATAAGGCACAATAAAAACTCTCCTGGTTACAAGGCACAAGCACAAAAACTACCTGAATTCTGAGCTAATTATCTACTACACAATTACCTGTAAACATAAAGTATTTATTTAATGGCATTTGATCCTTCCAGTTGTAGACTCTCCACTTCTTGGAATGAACCTGCACTAATCTCAAACTTGGTGTGGAAAGTTTGCTTAGATGCCCAGAATGCTCTCTTTAAAACCAAACCATAAATATTTTCTAGTTAATTTTCTAGTCAATTTTTAAGTTAATTTTCTAAAACTTCAGAGGTCAATCCTTAACATTTATAACAGCAAAAACTTAACAACCGATTTGGTTTTGTTAATTAAAACTTGTGGCCTTGTTCTCAGGGTTTCTAAGGCCAATAACCACTTTCTTTCTAACACATCCAATAAAACTGCACAGAAAAAAAAATCCCAGTTGTATGCTAGGTTTCTCCTCTTTCAATACCCAACAACAACAACAACTTGCCGTCTTTTAATTAGGAGCTCATTTGCTCTAATGGTTTCTATTTGTATCTCAGACAACTAATAAATAACACTTCTAACAACTTTCAAACACTGAAATGCAATAACCTCTTTGCTCCAGTGCACAAGAGCATCTTTACTGCTTTGTAGAATATTTGTTCTCAACAGCAAAAAAAAAAAACCAAAAAACCAAAACTTGCAAAAACTCCACAATTTATTAAAGAATTTTAATTTACAAAGCCCTTTTGTCAGGAATTTTATCTTAAGCTAGTTTTGCACATTTTTGACTTGTCAGAAAGTTGTGTCTTCTCATGAATCTTAATTTTATGACAACAAAGATTTGTTAGATTCTGAGAAGTGCACTTAACCTTGTTGGATTCCATACAACTGGCATCTTGCTCCGTAAGTTTATGTAATGTACATCTAAAAATACACATTGAGCCCAGCTTTTATATATATTTATATATACACACCCCTATATATACATATATTCATACTGGTCATTTTGGGAAATTTGGTCCAGGGCAGCCACGATTTTCATTCAAAATACATTTTCTGTCATGAAACTATAACATCTACCAAAAAAATCTGATTATTCAGGGATATCACAAACATCACCTATTGGAAATACATTAGGTAGATAGATATTTACTGCAGCTTTAAGTGGGTTTTTAAAAAATATTAAAGGCATAAATAATCAGAAGCGCCACAAAATTGCTGAAAGTAAAGCTTAGGAAGTCCAGCTGTGGCTGGAACTAGGTCAGCAGTGAGCTCAGGCTGTCCCACCCTGTGATCCTGCCTGTAGTTCCCTGCTCCGGACACCCCTGGAGCAGGGGCAGCTCTGTGTGAGCACGGAGGGCACACGGACAGGGATGGACCTCAAAGCTCCCTTTGCCTCCTTTTCATCCCAGTAACCACCACTCCCTTCTTTGATCCTCACTCACGCTGGTATTAGATATCCACATTCCCTAAATTTAATGAGGTGTGTCAACTAATCTGTCTCTTGTCCCTGTCTTGACATCATCACTGGAACTTCTGTGGTCTTAAGTCCACCTCAGAAGCCAAACTGTGCTCCAGATAGTTCAAGCTCCAAAATGTTTCTCAGAAGATGAAGTGGAGGGAAAAGGTAGGAAAACTTAATAGCAATGCTACTACCAGCAAAATCCGTATTAGGCTGGTTCCCCACCTAAAAGATACACTGAACAACACATTTTGTTTTACACAATGTGGAGCACTGACACTCATGGAAGTTTTCCCCCAGCTGGCATTACTTAAAATTAACTAAAATTCCAGAGAGATCTGACACCACTTCCTTTAAAGGAAGTACAAACCTAATGTCCAAATCAGGCTTCTATTTTGCCGTTTTCTTATCACCACAGCATCCCAAAATGCAAATAGGATGTATTTTACTCTTTCAATGCCAGTCATGTCTGCCAAGGATTTGCATTTACAGCAAGATGCTAGAGATCAAGTGAAACACACCCAGCATCCCTGCATTTGGCAGTGGCATATTCTCATATTCCCTTGGCAAAATTAAACATTGACATCAAAAAGAACTAGATCAAGAACTGAACCACGAATGAACTCTCATCTGATATGGCCTACAGCAAGAAGTCTGCACTCTATACATAACACTTTAACATTATTTTCATTGTTCCAGCACAGACTGTAGCAGACAAGGCTATGGAAATATTTCAGCTGGCAGGGCAGCACAGCTCTGACTGCTTTCCCTGTACCTACAGAGATTCTTCAGCTTCAAAACTTTTGGTCAAGTTTGAGGCCTCCCTTTACAGCTCAAAAGAAAACACTCACCTAGATTCACTTTCTCACAATCATTAAAACAAAAGAGTTAAACAATTCCACTTCCAACCAGCTAGAATTCCCCAGGAATACATCAATCCTTCCTTTTAAATACCTCAGTGCACTGGAAGAATTATTCGAGAAATAACAAAAGAATGAACTTGAGTTGTTATCCAGTTGCATGCCACAATCCAGGAGATCCCAGCCAATGTTATGTTCTTTAGTTCATTTTTGTTCTTTGTTAACAAGTTTCCTTAAAAAGAGCTGCTCTAAGAATATACTTCAAATCACAATTTCATTGCAAAAGAAGCTGAAAATTATTTCATAAAATCAGTTTACAGGAATATGGTCATTTTCACAGTGAGAAGAGAGGCATAAAAACTCCCCCCTCAAATCACACCATAGCTCTTAGAAAAGCTCAAGAATAAAACCTCCAATTTTTCTAAATTTAAGTGAAGCACCTTAATTTTAAATTAATGTTGCCTCCCTAGGTTGTTTCTTACTTGATCCTTTCCTAAAAGAAAAACTATGGATTAAATATAAATACTCTTTTTTTTTCTTTAAAAAGCTTTTCTATTTGAATGAATTGTTATAAAGTGTTCTCTTTGTTGTTATAAACTTTCTCCCTTCAGCAAAGAAAAATGTTTCTCCTTCCAACACCTCTGTAAAATCAGAGGGAGTTGTGACACATTCACTGTTTGCCAAAGGAAGGGAAGGAAAACAAGACAAAGAATATTTTTTTATATAGATACTTAAGCATTAATCCATAAATTAAAACAAATAAGGAAAATTGTATTAGTGAATCACAGTAGACAATTTCTTTTCCACTCTACCAACATACTGAAGCCCATTAAAATAACTTACACCAGGCACCATGGTGGAGGAGATGCTTTGGATTCTGTGTGCCACTGGACTCAAAGTTTCAAAGGCATTCAAGAGCATATGTCTGAAATTTAATAAAAGCCTTCAATCTCTTTGAAACCTAATTTCAATTCAAGATAGTCCCTTCACAGGGCAGGACCCTTCCAAAAATGCATAGGAAACTGCCCACAGGGGAACAGGAAGAATCATTAGATAAGGAATACCTGCTGGCATGCAAGGAAAGACACGAAGAATGAAGAATACCCTGTTCTAAAATTCTGTAAGTGGGGTGATGAACTGATCTTCATGATCAGATGTAATGCATTTATTTATGCAGCAGGAAGGTTTAAAATTAAGCACCTAATAATAACACTAGAAAGGAATTCAATGGCTTGCTTATGATGCTTATGGAAGCTCATCCCATGTTCCTCAAAAAACAAAAAAAGCAAAACAAATCAAAAAAAGAGAAGTCCAAACATTTTAAACAAAGTTTAACGACTATTAAAAAAAAAACCAAAAACCACCCAAAACAAAACAACAAAAGCCAGTCCATGACCAATCTTGAAGTTCAGGGAGTGTGTAAGACTTCTCATTGCTCACATCACTCTTCTTTCTCCTGCCACACCCCTATTCCCCAAAACCCATCTCTTCTGTTACATTTACCAGCTGATCTGGCAGAGGATGAACTTTCTAAACAGCCTCTGCTAGCCCTTCATTACTCCAGGTGTGCAGGTTCAATAGGAGGCACTAAAATCAAAAGCCAGGAGGCATCTGAGGCAGAGCCACCACAGCACCTGCAGCACCCCCGGGCTGCTCTCGAGACTCTGTCACCTCTGTGCTCTCTCTGATCCTAAATCCTGCAGGAAAAATGCTTTAGCAGCAGTCCCTGCCTGTAAAATACTTTAATTAGGCTTTGAGGATTTTTTTGTGTTCATATTTGTTGTCGTTTTGTTTTTCACAGAAATAGATTGGCTTTTTGGAAGGAAGAGTTTCACTTCTATCCTCATCTTAAAGTTTCTTGGGAGTTACATTTTCTCTTTTAATGATTCAACAGCGATAAGGGAAGCATATGTGATGCAAATTTGTTAAATATTCAGCATGTTTTGTTAATCAAATCACAATCTGCAGGCTTGAAAGCTTCTGTATGATAATACCCTATTGAATGACCTTTCAGATTTATTCTCTGGAAACCATGCATTAGACTTAATAACCATACGTTTCCATTATCGTTAATTCTGACCTAAAGACTGATTTTGAGTCCACTGGAGAAAACTTTTCCTGATAATTAGTTCTCCTTGGTTGTAGTCCACAAGAAAGGACAAATTCCACCTTGTTTAAGGTGCCCCTTGATAACACATAAAGCCGACAGAGGAAGCATGCATAATTTTCTAATTTTTCTTAAGACATGCATATGTTTTTCTCCTGAGTTTGCACCACTGTTTTGTCCAATCACTTACTATTCTACTTCCCTCAAATAACTGTGGCCTAGAGACACAAACAACCAGCTTTTTTTCCTTTCTTCCTGGGGAAGCTTAGAGTTTGACAGGATGCAGCAGTCCTTGACAAAACCTCCTGTGCTTACAGAATTGTATGCAAAGATTTTGGTTTTTTTCTAGATGTTCCCAATGCCTCTAAGTAAACTCTACTAAAAAATGTAAAATGAATCTATGTATAACTGAAAACAAGATAAATAACAAAATTCCTATTACCGCTGTGTAATTCCTATTCCTAAAATTCCTATTACTGTGTCCTTCAACAATCCATGAACTGGATGCCATTATAAGAAATCACAGACTCATATGCCTAATACCACCCCTTACTCACAAAAATCAGACACATGGTCTGATTGCATGGAGTGAAAAAGCATCAGGGAAAAAGAGAAAAAAAAAATAAATAAAAGGCACCAGCTAAAATGGTCCCGAGTACTCCTGGCTCGAGGCGGATCAAGTCTTCTTCATTTTCTTGAGGAATCGAGATACTCATTTTCTGGCTGAGCATCTGCAGAGCTGCAGAAGCCCAAGTGCATAAATACACCTGAACATCAAAAGACAGTGACAGACACTGGGCTCTAAGCCTGAAGGCAAGATACACCTTAGGGGAAAACACACCCTTTTTTTCTGAAGGAACTACATCTCTGCTTTACTGTTGAACTCTTGCTAACCTTAAACCATCAGAAAATAGAGTAGCCCACAACAATGGCTTGAGAAGCAGACCCTAAAGTTTGCTTTTTTGGGAATCCACAAACACTGATCTCCCTGGGAGGGGAAAGAAACTGTGAGCAGTGGTGAAAGCAGAGATTAATGTACAAATGCACAGGAGGCTTTGATGTGTGAATTTAATACATCTGTTCAAATTATTTCAAAATAATTTCGAAAATACCATTTTAATGTACAGACATTTTGCAATATTTCACTACTCTCTTCTTTTGGCTTAAAAACTGGAATAGAAAGCATTTTCATACTTTAAAATATTCATTAACATTAGCATACTTTTCTGTTCTAAACACATAAAAGTTTTGGAAAAATTATTAACAATTTAACATGAGAATAATGTTCACAAAAACACAGCATTTGAAAAGCATGTAGGAATCTGATGTTCTCTGTGGGAAAACTCAACTGTGGGTTTTTCAAAGCAGTTTTACACTGGTGACCTTCTCATCAGCTTTTTAAATACTGTAGGTCTTTCTAAATGAATTCATAAACTACACTGGAACATACTATCTCTTTGCCAGTGCAGCTGGAAACCAAGCCACTGCTGCAAATAATTTATTCAGATTTATCCTTTATTTTGTTCATGGAATATTTTATCAGCAAGTTAATCTCTTCCACAGCTCCCTGGCCTCTCCTCTCATCCTCCCCCATGGTCTGCAAACAACTTACTGCAAATGTATTTATTGTAACGCTTAGGAGGGCTGATCATATGTAGCATAAAAGCACCTTCATTCCCAATCTGAAGGAACATAATTTTAAGCAGGAAGGATGAAACAGACCAAGAGAATTCATAATCTTAAAGTGGGCATTTGAGAGAGATCTTTTATTGAAAGGTCTTTCCCCCCGCCACCCCGCTGAGCTGGTATCCAAAACAGATGTAAAACTACTGGGCTCCTGTAGGATTTATTTGGCATCAGCAGAATTAAAATTTTATTCTCCCCATACCTTTGCAATCTGTATGTGTGGCAGTAAGGATGCATGGAAAGAACATCAACGGTCAACCTCTTAGTTATTATTTTGCCACAAAAACACATTGTACTGACTGAAGAGTGGACCTCAGTACATTACAGCAGTTACAGTGGAGATCGGAACATGTTCTTTTCTCTGTTAGCTGTAGTTGGGATGGCTCAAGAGAGGCTGAAGTTAAGCAGGAAAGACTCAGGTTATGAACCAAGATAATTACCATAATTACCTAATGATCAAGACAGCTCTGGAGCAGGCAGTGAGGGAACCCATGGACTATCACTGGATATTTTCAGAAATAGTTTAGACAAAGCTTTGTAAGGAATAAGTGCAAGTTGAATTGCCTGTGGGCCAACCAACAAGATAATATCCAGTCCTAGTTTTTACAACTATCCTATATTATTTTAGTTTCCATTTTTATTTACTAATATATATATGTATACTAGCATATACCAGGCAGAATATGTGTATTTCTTTGCATCTATTCTTCTGCTTTATTTTTTCATACCTATCCATCATTTTTTTACTTTTTATTCTACTTCTATTATATATATGTTTGTATACATATATTCAGATATATATATATAGTATATCCTTTATTTAGCTTTCTTTAGTAAGAATCACTACAGTCAAATAATTCTAACTCCATTTCTTCTTCGTTTAACAGCAACATTTTTAGTTTTGGCCAACAGCACATAATACAAACTGAAATATTTGATGACCCCTAATTTGTACTGCAGTCTCCCCCTCCCACCAAATAATTTGTTATACAATTGAGGCATAAATCAAAACTAGAAACAAAACAAAGTTTTTTCACCTTCCTTGTGTATCAGTTTGTCATTACAGATGACCAGCCCAGTTACAGGTAGATTAGTTACATTCTGACCCTAACTAGAAATGCCTATTTTCATGTTACCAGACACATTTGTACAACTTCAATAAATGTGAATAATGAATGAGAGACAAAAAAGGCATCAGATTTGTATTCTGCAATACTATTTATGATACCAGCTTAGATGATTTATGGTTGTCAACAAGTTAATGTATAAGACAGAAGGAAAGATTCATGATGTCCCTGAAACAGAGGAACTTCATGATATTGACATCACTAAAGTTGTAGCAATATTTCCATCTACTGGGGGCTAGATATAATTAGCAGCTACTCGCAGCTGCCACATCCTTTTTCCAATGAAAGTTAAATTGATTAAGTATAAATACCTCTCTTAGTGGAATGATCATGCAATCTGGCCCCGTGGTTTCACATTTTTCATATATGTCCACAACATTAGGACATAAAAATAATAGGATCTGTTAAAAGCTGTTGCCTCTTATCTTAAAAGGACTAGGACAAAACTAAGGCAACATATAGAGCTTGTCCTAGATAGGTAAAACATATGAGTCAAGCACATTTCCTACATAAAAAAAAGACATCCAGACTCTATAAAAAAAATTGTTTGGTCCATCAGAGGATTCATTTCTCACATGACAAATAAGCTTGATTCAAAGATCTTGACGTTTAAGGAACAATGATGTCAAAGTCATGGCTTTATTTTTGTCACCATAGCATATTGCAAAAGCAGCACTTCCAAGTGTCATGTATCAGAGCTCTATTTCTCTGTGTCTGCATCACCTTTTAAAATATCTTCTCATTTCCAAGTGGCATTTTACAAAAAGTCTAGAAGAGTGAACAATGCATCACTGCTAAATAGCAAATAACCAGTCCCAGAGAAACCAAGGCCTAAGCCCTGAGTCTAAGAGAATTTGCTTCACTTTAAAGATTTTGTCCCTCTTCAAATAGAAAATACTTACAATTTTTGTCTTCAGCTAAATCCCACCACACTTTATTTGAAGATAGCTTACACCACTAGGCAAAGCAATTTAATTTACTCATAAGACAGTTCACACGGGCTGCTGTGGATTCTGAGACCACAGAGTTTTAAGGGTATCACAGATCTAAGAAAACAAGCTTCAGTAAAATAACTTGTAAAGTCCACATAATTCATTCAATCTTTTGCAGCATCCACTGGAGGTTCATATAAACAAATCAATATCAGGCTTTGCTTTTGCAGTTACTTCACAGCAGTTCCAAAGTGAAATCCATATGCAAACCCCAGCCATCCATTCGAGTGGCAGCACCAACTTTGGCCTCAATTACCCTGACACACTGGGCTTTTGTCTGACAGAAGAATTTGACTCTGTATTTATGTGCCCTCACACTCTTAGATATCCATGATTGAAAGCCAACACAGCAATTCCAACATCCATACTGACAGGGTCATTACAAAAAAGATTACTGCTTCCCTTCTCTAGTATGCTCTTGTCAAGTAAAGCCTTTTAAATATATGTGCAGAATAGTTTAGTCCAGTATCATCTATTTTTGTTCATGGATAATGCAACAGACACTGGCAGTTAGTCTTTGTTATTTCAGCTTGTGCAGGCATGTTATGTAAATTTATATTTTAGCACCTGATTCTTTTATTTGTTGGAGGTCACCCAACCAACATGGGAGCATTGTGTTTCCCTTTGAGGTGGTGGGGGCAGAATAAAAGCTTGCAACACAACTACAGTTCAACCCTCAGGGTCCACAGAATCCTCAAAATCTATACAAACTATTGTTGTACACATGTACTCCAATTGAAATAAAACAAACGAAGTGTTTGAGCATAAAGAAAAACAACCATTAAGAACTTGCAAGGGGTTTTTACTATTGCTTGCTATTTAAGAGGTACTTCAAAGTATAGCACATCTAACAGTTGCAGGTAGCATTAAAAAAATATTATTTCTGTGGCATATTTGATAATCACCAGTGAAAAGTAACTGATTTTTAAGCTGTAGTCAACCAACAAAGAGACCTAAGTTCCATTCTGTTCCTTGACACCAAACACAATAAAAAACATTACCTGAAGTGGAAATAGCAAATACTGTGGCAAAAAGAAAAAACCACATTCATTCTTAGAGTTCACATTCATTCTCATTCATCACTTTGAATCTTCTCACTTTCCATTTAAATCAACATTTTATAATGAACTTGAACCTTCACACTTGCTCAGTGGGGGAAGTTGTTTGTATAATTCATCAATAAATGCTTCTCATAAAGCAGCCCAAAGGGCCACCAAAGTTAGTAAGACAAGGCAGAAGGTTCTGGCCTGTGCAAAGTCTGTTTTCAAAAGGAATAGGTTTAGGCACTGAAAAAAATCCTTCCCATCATGACAGTAAATGAACATAAGGAAACCAAAAAACCAGCTTCTTAAAGGAGGGTTCCAAAATAGACAAAAGGGATCAGAAAGATTTATCGTACTTATGTTTTTATATCAGACTACCTGAAACAAGTAGGATTTGCAGTATGAATTCTAAATACCTGAGAAGAACCTTCCACTACTTAATTTACATCTTTGCTTAAATACCTAAATCCCTGGAGCATGCTGGCTGACCTACCTAAATCGCCATGGATAATTAAAGAAACAGTAACTGTCAGCAATTGCTTTTTTGGAGGAGGCACCCACTTCCCCATCAATCAGCATATTTTAACACTGATCTGCAGCACTCTGATGATGTAAATCACTGCTGCACTTACAACACTACAAACAGTGCTGGAAATGGAAATTTATCACGGTAACTAGGTAGTGCTCAGGAAAGACTTTCATTTTAAAAACATTTCCCAATAACAGTGCTTAAAGCGAGCCATTGTGAGCAGCTGTTGTCACGCTGATACCTGGGACAATTCAGTAATTTTTTTACTCACAGATTAAAGGAAACTTTATGGAACAGAGCCTTAGAGTCCAATTCTTTTAAAATGCTTAGTGCTCAATTCAAAAACTACTGGTGAAAATTATCAAGCAACCCAGGTGATTGAAAGCTGTAGATAATATTCAGACACACTATAAAGGATTACAGAATCAGATTTTGAGAGAGAGCAAGCTGTTATTTTTTTTCCCATTTCTTCTGTTTTAATTTTAAGTTTTTGCATCTTCTTTCTCTTCCATTCTTAGTTTCTTTTTTAATTCTTAACATAAAAAGATAGAAAGTGAGAAGCGTATGAGAAGTCAGTAATTCCATTTTATGGATAACCTTTCAATTTTCAACTTTGCTAAGCAGAAGAAATACCTTCAGGCTCTCTGACCAGCTTTTCAATTGCAAACTGGGTAATCTGCATAAAAACTATTAATCTCCTTTTCATCTTCCTTATACATATTATTGTCCCCTTCATTCCATGAATATTGTTGTTATAATGACAAATGGAGGAGCACCCACTATGAGAGACTGTGTAATTACACAACAACAGTTTTCTCAGAAGAAT
Organism: Pachycephala philippinensis; assembly: GCA_013397055.1. Taxonomy (NCBI): domain Eukaryota; kingdom Metazoa; phylum Chordata; class Aves; order Passeriformes; genus Pachycephala; species Pachycephala philippinensis. The sequence goes on from VWZT01015989.1 coordinate 1,016,108, forward strand.
CCTTTGGTTTCAGCTCAAAGGCCACATTTCAGAGAATCTTCAGACATGTACAGCCAACTCTTCATCAAATATTTTCTTTCTCTTACAAAGTAAAAGTGTGCTATATTCTGTTAAAAAGTTTTTGCTTTGCTTAATAAGCTAATAACTTCTCCTAACTTCATCTACAGAAACACCTGAAACTTATCAAAAACTTTCTATAACTCAGCTTGAGTTAGCACATAGTTAAAGCAAGTTAGCAAATAAAAACATGCCTGTTAAAGGGAACTATAAAGCAATCTAAATAATGATTTACAGCACAGCCTAAGAGCATGAAGAGCCCCAAATTTCCCATTGCCCAGTTCTCACATTTTACAGGACATCTTCTCTTTTAAAAGAGCCAGAGTGAAACATCAAAATGAAGTGGTACTATCAAAATGACAGTGAGTCAGTGATAGTCACTGAATGCAACTTGTGTTTTTATGAAGCATTTGGCATCTGAGCTGGTGGGAAACACAGACTATGAAGGTACCTCATTTCTCATCAGGTCTCACGTCAGTTGCTGTAAAAACAGATCTTGCTAAATAAAATGCAAGCAAAATAAGTTATCATCTCTGCAGTTTATACTTCTGAACTTATTCAGCTGTTGTCAAATAAAAGATCCTTCTCAGACATTTGTACCAGTCAAGCTTGAAAACCTTACAGAAAAGTTCTGGAGGAAAAAGAAAGGCAAAATTTTGGCTGATGCACAATTAATTCTCTGACCTCCTGGTAATCCAAAGGGAAATGTGAACTGGCTTAACCAACACACTGTAGGGAAGCTAGTCCAGATCACAAAATTACAAAATTAGAAAGAGGACACCTCCTGCAGAGTTATGCTGCATAATTCTTTATCTGAATAAATAAACCCCATCTTTAAGTGGGATTTTGTTCTTCCTGATCCTCCTGGAAGTTCACCTCAGAACCCTTCTTCCCCAGATCCACCCTGTGGAAACCTAATCATTTGCTGCCTACTGGCATTGGCCAATTGTCACCACAGTAGCTTCCCCACAGCTACAAAACGTTGTCCTCTTCTATTACAAGAAATTTAGGAGAAACCAGTAACTTCAGAATATTGAAAGTAAGATTTTTATTCACAAAGAAGCATTTCCAACCCAATCTGATTTACCTATGTAACTCACCTGGAAGTCAAATTTGAGTAACAGGTCACATTTCAGATATCAAACACTGACTACAGCCCAGGATACAACTGTAATAGTAAGGTTTTAATTTTTTTTTAACTAATTTGATAAGAACTTGGACCTTGTACAGTCAAAGTCTGCCTTTGTGCATGCATTTTTAGTAACACTGAGACTATAGGTTGTCACAAAAAAAAAATGCACTCTTAGTACTCCCACTGATAAAGCATCTTAATTCCATTTTAAAAGGCACTTATTGCTACTATAAGATATATTTCTAAACCAGAATACAAGTACAAGCTGGTCCCAAGGCACTAAAACGAAAATCAAAAATATTCACTAGACAAAAGCATTTCTCTCAGAGTAAAAGTTGTTTCCTGTAACGTAAGTAACCACGAAAAGTTTCTCCTTTTCCCCATCTTGAACAAAGAGCCAGAGGAGCAGGGCAGAATGAAAGAACAATATATGCAGAAACTCATGTAAATGACTTGATACATGAAAACGTGTTCAATGTTTGTGGAAGGAACTAGAGAAAACCTAGTTAAAATTCAAACTAAAAGAAAATTCCCCCTTTAAAAGTATTGCTTTTCCAACAAAATTGTTAGTTCACCTCAGAATCACTTTTCATTAAAAAAATAGTAATTTAAAAAATTAAAGATGCATCTACATCTATGGAAAAAGTCAGCATTTGATTAAAATCAGAAGAGGAAGATCAAAGCATTTCTAGCTGGAAGCCCTGACGCAGCAGCCTGAGCAGGAGTGCCTGGAACTGCAGCTCTCAACAGCCTGATTTACAAACCACACCACTGACAGGAACAAGCCAAGGCTCCCATGCTTCACCAGGATTTCTCAGGAGAAGGAATCGGGATAGAACATAAAAGATAGAGCCTAGTCAGGACATAACCAAGAACAAGCTCACAAAAAGCAAAGAGGACAGTTATTTTGAAATCCCAGATCCTTTATTTTCAAGTGAATGTGCAACGCAAAGCTTTCAACTTTTAAATGCAAGTGAAAATTTGTTGCAGGAAAAAAAACTTTTCGGTTAACTGAGGTTAGAAGTTGAAATCCTTCACCTTTTTCTTTCTTCCTGTTTTTCTAAGCAGCTATCAAAAAATATAACCCAAAAGGCAACAAATTCCGAGGTACCCACTCTTTTATCCTTCTGCCAATAGCATAACTCTGCTTTGAGCCCTTGAGTCTCAGTAACGAATTAAGATTTTCACGTCTCTTCCTCTCTAGGAATTAGATTTTCACATCTCTCTTCCTCTCCAAGGGAGTGGCAAGTTAAAGGTGTTACCATACTGTGATCTAAGGTCAACCATGTTTACTTCATACCAGGTCCAAAGCTGCCAACCAATTGTTAGAACAAAATAAGCCATAGATCCTAAAACATTGATTCAATAGGCCTTAAAAATATTGCCAACCTTTACTGTGCATCATTATTTTGAAAAGTTCTCTTGAGGTCTGGGTCCTACTCAATCCTAAATCGCACAGCAAAAATAAAATCTTGAAGACCTCTGAAATACAAAAGAAATTAAACACCATTTTTTGAGTATCAAGATTCCTGAGAACTTAAATATACCAAAACCCATTTTCTTAAGTTTTTGTCGTTTGTTTGTTTTAACTCTACTCCCATACTACAAAGCACTCAGCCCCACTGATTTTAAACATCCACTGGAAAGCAACTAATTAAGAGCATAAAAAAGACAAATCATATCAAATTAAAAACTTTTCACAAAAGAGCAATAATGCAAACAATAATTTCTTCTTAATGGGAAGCAAGTTTTTACTTTGAGGTATCGCATATCGGTGGCACGAGACAGTCAGGTACCTGCTGCTGTTCTACAGCACTTCTCCTTGCTAATTTCCACCTGTGATAGAAATAAAAGTAGGAATGTAAAACTCAAAAATGTGTCCTATGCTAGAAATCTGTGCCAAAATACCTTTGTGGGAGATGAGCTTAGAGGAGGAAGTGAGGCATGCAGGTAGGCAGTCCCAGGGGTGCTGGCAGCCCTACTGGAAAAGCCCTGACCATGGACACAACTTCACCATTAGGCTTTGATTTCACTTTAAACTTCTGAAGATATTAAACTTCTATGCAAAAAAAAAAAAATATATATTTTTTTTTTTGCCAATACCCTGTGAATGAACACTGTGGGACAACTGTGAATTGTGTCAGTGTGTCTGTACTGGCAATTCCTGTCCTACACACCTGCTTGTATAGCAGAAAAAGGTACTTCCAGGCACATTCCAAGTTCACCTTCATAAAACACAAGTTTCTTTATCTACACAGAGATACTCCAGACTGTCAAAAGACTACAGCTCACATTATCTATACTTTATCCACGGGTTTTTTGTTGAATTTCACTCTACTAGGACTGCACTCAATGGTAAAATACAGTAATTTCCTCCTAAATCCAGACCTCTTATCTTAAAAAGAGGAAAAAACTCCCAGGTGTGATTGTTATTCAGAGCATCTTTCCACTTCAAGTTTTCCCAGTTCCAGCAGAGATGATTTGGTCTGTCCCATGATCAATAAAGCTGTTTTATCTTTCGCTACTGACATTAAAATGTTTCCTTTCTGTGCCTATCTCTACAAAGCAAAGGGAGTTAACTAAATTCAATATTAATATAAGCAGTTGCAATTCCAGGACTGATATGACCCTAAAGGGACTGGTAATTAGCCCAATGTTCATATTGGCACAAGATGCATGTTGAACTAAGCAAGTACAGTTCTACTCCCCTTGCACTCCGCTATTGCATCCTGCTTTCTCGAGAGAAAAGGAGTGGGAAAAGTCCCTGAGGATTTATGAGCAGAACACAACTGTTCTTTTAACACAAATCCATATCACCCTCCCTGTAGGGATGCACTGTAAAGCTGATGCATGTCCTCCCTCCTTTCTTTCTGGACTGCAATCAGGTCCAGTCAATCTCATGAAACTGAAAGTGTATGCATCTCTCATTTGCCTTGAGCCACAGCACATGATATCAGCTTTCAGTGCATCTGAACAAACTAAGACACACTGGAAAGAAGAATGTGCAAATAGTGGCCAAAGGAGCCATTGTGCCAGCCTCACTTGGAATCTCCTTTCCCTTCTTACCCATTACAGTGAACTTTCTTCAAGTGTCTCGTGTACTTGTAGACACAACAGACACTCAGAGATAGATCAGGCATCAGAAAAAGCCACAAGGCATTTGTGCAACTGACTGGCTCTCTTTTGCTGAGAAAAAGTTTTTTGGGGAGGACCTCAGCCTTTGCTGATAGGCTTTATTCTCCCAGGAGCCTTAAGGAATTAGTCCTCACACAGGAGTTACAACAAGCAACTTTAACAGGCATTCCTGGATGGAATAACTTGTCTTTCTTATTTCCTTATCAGATGAATATTTTTAAAATCGCATTTATAAAAATGTGACTTTACTCCCTCCCTTTAAGCCGAGTACATAACATAGATATTCAACAAGATGCTATATAGATTTATAAACAAAGGCTTGGTGCTTTCCCATTCACACTGTGTTTACAAATTGCTTCCACTTGGAAAATGCTGGCAGTGCTTCATGATCTGTGAGAAGTCCAGAGACATCTCTGCAGCACTGGGACAGTAACACTTGTCTGATGCACTGCTCTGCTTTCCTGAAGCTCCATCGTGGTAGATCTGACTACAGGCAGTGTTTTCTTCATCTTTTCATTTTGCTGCAAAAATTTATTGCTGGTTTTCCCTGAAGTGGAAGAATAACCAGTTTATACAGGAAGGGGCTAAAGAGAGATCTGAAGTTATCTCAACTAGCTGTTTCCAAGGGAGCTTAATTTTTCTGTGGCTTGATTCCCTCAAGCAGTTTTTATTGCCTTACTATCAACATCACCACACCTCTCCCTAAAGCACATGCATACAGTACTTTGGTACAACAAAGACCTGTTCCCAAAGGACCCTGAAGTACCTGGCAATAAATTGGACTTCTGAAATACCACTTTTTCTACGTGATAACAACTCAAAGCTAAGAACATAAACCTCTGTAGAGCAGCAATCTAACAGTGACAGCCATTTGTTTGGGGTGTGTTATTTGACAGATATTTTGCACTGGCTAAAAAACAGGAAGCTTCACTGCAGCAGAGACTCCCTCATTTTTTACTTTAGTTCTTTTCAACTTTACTTCTTTTTCCATTTAAACTATTTCTAAGTCTGCTCTGAAGGTACAGATTTCATTTGTATTTCATGATGCTCAACTATCCGGTCTTTCACTAGAGGACAGAGAGGGGTTTTGTTTATTTTATAGGAACCTAAACAGTACTAAGCTCTGCCAAAACAAACAAGGCCTCACAAATGTTCCCAAATATGAGTATGCTCTTGTAATATGTGCCTGGGAGTACCCACTTTACAATTATGCGAAGTGATCAAACCATTGGTGGAATCTGGATTTTAAGAGTGCATCTTCACCCAAAAGACAGATCTCGGTAGCTTTAACAGTAACCCAAGAAATACTTGTCAGCTCTTGTGAAACTGCATCTATTTGAACTTGAAATACTTCCCTGGCTAAGGAAAGCAGTTTTTTCCACTGATGCACTCTCAGGCTAATTTGAAGCCTAGTTCTGTGTGGGCTCAATTTGATATTAAGGCATGTTTTAAAGTTTAAGCAGCTGCATAATCCCCAGGAAGGCTACTGCACAGCCTGTGCTTGGCACCACCTCACTAAGCTGAGTCCTATCACATTTCCTTTGTGCGATCTGCTACCATTGGGGCAGGTTCAAAAGGTGAAGGTGCAGTCCATTTAACTTCAAAAGAATACTAATACTCATGAGGAAAAATGTAATCAGCTTTGACAAACTCCAATCAAGCAAGCTGTAATTAAAAAGCATCTCTCCAGATCTGATGAATTGCATCAACATCTATTAACTTCCTTATCTTGCTTCCCTTCCTCCTCAACAAGTAGATTATATTCTTCACTTTCTGGCATAATTGAGTAACAACCTGTGCCATCCCAGCTGTCTTCACCATAGACTTAACATCTGCATAATCAAACAATATCAACTAAAAAGTAGAGGAGGAGGAAGATAAAGGTATTTCTATCAGGTCTTTGAAAGGAGTTCAAACATACTAGAGCCAGCAAATTCAAGCCAACACTGCATAATACACTGCTAATATGTGAACTTCATTCAAATTCCCATCCATTGTAAATTTATGTTTCTAAGAGGAGGTCCTGACATTGTTACTATGATATCACTCATATAACTCTTACAGATAATAGAGAGAAAACTAAGGCATCTGGGAATGTCTTTTACTGAAATTAAGCATCCATTCTTTTATTTCTGAATGCTTGCAATGAACTATTATGAACAATTGTTATTTGCTAGTGCAGTGAGCAGGTCATTTCCACTGATTCACATTCAAGCATTGGGTTCATGACTTGTCTATTATTTGCTAATAGAAGAGTGTTAATTTGTGCAGTAAGTTTGATTCAGCTTGACTCAATCATGCTGCATTTCAGGAGGTGAAGTAATTATTCTCCCTTTCTAATTCTACTCTGGGATATAAATAAAACAAAATAACCCCTCTAACTTCTTCAGTCCGCTATAAAGTGTCCATTAGAAAACAGTAGCATTCATATCTGGTGTATATGCCCTATGTCCACCCCCATCATGACTGCTTCAACCCAACTCTTTACTAGCTTTAGGTGTACCTGTCTTAGTCCTGAGCCAGTCAGGCCATAGTCTGGGATTTGGCTGCTCACAACCTGACACATGTCAATTCTGAAGAGCTGTGAAGAAATTTTAGCATTTAAGTTCTTCCTTTGTGCAATTCACCAGCACCCTGCAGGGGATGCAGCCAAACTGCTCAGAAGATGTTTCAACACGCAAGTCCATGTATTGCTTAGTTTGACGTGAAATAAGTTCACCTGACCTTTTTACCATCAAGGAAGATACCAAACATGGCAAGCTTCCTTGCATGCAGCTGTGAGCTCCTGGCAGATCACTGAGACTGTCTGGATGCACAAGTCCTCCCTGACCCCACACCTCTCCCCACCCCCTCGGCAGCACTCCCCTCAAAACACACTTTATCACTCATTTGCGCCAGGAAAGGAACCCAAGTACCAGCACAGCTCTGACAGAAGCCTCTTCTTTGCTGAACAGGCCATTCCTATTTTGCAATAAGTTGTCATGATCCCTAAAGAGGCCAACCTAGAAACAGAGACTAGGCAGGAGTAAGGGAATAAAGGTGGATATTTATTTGAAAGGCCTTCAGAGGAACACCCTGGGCAGGCCAAAGGCTACACCCAAGATGGACCCCGAGTCACGAGTTCTTCACACTTTTATAGGTTTGGTCCATTTGCATATCAACCCAATTTCACCAATTAAACTTTAGCTAACGATGTAATTTCCCCTCAGCTTGCCCCCCTTCTCAAGATGCTGGGTTACACATTTTGGGCCTAGGCCGGGCTGGGTGTCCTTGGAGAGCAGCCTGGAGAGGCTTTGTTCTGTCTGTCTCAGCATGAGAGAGCAGCAGCTCCCAGGCTACAGAACACTGCAGAGTTACACACTGGGAATACAGAATTTGAAAAATATAAAAGTTAAGGCATCAGTCACGCAAAGTTTTCTTTCTGCAAATGTTGGGATATTCACAAAAGCTGTCTAGTGCAGTTCAAAGAAGGAAGGTTTGACTGTGTGTGGTTTTGCTTCTTCTTAAACAAAAGAAAGCACACCTCAGCATCATGTATTTAATAAGTTTTTCATGCCACAAGAGCAAACAAATGGCGGCTGATCTGATGATAAACTCTAGCATCTGTGTGGGCTTTTTTAGCAGGGTGATTAAGCTTAATTAATATAGAAATTATAAGTTATTCAGAGCTGATTGATTTTGTTCTTGGACAGTGCACAGGAATTTAGACTTGTTAATAAGAGATATCTTTAAAGAAGTCAAGCAGAAACTTCCTCATTTTCAACTGTTTGACAGCTTATATAATTGTGGCTTTAATTAGCCCCAAACAAATAATGACTTGATTCTTTCTGTATCACACTATTTGAAAAAGAAACTTTCATTAAAATGGGGAAGAAAGGAAAGAAAAATAATACAATCACCACCAACGCTTATAAACAACTGCATTGTTGAGCAAGTTTCTCAAGTTCTCTAAAGTGAATTTGTTGTTTCCTCTAGGAAATGATGGATTAGCTGTCCTGCCGCATTTACAAATGCATGAATCACTTCCTCTTCTCTACATAATATCACTATTTTAGGTGCAACTGCTAAAATGTTCACGCTCTTGAGTGTCCTGGAATGTCTTCTGGGTTCTGCTTGTTGGGACAAGTTTCATGTAGACACAAAGTATCAAACCACATCAGGCTGACCAAAAGAAGTTCATCCAATTTCTTTTTAAGTCTACTATCCCTTTACATGTACTAATTTTTAAATTAGTTTGGCAAATTTAGCATTTAACGTCTCCTTGTAATTTTTTTAATTCATAATGCTACCCACCTTCCCCAATAGCCTGCAGGGTTATTTGTATAGAAAAATACAAGCTGAAAGATTGATCTGGATATATTTTCAACAGCAGCTTTTTTTGTTCAATGGAATAGGCTTAATATTATAAATTTGATTTGACTATGGGCAAATTGTAAGAAAAACAGCACTGACAAAGCTGAGCATTGGCATGGTAAGATTCAGCTGGGGTTACAGCTTCTCCTTGTGTCAACTCAGGAATAATACAGGAGCACAGAGTGACTCTTGGAATTACTGTTGGTCACTGAAACTTCACTGCTCAGGGCTCGGCCACTCGCTGCTTCTTCCCAGCTGAGGAAAAGCAGTGCTGCAAACCAAGCATTCAGAAAAGGGAAATCACAAGTCACATCTCTCACTTCTCTTACTCTTCCAAACCAAAGACATTCAAGACACTAAAAACTCCCAAGTGTTGGGTCTTACTTCATTTTTTCCTGTTTTTATGCTAGAAGGTGTTAAAAAACAAACAATAGAAAAAAAACATAAAACCATGCACACACAAGAAAACCATACAAGTTGACAACAAAAATATTACACATGCACTTCAGTCCTTATATTCTGCTGTCAGCTAAAATCTTCAGTCATTAGGGGGAAAAAAAAAATCCCAAAATGCTCCTTTAGAGGATAAGAGAAATTTTAAATCTGTAGTAGCAATAGGAGAGAAGGCACAGGGATGCAGTTACTGGGTCTCTCCCTGACACTGCAGGGTCTCAAGAGCTTCCTGGCATCCCATAACCCAGCTGTGCCTTCCAACAGGACAATTCATACATTAAAGCAGGACACTGAAAAAGTACAAAGCAGCGAGCAGAGCCACGGTCCTCAACACAAACAAAATAGAGTTTATTTAGCACATTTGCCATTCTTTACCCAAAGCAAAAACAAAATTATTTCTGTCACCGGCTACTCTGATGAGCACCCATAAAAGCATAAAATCCATGCCTGCAGGTGCAGCAAGCCCTAGGTTTACCCAAAAAATTGCCCCTTGAAAATAACACAGCCAGCCCAAGAGAGACAATCTGCTGGGTTTTGCTGGAGATGGGAAGCTGTGTTACACAAACTCAGTCCATGTTTCTACATAAACTGAGCTGATTGTGGTGCAGGAAGTAACCCCAATGTATTACTTCTACCAAATTTCAAAGAACTTTCCTCTCACTTCCTATTAGTCAAAAACTGATTCCCCCACCCAAGTCTTCTCATTTGTATTATCCTTACAAGTCTATGAAACCAGCTAAAGCCAATTCATTTATAATCATTTTTTTCATTTTCAATTTAAGCTAATACTTGCTCTGTCTCTTTCTATTCTCCAAATTCTATTAAATACATAAAACCATAATATAATTTTTGTCCTTATGAAATACTGAAATTTCCTATATTTACTGACCTAGTCCGAAGTTTACTGACATAAGTGAAAACATACATTTCTTTGTCTGAGGCTTTTACTTCAGAACTGCAGAGTAAAGGGCTGTCAGCAATTATACCTACTCAACTCTGAGGGAAAAAAGGGAGAATGTGGCTCTTGTTCCTACATTTAAAATATTTATATTGGCCATTTAAATATTTATATCTTTGTCACTTTAAAATATTTATATAACTATCTATTCAGCACTTCATATATTGGTGAGTGAACTTATATAATGCAAATAAATTATGTATTAAATATTTACTATAGGTTAATATTTTATGAAATTTACTGTACACACAGTAGGAACAAAACTGGCAAGGGATGATGAACTCTAGAGATTTCTTTTGCACTTTCAGCACAAAAGAACAAGGATCACTTACTTCTGCACTGCTTTTAACAGAGTTTATAGGTCTGCTAAGAAAGCACCTCTGTTTAGAAATTATGTAATTCAACATCCTGGGATAATTCATCCTTGGACAAAATTCCACCAAGGTTTGTGGAATTAGTCACAAATAAAGTTGATCCTGCAATTTATAAGCTAGGAGATCAAAGAAGGAATTGAAGAAGGTCAGATATTTTGAAATATTTATGATCAAAACTCCTAAAACTGCTTTTGACTCCTGTGCCCTCAATATGGGTTTCTAACAGGGTATTCAAAGAGCAAAGCAAAGCAAAATATTTCCACTGTCCTGCATCCAGGCATGAACAGAGCTTCTCAACACCACAAAACCCGATACTCCATATAGCAGATTTGAAAAACAAACATCCTCCCTATAGCCCTGAAAGGTTTAACATTTTCTCATCTCATAACTGAACTCCAGTTTTAACCATCAGGCCACAACTTGTAACTGTGCCAAATTCAAAACAGTCACAGTCTATCTGAATCTTCTAAAAAATATGGTGTGAATTAAGAAAGAAAATAAACCAAACCAACTATCCCAAGGATCTTTTCTCTGTGCCCTGGGACACAGAGGGACAACTTCAGGATCTCAGAAGCAACCCCAGGTAACCATGAAGGCACTCAGCTGCTGGCATAGTCAGTGTCCAAATCAGACTCTCCTAGCAAAAACACATAAGAAATCAGTGCTAAAAGGATATTGCAGTACCAGTACATTCCTCATTTACATTTTTATGACAAGCTGATATATTGGCAGTAAGTTAATACCAAAGGCCTATATGAGTAGAAGAGTCCTTATGGCATTGAAATTTCCTCAGAGCTTTTTAATTCTGATTAACAGTCATAATAAACTCTAAATATACTCACAACCTTCAAGCACTAAACTTTATTAATCTACATAACATGCCAATTAAGCTAATATACTTCGATTCTGTCTCGTTCTGAAAGATGTTTTAATTTTACTGACAAATACAAAAGCAAACCAATAAGCAAATCTCCTCGCTCAGTTTTTGAGCAATTGACCTTATTTTGCTGCATTCTAATATGTTAACTTCCCAGTGGGAAGCACATATTTCAGGAACTAGCAATAGGTTTGCTGCTAACAACCAGCAAGATTCCTGTCCTTGTACCAACCATTGAAGAGAGGCACAGGAGTCAGATTTGCTCCAAAGGTAGGATTTGGTCCCCTGCCCAGGTGAAGTTCCTGCCACATCCCAGGCTCTCCCCTCTGTGCCTTCCTCACCTTCCATTCTGCTCCATCAGCCCCATCTCCTCTGCCTCCCTGTATTTTTTGGTCCACCACACCCACAGCATTGCCTCGTGCTCCTCTTGTGGGTTGCTATTGCTTGTTACCTCCTTCATGCCATTTTTAAGGAAACTTCCCTGTCCCAGCACCCAGGAGCCACTGGCACTCACACTTGCACCACCTGAGCTGGTACCGAGGCCACCCCATAACTCAGTCACACCAGGTTTACTTATGGGCTCAACCTCAGTGCTCCCACAGCAGAGTCTCAGCCATCCAGATCCTTAAAATAAATTAATCTCCGTGCAACAACTAATAATAAAGTAACAGCTCAAACCAGTATGTGTAAATAGGGACTGCAAAAAAAGTGCTCCCTGGGCTTTTATCTCCTCACAGTCTAAGTGAGGGAAAGTCTGGAGTTCCTGCTGTGTCTCTGGGTGTTACTGACCTGGCTGAGACACAGGTGCTCTTTGTTATCCTCCTGTCTCAGCCCCCGCCCAGAGCCACCTGCACCGAATGGATTCCTCCAGACCAGCACAGCCCAGCAGTCTCCCAGCAGCAGGCTGGCAATCTCCATCACAGTTCATTACTCTGGCACACACAGCCTGATTTTGGCACTAAGAATTGAAGTCCCAGCTGACTGGGTGCTGTGCATTACAGCACAGGGAGCTCACTGTCATCTTCCTAAGGAATACCAAGAGAAGTCTCTGCCTTGAGAGAGCTGGCCTCAATGGCCCTTGTTTAAATTCAAATAAGGAACTAACAGGACACCCAGAGCTCTCAGACTCAGAGAATCATTTATTTTGATGGATGGATGTTATTATACCTGTCCATGTTTAATTGTTTTCTCCTCCAGTTACCTATAAGCCAATTAGGAAACGCTTCCTGCTTCTTTCTTGCACATGAATGGCATCATTATGATTACAGGGTTGTCAACAAGGAAGAAAAAAGCTTCTTCCAAAACTATGTATATTTAAGTTAATCGTCCTTCCTGCTGCAACTGCCTTTACAGAAAGAATTGCTAACTACTGGAAAATGCACTCCTCTCCTCTCAGGCGAGGTGGCATGTTGTTTCACAGGTGGGGATTTGCTTTAGGTGTGTGCAAGCGTGCCAGCCTAACATTTTCAAACGCTTTAGGAAGTACTGCTCTGGCCAGGAGCAGTCATCATGTAATGGCCAAGGCACTTCTGAAGCAGCTCTTTCAGATGAAAAAATGTTTCACAAAAATGCTCCCCCAATGAATTTTTCAAGCAATTCTTTCACCGCAAAATAAGTCATGTTTTGAATACAATTTTTTTTTTTTTGCATGGAGTACAGCATTCATTAATCAATAAACTGTGTGGAGGGCTTGATACAGCAGTGAAGTATTAGTTTCACCAATCCATTTGAACATCTCTGTATTTTGTACAACCATGCATGCAGTGAAGCACTGAAAATTAATTTAGCTATGTCCTTAATCATGATAAATCAAAGCAAGGGTAATGCCATGTCTCTAATTCCCCCACTCACACAGTGACAACTTTCAGGTGATGAGATACTTGTCTAGGGCTCCCACGGAACAAACAGCACATTACAATGCATTTTAAAGTTCATTTAAAAATCTCATTTCAGCATAGCTTGGAAAGATTAATTTGTAGTAAAACACACTGATAGTCCCTTGCCATCTGTGTCAGACTTGAAGATTTCAATCCCAAATAGCCCTGTGTATTACAACTAATTGTCCTTGTCCCCATCCCCAAAGGAAAACACAATCTCAGTGCTGAACATCAGTTACCAATAAAGTGTCATGCTGCAATACGAGCAATGACAGCAAAATTCTAACAAAGAGAATACTGAGAGGTCTGTATAACAGCACCAAAATCAGAATCTTAACCTAGGTACTTAACAAATTATGTTTAAATGCTGTTTTACATAGATAAATAAATACTAACTCTAGTGAACTCTGGATGGAGGGAGTTAAGGTACACAACTACTGTGGATAAACTGGCACTCAAGAGTTACTTCAGTTATCTCCTTAGACACTGGCTTGGGAATAAATGCTGAGACATGAACAAAAGACATCTTCATCTCCACAGAGTCAGAAAAAAAACCATTGCAGAAGTGAGGGGAGAGTTATACTTGCTGACATCCCTCATTTTTCTCTGTTTTCTAGACTTCCCTTTTGCACTTGGCAGATTCATTAAACAGCATTTTTCAGTGAATCATTCACATGGAGCTTTCAAAGCCTGTGAAAGAGCAGCACTTTGTACAAGACTCAGGACTTAGACAGGGCAGCTGCAGCCATGGTCCAGGCAGCCATCCTGAAAAGCTGCCAGACTGCATGTTCAGGAGGGCAGCCAGTGGAAATAGATATCTAATCAATCATAAAGGCCCTTTCTTTGACAATTTGGAACACAGAGGAACAGCTCAAGAGGTGTGCAAGGGCACCAGACACCCAAGAGCAGCACATCAGCCTTGTTCCCATTGCCTACTTCACCTGTGCCCTGCCTCCCAGGAGGCACAGAAAGACAATCTTTCCAGAAACCAGAACAGGTATCACCAAAGAAATACACTGGGAGGGGGAACGAACCGCAGTTAAACTCTGCTCATGCTGCTTAATGGGAATCTCGTACATGACCCCATGTCAATGTGAAATACCACTAAACTTTGTATTCAAAGTGATTCTCTGAATACCACCCATGTGTCAGTGATTGCATATGTCACTGACACATTCTTTTTAAGTATCACTCTGACATAACCCCATCATCTGACTCCTTTCTGTGAAATGGGGACAACACAGTAACTCTGAGCACACAAATAAATCAGGCTGCTCAAGTCCTGCACTAGAACCTCCATCCAACAGCACACCTCTAGTTTTTACCTGAACACTCTTGACACAGTCAGCGAACATCCCTGGACTTTGTCTTGAAAAGTTATTTTTAGGGAAAGTTTTGCTTGCTCTGGGGAAGAAAGGATTTTAAATTCTATAATAAATCTCCTTACTTTCCACGAAAGATTAAGTACATGTGTTTGCATCACAAGGACTTGCTTGCCCATATTCATCCATGCAAACTGCACAATTAGTCACAATCAACTCAAAGATCAGAGGTGTTATTTAGTTTTATTCATGGAATGGCATTGATATAAACAAGGCCAATTTTTCCTACTGCTATTACTGACTTCTTTGAAGTAGGAAGACTAAAAAGAATGTCAGACCTTTGCTCTTTACTGAATGTCACTTTCAAAAAACAAAGCAAACAAAAAAACCCCAAACAACCAAACAACAGAGAAAAAGCCACTTACCAATTCACAGACATGCCTACAATTTTTTTTCTTACTTGAAATAAATAAAATAAACGAAGGCCAACCGGTGCGGGTTTATTAAAACAAGTAAAAATAAAATAGGAAAAACAAGGTAGTAGAACTAGAAGGGGGAGTAGCCCTCTCCTTGGCCAGAGACAGGAGAACCTCGTGGTGAAAGGCGCTCACCACAAGAGGACCAGTTCTTACGGTTACAGTGCCTTTTAAACCCTCTCTGGGGTCCTCCCATCGGTACAGTCTATTGGTGGCATTCTCCCGCTCCTCGGATGTTAACTGGCTCCTTGTTAGGGGCATGCTTCTCCCCTCATGGGGCGTGGAGTGGTTGGCTCAAGGCTTAGGCTGCAGGGGGACCTGTGACTGGCTGTTGAGCTTGTCTATCTTCCTCGGTTCTCTATGACAGTCTCTGGAAAATTTTCGAATGAAATGATATTAAACGCCCCCCCCCCTTCGTGTAGTACCCTTTAACTGAGAACAAGAACTTGTATAACCGAACACAAAAACCTTTTTAACTTTCCTAACTATCCCGTACAACCCGAGCAACTCCCCGAAAACGCCTAAACTGGGGAAAAAAAAAAAAAAAAAAACATTACTCAACTCTTAAAATGCTTAAAAACACATAAACAGTGTCCTCCCAAACCTAGACACAGTTCCTAGGCACAATCAATCTTTGACTGATATGCTAAACTCAAGCTGCTTATAAAGTGACTCAGTTCAGGTTAATGGAAAGGAAGATTATATCAAGTAAACCAAAATATTTTACAGGGTAGGTGTATGAAATCAATGAGTCACTTAGCTTTTATAGTCAACCTAGTCATAACAGCAGATGACCTTGTGCTTTTCACATCCCAGGGATCAAAAGCGTACACTTCTTAACATTTTTCTCCTTTAATCTCCTAACTCAGCCCTGCCATCCTCGTTTTTTACACTTTGGTTTGCCAGTTACAGCAGGGAGATTATGAGCGATGTACGTGTCCAAGATCAATGTGCCTATAAGGAGATGGAATTCATATTGATCTTCAGTCATGCAGCACGTATGCCTTACTTTCTATAATCCTTCCACTATAAACAGAAGAACTGCTCCCGCATGCTGGATTTTTTTCCCTTATTGCTGCTTCAGTATTGCTCTTTCCTACTCCTATATCCCATTCTCAGACTGCTCCTAGAGCAGTTTCCAATCTTTGCCCCCAGCCTTTAAAAACTAAAAACTCATGGCAGCACCCACTGGGTCTAGTGTTTCATGGCAGCAAATCAGAGTTTTATGGTTGTCCGAAAGATCCAATCTGACTAATTAGACCTTCCTAAATCAGAGTAACGACAACAGCTCTTAGTGCAACTTTAGTTCCAGCATCTCTCTTCAGACTGTGTTCCACAGCTACACCGGGAGGGCACAAGGCATTGTGGTAGAGAGTTCTGAGCAAAGTGTGTCTGATGCAGAGCTTAAAGAACTGTTTGCACATGGAACCATCAGAGTATTCCCAGTAAAATGTTCCATTTTCTGATTATTTTGTGTTTGTGTCCTACTGCAGGCAGTCATTTTGGATGGACACACACAATGCTGCAAGAAGCACATAACCCACAAATATGGTCTGTTTGTCTCACAAAGAGCAGTACCCAGAGAGACCACGAGGACTTCAAAAATTAAAAAAAAAAAAAAAAAAAAAAAAAAATCACACTTTGAAGCAAACATTTCCAATCCAGCTGTCAGGCTGCCATTCTGAATACCTGGCATACTCCAAAATCCCCATGTTGTGCATGATTCAGAGTAGGAACTGAAAATCTAAACATTTGCTATCCCAACTCCATAAGCCCCAAATGCTGGGTGGTTTTGCTGCTGTTTCTGTGCTCCCCATCAATATTGCAATTTAAAACAAGTAAAACACAAAGAAAAAGCACTCTGAATACGAGTGCCTCCAGTGTCATTCTCTCGTTGAACAGGAAAACTTCTCAGAGTTCATATTCCATAGAATGGGGAAGTTATTTAATATTATGACGTATTATAATACTTAATCACTACTTTTAGCTGAGCCAAATGTGATGAATACTGAAACAAATGTATTACCTTATTTGTTTCATCATGCTTGCAGAAAAGTTTATAAAAATTCATGTCAGGACAAGGATTTAGTGTTCTTCCTATGAACATCTGCAATCACATCCCCTGCAAGAGCTGACACATCTCCTTACATTGATAGCTTTGCTTCCAATCATTCTGATTTTCAGTCTTTCAGCAGCGTGTAAAACTGACCCATGACAAGGGGTTTTTGCATCAGATGGAGGATTTCAGTCCAAATTAATGAATGTCTGCCCATTCATTTATAGTATAAAGACACTTTCAGAGTTTCCTCTTCTTACAGAAATATTAACTCTTTGCCATCTTGGAAATATTTTTCTCCCTGAAATTTACTCAGTTTAAAAGCAAAGTAAATCTATGCATGCAAACAACAGAAAACAAAATACTGCACATCTCAAAACATCTACATGGAAAACAAAAGATTCTTAAAGATTATTAACTGTGTTAAATCATGCAGGTTCTGCCATCAGTTTGGGAGTAGCTCAAAGCACTACTCTGACTCAGCAATGCCAGCCCTCCACCAAGAAGGAATTGTTTAACATCAGAAATAAAACTAAAATTATAGTTCCAGTCTTGCAACAGCCCAGAATTTATACTTTTTAAACTTGATGCCTCCTGCTGAATTATATTTATCCTGCAAACATTGAAGAGAACTTCAAGAATACAAAAATCTCCTTCTATAATTTACACTAGTTTAAGAAAAAGAAACAAAAAAAACCGAAAAAATCCCAAACCAAACTCGTTCTCCAGAGAGGTATTTAAAAGTGCCAATTTTTTTTTCCCTTTTCGTAAAGCCAGTGCATTATTCTCCTAAACAGACATCTCCATTGCCACAGGACCAGCAGCAGTGAGCCACATGATGCAGAGATGTCTTCCCTCGATGGGAACACATGACAGAAATGCACCACCTCACCAAGATATACAGAAAGAGCAGGGCCAGGCAAGGAACAAGGCAGAGACAACTGGCAGAGATTGCACCCTCAGGCCTGACAGCATCTCTGCCTCACCCCAACACCAACGGGGACAAAAACTGGAAGCTAATAATTCCTTATTTTAAAATATCTAATTTTGACAATCCAAAGCTAGCGCTTCATTTTGGTATTCAACCAATTTTCAGTGAGTACATTGCTCTCTTCTCAGAGTAAAAATCTAAATATAAAAGAAATCTGTTGTGTGGTATAATAGAGGCGGATCTACCTCCTCAGCAGAACTGCAACTGCTTCAAAAATATGCAACATTTGCATATGAATATTTTCAATGGAAATTAAGCACCTTTTGAGTGTCTACATATAGCACAGCAGTACAAATTAATTCATACCACTGTTCATGTGAACTTGTGAAAATGAGAAAGATTTAACAGAACAGTCTGTGGAAAAGTAGTCCAGGAAGATTCCTGTAAAAATTAAGATCATTATTGGCATAAATTATGATTCTACTCCTTTGTAAGAAATGCAACAGGATATATTCCTTTCTTAATAACAGTGCACACATCAGTTCCCTCCACTGACTGAAACAAGAAGAGGTGGCACTGCTGACCTCAGACTTCAGTCACAGACTGACTTGATTGCACTGCAGCAGATAAAGAACACACACACAGCTAAAATAGCCTTTGGAAAAATATTTTAGCATATGGAGTTTGTCTGGCATGGGCTTGGCTGAACATCCACTGCAGAAAGCGCCTATGGCAGGAGCACAGAGTGTTCTGGATGACCTTCTGAGCAGCAGCTCTAACCCTGGTGTAAACTGGGCAGTGAGAATGCCACCACCTGCCCCTGATGCCTTACATTTTAGGTTTTATATTTTTCAAATTCTGTATTCCCAGTGTGTAACTCTGCAGTGTCCTGTAGCCTGGGAGCTGCTGCTCTCTCATGCTGAGACAGACAGAACAAAGCCTCTCCAGGCTGCTCTCCAAGGACACCCAGCCCGGCCTAGGCCCAAAATGTGTAACCCAGCATCTTGAGAAGGGGGGCAAGCTGAGGGGAAATTACATCATTAGCTAAAGTTTAATTGGTGAAATTGGGTTGATATGCAAATGGACCAAACCTATAAAAGTGTGAAGAACTCGTGACTCGGGGTCCATCTTGGGTGCAGCCTTTGGCCTGCCTAGGGTGTGCCTCTGAAGGCCTTTCAAATAAATATTCACCTTTATTCCCTTACTGCTGTCTAGTCTCTGTTTCTAGGTTGGCCTCTTAGGCATCGCCCCAAAGATGTGGCAAGAAGTGTCCTTTTCTTCTCTACTTCATTTCATCAAGATAAGAAAAGGGGTAAAATGAAAGCCCAGGTCATGGTGCCCCATATGTGAAACAGTCAATCAGGAGATCTGTGGCTCTTACAGACCTCTTGATCTGCTTTCCCATTTCTCCTCCATCCTCAGAGGGGTTTCTCTGATGCTCTCAGAGCTGTGCCCACCTGCAATAACACACAGGGAAGGCACAGGGGCTGCACCGGGAGGGCCACCCAGCAGGAACACTGCCAAAGGAAGGGAGCAACCAACAGGTAAGAGATTGTTTGATTTAGACATGTATTTGAAGAGGACCCAGGAGGGTGCTGGGAACAGTTGCAGAATCAGAAAGCATTTAGAAGCAGGAAACAGGCTTCAGTTTCATCCCAATGAGTTAGCTCAGGGGAAACATGGCAAACATTGCTTCCCTCATGGAGAATGGCAACTCCGGTCTCCATGCCATGTGTCCACAGCTGTGGACCAACTTATTGCTGCTTTTTAAATGTCATACTGTCTCCCCCAGCACTCCAGGCCACAGTCCCACAAATCAGAGGTACAGATGTACTCAGGGTAAGTCCAGCCAGGCTGCACTGCTCACCCTGCCCCATGCACAGGGACCTGAGCTCACTGTGCATGCAGTGGGGCACGTGAGGGAACAGAGAAGGGGATCTACAAAGAAACATCTTCAGGTTTCAGCCCGTGCACAGGGCAGGAGGCAGCTCTCCTGTGTCTGGTACAGTGTGGGAGCACAGCTCTGAACCACTCACCAGCTCAGAGTCTCAGCAGCAGTAACAGGAGCACATAAAAGAAGAAGGACACACTACAGGCTTTTTTTTGGTTTAAGACCAACTTATGTCATTAGGGAGAAAAGTACAGAAGCTCCTTGTTGTATTCAGTCCACCTGAGGGGAGGAGTAGGGCTGGGCAATGCAGGGGACAGGGACAAGGGGACATCCCCACACAAAGAGGGCAACAAGAACAGAGTGACCCCAAAATCTGTGTGTTTGCTGTACAATGTGTTGCCCGAGACAGGCTGAGAGTGACACGAGGCTCTGTCACTCTTCTGGAGCCACACAGGGAGGGAGTTAGAGATTGCTGCTGGCACTGAGAGCTAGGCAAAGGTAACAGGTGAACAAACCAGGAGAATGAAACAATGGCATGGCACTGGCTCCACACACCTTCCTCACAGGAAAAATGAAGAAACCCCCTCTGACCTCCCTGCATGCTCCAAAGGCTCAGCCCAGACACAAGGCAGTCACCAGGACCAGCTTCTTCTCTCTCCCTCATCCCTCAGCCCAGCCCAGGGAAAGCCAAAGTCCCCACACATCTCTAGCCCCATCTCCACCTTTGGCTGGAGCATTCACACTGGGCTGAAGCCCTTGGGACACTCAGATTTGAAGGAGCATGAGGGTGGCCTCACAGACCAGGGGTGATACCACCAGCAGACACCTTACAGGCATCGTTATGGGCATGGGGGTTTGAAAGTTTGGGGTTTTTGTAGCAGTCCCATCATATCCGGGGCAAAAAATAAGTGAGTGTCGGAAAAATAAAAGCAAAAATGAATCAAAATCTTCTGGGATTCAAACACGTTCCCTGCAGGAATCCACAGTCAGGTGATCTGCCCTGCCTGGGGTGTGGGGCTGAGGCAGCTTGGCCAGTGATGGAGGAGTTTGGGAACAAAATTAACAAAGCCCCAAAGCCTTAAAGCACTGAGACAGCTTTCAGCATAAAGCCCCAGATACACACTGTTATAGCAACAAAATGCATTTGTTACATAAAATCATTTTTCCTTCTCTTTAAACAGAACAGGGGAAGGAAGGATTAAAATATAACTCAAATGGCTTAAAACATAGCTCATACTTCCAGTGCTCATTACCAGAATTATACATTTCATGTCTCACTGTGGAGTACGATAGATGGAATTTTTTCCTACTTCCTGCAAAACAACATTTGCTTATTCAACTGCCTTTTAGCAATGGGTATAATCATAATCCCAAGTGACATATGCAGTGAGAGCAACTGACTACTCACCCTCTCTCCAGCACTTTATTTCTAGGGATGCTGTGTTTAATTAGCTCCACAGTAGTCAGAGGAGCAAACAGGTCACCTCTGTGTCAAATCTCCCAGTAGTCATCTTCCCTGTCACCACCCCCATTGCCTTCATTTATCTGGCTGTTTTGCATACTACAAGTAAGGTCATTAGTGTCAGCTTTTTTTTTCCCCTTTGTGTGTGTGTGTGTGTGTGTTATATACCTGAATGTCTGCACTTTGGGAAAGGGAGTGAATTCCAGCATACAGAACCCTTATGAAGGAGGGAGCACATCACACAAATTCTGTACTCAAACTGAATGTCACCAGAATCCTTTGAACAGATGATGGCATAAGTGTTCCAAAACACTGAGGACTAAGAACCAGTAGGAGGTTTACCTTTGTCTGGAATCCAAAATTTGTGGTTACCCAAAGCCTTCCTCTTTACCATCTCCTCTTCTTCTTTTTTTTCCCTCTGCAGATAGACGCCATCTTTGTCCCATCCTGTCCTCTGACCCTGGACTCGCACTCCAGTAGTGCCATGGGACTGCACCAAAATCTATAAAGTAGAGACCTGCCATAAATGTTGAGTCACAGGGAAACCCATACAGAGGCAATTATGTGCAGAATACTGTTCTTTGATACTTTGCCTGAAAGAGAGCAAGCAGGCAGGCAGAGCACAGGAACGGGATGCATTTGCAAACTCAGGCTGTGCACAAGCCCCAGAACTGATGGCTTCTGCAGGCAGCAATCTGTAATCACTGACACTGGGGCAAGGCCCAAGTGACTCCAGTCCAATCTGGAATAGAACCAGGGTCGTGCATCCTTGCCGGTGTTTCTACTGCCCAATTTTCCAATTTAGATAGCAATGCTTTTGGCAATCCTCTGGTACAGTGGGGATCCACCTGCAAAGCTCTTGCTGCTTTGAAATCAGCTGGTACTCTTGAAAGAAAAGCAATGTTTTGTAGCACTTGCAAGTCACCAATGTCTTTTTCAATTTCAGTATTCTTTGATCACCTTACAGAACATGATAGGCAGATCCCAGATATTACAGTTTTGCATGTAATGTCTGTAATTTCATCACTAATATTTTACGTAGAAGGCAAGTTCGTTAAGTATTTATAAAAACAGCTGAGAAAGGGATGCAAATATTTCCTCTTTTTACATACTTTTTTAAAGTGGGTTTTGAGGTTTAACAGTCTTGGAAATAAACAACTGACCTCAGCTGCTGGTACAGACAGATCTCCACTGCTCTCAAGGCACCCACACTATTTTATACAAGCTGACTCCAGGCCCCACCTATCTATTTACCTATGGAACACTGCACAGGCCATGGCAAACGAGAACTGCTCCCACAGTGCTTAATATGCCTCATCTAGTAGGTTATATCTGAAATCTTTTCACAAAGTCTAAGAGGAAAATCCCTCCCAGATGATGCTATGACCTTTTTATGTGCTGTTCACTGAACTATCTCCTGGAGAATTTCCTGGATGGGGTTTTGGGGTTTTTGTGTTTTGTTTTCCTATCAAGAAAGGTCAGTCCTCCTGCATTGTGTTAACTTACCATTTGATTCATTGCTTCCCATCTCTTTGAAGCTGTGTTTGTTCTACTGCCACAAAACTCACTCACACCTGACTTTTTCACTATTAAACAAAATAGCAGTGATTTGTCTCCATATTGTGGCAATAAGAACCATGATGTTTCTGATAGGGGCTCATGGGGCTGCTGCTGCACGTGCCCAGGTACCCCAGAGCTCTGGCCTCTCCCAACACACTGACACTTGTATGTCAGATAAATTATGGAATCAGGCATCCAGGCACTCCTCTATAATTCAAAATTCAAGGAAAGTAGAAGGTTTTAAAAGGGTTTAAGTCAGATAATGAACTTCCTGTGCAATCCTATAAAAGAATTCACAATGATGTCTTCAAAACCTTATTTTTAGTGGGTTTTTTTTCACATCCTTCCAGCTCACGTAGGCTAATGCAATGTGCACGTGAAATGTGCTGGCAAGTAGCAGGAAATATCCCTTTATGATGATCCACAATAGGTGCAAATCATTCCAGCTCAGGCTCAAATAACCTTGATGCAGAGAAAACTCTTGAATATCACTCTTTTTGCTCTGGTGGTCCCTGCTTTGTTAAGCAAAAGGACAGTCATTGCACACAATCATCACACTAAGATACACCAGGAAAGAAGGTCTGAAATACCAACTTTTTGAGTGTTTCAACACTAACCAACAAGAATTACAAGATTAACACAGAACCCTTGGAGGTTTAATGAATTAGTCCAGGTGGCACTGGGCCTGCTACTTTGGACTGTTGTTAATAGCCAAAACATTTAATTAAAATTTAGAGTAAGAAGACAGTCAGTGAAATAAGGATGTACCCATCTAAAAAAGGATTATCAAAACAGCAGGCTCAGAAATTGCAAGTGACATGAACAAATAATTATTTCAAAAATTATCAGCCATTCTGCTTCATTCCTAGTTTAACGTAATTGTAGCAGTGACTCCCCAGGAGGCAAAGGCCAAGCTCAATACATTCACATTTACAGGCACCTTGCCAAACTTTCTGAATGCCAGTGGTTGAAGTGGTGAAATTTTTAAACATAAAATGCATATTGTTTACGGGCTTAGTGAGGTCAAACAGTTTCAGCAGTTGTTTGATGCTTCTGAGCTTCAGCTACAACCAGACGCATTACTCAGTATTTAAATCTTGCTATTCCTAACATTTTAGAGATGCTGTTTTACATTATGTGCATTTAACCTTCCTCTCTGCAAATGATTCACCACGTGGCAGGCCCATTAATAATAAGTGTTAAAAAAAAAATAATAATTTTTTATACTGCTTCTTCCTGTTTTATTTAGAAACAGTCCATTAGGAAACATGGGTTTTTTTCTTTAAGGAGTGAAATTAAAAATAAGGCATGAATTGTATTAACCTGAATATGAACCTTTTCTTTCTTATTGTGTTGTGCTTGCATCACAAGCTACAACTGTCATCAAAATCTGTGCAGTCATACCTCCCAAAGAGATGGCCAAAAGCAGTAGGTTTAAAATTAAACAAGATAAATTTATGTATTTGCGTTCAAGTCACTTGAGAGCTGAAGATTTATTTCGGAGGAGGAACAGGAACTGCAGAATTAGTTCTACAGTGCAAATTGTCCTTCCAGCCCAACAGAAATTACCATTTTATGGAAATATTTTTTCCTGATTTTCAGGTACAGGGAAGTTTTGCACATGGGAGGAAAAGCTGAGCAATTGGCAGTCATTTGTCAGTGTTGGCTGAGTTCAGAGGACTAACATGGTGCAGCAGCCAAATCATTAAAGCAGGACCCAGGATGCCAGCACTGTCTTCCTGGATGTTTCACATTGATTTGCAAAGCACAGATACCTCTCACATCTACCAGAATTCCTCAGGGTACTGTGGTGAAGTCTGGTCTAGAAAGAGACACAACTGCTTGGGCAGAGATTGCAAAAGCACTCAGAGATGGGGGGCACTCTGCCCCAACCCACATCAAGCTAGGTAAAGAAAATATCAAATATGGAATTGTGTAGTGGGAATGTGTAGTGGGAATGTGTAGTGGGAAGAAAATAAGCATATGTTTTGGTCAATAATTTATAGAAGGTTCACATTATATCTAGTCAAGGTCTGGATGTCTCCTTCTCTCACATTCATGTGAAATTATTTTATTTACTACTCAACTTAACCTAGAAAAGCACTTCTCTCATAATCTAAAGCCCCGGCAATTACCTCTGACTGTTCAAAACTGATTTAAATTACAGTTTAATGACCTGTCCATGATGTAGGAAAGGGCATAAGAGAAGTATTGACATGTTCAGATGTTGTGTGATATGTGACTCCCTTTAGGAGCTGAAATGAATGGAGGTGAAGAAGGGAGCAGTGATCTGCCCAGCACTCCTTCTCTGATAGGAAATGGAGTCAGGGCTTCTTGTACTGCATGCCTTCTCTGTGCCTCACAAAACAACCATGGGCCTGAGGGTGGGACTCTCAGCAGTGCTGAAACTTCAAGAGAACAGAGGTTTTTTTAATTATTTCACTGAACCATCTATTACAATCAGCGATGAAAGATAATAACAATCTCATAAAATCATCTCTTACAATCAGAGATGTTTCAAATATAGCTCCAGCTGAGATCCAGATCAGGGAGATGTGAGTTTTATCTTCTTTACAAATCTTGTAATCGGAAACCACTGTGATCATGTAGCCTGACTTTCAAAACAAAAAAAAAGCTACAACTCATTCCCATGTCAATGACATCTACCCAAAACTTCATACATTAAGCAATTGTAATTTTCCAGTGAATTATTGGCCTCAGCCTATCAGGGTGGGATAGAACACTGGTCAAGAAAGCTAAGATATTATATTCCAAAACATAGATTAAAAAAGCATCTGAGAGCTCTAAGCGTGTGTTACAATGTTGTACTTTACCAAATGGAAAAGCGAGGATGCTTTTTAAAATATATATTTCATTCTTTTAATTTTCTTTCTCTTTTAGACTGACTCATCTCAGCCCATTTGATCTGGAAAAAAAGATGAATAAAGCTTGATGAGGCAAAGATTCCTGCAGAGAAAAGGTGATTATGAAAAAAGTCAAGTGAAAAAAACCCAGAATCAAAAGAGATTAAAGTAATTACTTCAGCTAAACTGTCCAAATCATATTAAGGCCTGATCCTACAAGTTCTCACTCACATTAAGTTTCTGTGCTTTTACACCACTTGCAGTCATGCAAAAGATGGTGGATTGAGGCATTTAGAAGATTTCTTCTGTTATCCCCATCGTGGATATCTGGAAATGATAGTGAGAGAACCAGAAGCATCAGTATTGCAGCTAAACATCTTTATGTATAGGATAAAACACGAATTTTTGCATTTTAATCATACCTATTCGTTAATACTTTTGAGATATTGAGATATATGTATATATAAAAATATATA